>BCGL01000011.1:32024-256032 GCA_001599255.1 Wenyingozyma succiphila
CTGACGAGAAACCCCCATCACCAGTGTGCCTTTCCGACGACTCAACTATTTACAGATTTGACAGATATTATGGCTTTGACGTTTCAAGATCGCCAGAATCCTACAACACTGACGAGAGTGGGTCACTTCCAGACTGGTACAAAGAAGCAAGACCAAGAGCCAAAAAGGTCTTTACCCCACTCAACAAAGCCAAGATTGTCAATGGCAGAAGGACTTCCATCATTCCTCAGCCTAGTAGGTCCGCATCAGTCACTTCATCACCCAGTGATGATGATAGCAGACCTGCAAAACGAACAATGACTGTTCGGATGGGTCCCGGTGCCAAACTGGAACCTACATCTCCAGCACCAACTCAATTGACTTCCAAACCTCCACTAAATGGTGTCTATGTCGATAGCAAATTGGACATAGTCCAAGAGCAACTAGGTTCAGTCACCGAGTATCTAGTGCCGCTCAACGACGCCGAAACACCCAATGTGCCGGTTAGAGAGCGTTCAACTTCGGATCGTAAACGTTCACGTTTACAATACGAAAACAGCTCAGCCTATGGTCGCATCATGCAAAGCTACGAGGCAGMATTCYACGAAACTCCACAGTCAGCTGYTCGCATAGTCGAAAAGCGACGTTGGAGACCTTCAACTGCAGCATTGCCTGAAGATAGTGAGAATACTCCACCGTCACTCACCAAGATTCCCGATGTCCAGAACAATTCCAATTGTTCTTTCCCATCACCTCAACTTGATTCTATCAAAGAAGAGGAGCTCGAAGTGGTTCAACCAAGTCCGAAAGGAGAAGAGTCAATAAATGACTACCTTGGTATTGAGAAACAAGACCACGATGATGAGGAAGTTGAAGTGGTTTTACCAAGTCCAAGAGGAGAAGAGTCATTACTTGACTACCTTGGTATTGAGAAACAGGACGCCAATGAGTTCCAATCAACTCGCACAACGAGAATGGACTCATTCGATAGGTCTCCTGTTCCTGATGAGGTAGATTCCACCCCATCAGAGAACCCAATCACTTCAACAAGTGACATAACGACAAGTTCGGTGAGACAGAAGAGAAATTCGCCGACAGCTATTCTTGCTGCTTGCAATATGATGTCTACCCAATCAGAGAAGCCAGTCATTTCGGTAAGAGACATCCCAATACGTTCAGTGAGACGGGAGAGAAATTCACCGACAGCAATTCTTGCGACTCGCAATAGGATGTCTAGAATGTCGTCACGAACTTCGTGGATATCTTCGAAATTCAAAAAACCTCTGCGTAAACAGAGTGTCATAGCTGAAAAGCTATTGGCGGAGATATCCGACTCTTCTCTTTCAGTCGAAGAGAACAAGTTGACCACAATCGACGAGATTAGTCCGCCTTTACCATCAACTCCAGCCGCTATTGAGCCAGTTGACAGCAAAGATGACATCGATGAATCGAGTCATGATGATGATGCTTCTCAATTGAATTGCATCATTCAAGGGTACCAAGGGACTAGTCCAGCGTGCAGTGAAGTACCAAAAGCGGTTGTGGAAGTTAAACCCATCCAGACAATTSATGCTGGGTCGATGGCAAAGACTCTGGTTGGACAGTTCATCACTGTCAAACCACCAACAGTGAAGCCTTCAAAACAACAAGATGCGAAACGAGAAGCTTTCGATAAGATTCGTTTTGAGTATGAGGAATTGATGACCCGTTTAGATGATTATTATGATTATCAGCACAGTACTTTTGCTTCACGTTCACGTGCAGTTCCCCAAATGGTTACAGTTACTGGTTTGAACGGTAAGAAGACGGAAGTTTATCCAACTTTCAATCGTCACCTTTCTTATAAAGGTTTCCCGAAGCTAAATGATTTCTTGAAACATTATACTGAATGGTGTAATACTTGGGGTCAAGAAAGTGATCGGAAATTGCCTCAAGTAGTCGGTGAATGCTTCAAGCAATTATWTTCAACCCSATACAACCTCAMTACCCATTCCCATTCACATCRYSTGAWTGGTAAATATGCATCRAAACCATGCATRAAATGTCCYGAGGTTTTTAACAAGAATACCAATAAAGTGCGTGAGCTGATCGAAGTTCAACTTGAATCATACCATGATTATGAGTTCTGCTTACCACCAACAAAGAAACCTCTTTCAGAACAATACATTGAGGACACAAGAGGACTCATCAATTTCCACCAGTCTCAAATGAAATCTCTTCGGGAGCAGATGGCCCAGACAGTGATTGAATTCGARCAACAGATCGAATATCACCAGGGCAAAGTTAAGCAATACAATGCTCAACTTGACAGGGACCTTGGAATTAGAAAACCACGTCCCAAACAAGCCAATGCATTACGCAGGCTTGTCGGCATCCTCCCCAGAAGAAGATAACTAACTGACCAGGAAATTGTTGAGAGTTCATTGGAGAAGTTGGTCTAATATCGTGCCCAAGAAATYTGTGGTTTCTGGCAAAGCAACGTGGATAAGTTCCCCACAGCCAAGGTYGTAATTCGCTGCCCCCCATCGTCGCCTTAYTTAGTGCTGTCCTGCTAGCCCCATCCCGCARATTTCTGAAGTTATCAATAGATCAACAGTCCTTGAGCGTATGATCAGTTTCACCCTTTCCAGTATTGCGTATTTATGCTAACTTCTTTGTTGTAATTATTTATAATAATAATAATTGTGAACATATTTTCTCTGARTATGTTTCTAGCTTGTGGAGTAAGGCAATAGAAGATTCGAATATGTTCGGTGCTGCTGTAATGAGTAGCCCAATTTCTAGCCTTCAGCTTCCAGCTTCCAGCTTCAGCTTCATTCCAACAAAACACAAGATGGATGCTGTGAAGCCATTATTCGGTTTTGTAAAAAATAAAACAGCTCTTTTGCCATCAGCTGCGCATATCAACTGTGCATGGCAGACTGGTGTTCGGCGGATTCATTGTGATGAGACATGCAGATAAGTGTGTGCATTGCAATGTATACCCGAGTGATGAAAGGATAATTCAGGTTCACTAAGCATGTAAGGCTGATTTTCTGCGCAGGGTCCCCCAAGTACGCGGGGGAAAATGTTAATGCTTTAATACAATATTTTTTAGAGCGCACTTCTTGTACAGCATATATCTTTTAAGACTTTTGAAGTGCAAGAACTGCAGTTCAAGGCCAGTACTTCCAATTGCACAGGAAATAGAGGTCAAAATACGAGTTAACCTTTAAAGAGCTAGGGAAGCAATCAAACAGAGCATTTATAGCAAAACATCGCCTTGGATGTATAAACATATTAAGAAGTAGTTATGTAAGAAACGCGATAAATCAGGTACCGAGAGAGAAACCAGTTGGCAGAGATCTCGAGGGAATAGAGATTTTGTATCATCTGTAGTCAATTAACCTGCAAGGGTCCAATCAAAGCACAAAAAAAGAAAGGAGATTTAGAAACCGTGGATTTTAATATTCTTCTTTTGAAGTTGCAATTGGGTGGTCAAGAATTCCATGACTTTCAATCTTTGGTCACCTTGTAATTGGATGACTTGACCTAACTCGCTGTCCTTGACGATGTTACCGTTACAGGCAAAGTCCTTCTTAAGAACTTTAAGAATTTTTTTCAAATCGTATTCATCTGGAACACCTTGAACAGTGGTCAAAGTCTTTCTACCATTTCTTTGTTGGATACGGATATGAATGTAGTTGGTTGGCTGGGAATCGTCGTCACCAGTATCGGCGAATGGATCTGTATTGAAGCAGCGTGCGGGGAACTTGAGTTAGTATGGTGAATGCTAGAAATGCTAATACTGTACTGTATTCGCAACAAACTCCCCAAACATCCATACACCGGCACACTCTCTTGAGCGCTGAATAGCACTGAAGAACAGAGTGAGATACAGTAGATAGATGGGAGAAGTGGGAAACCAGAACAGGGGCGCAGGAAGCGGGCACAGAGAGACATACCAAATGACTTGAGGTTTTCGATAGAGCTCATATAACAGTAGAAAGCAAGTGCTGAAAGAACTTGAGGATAAAATATGTGTGGTTAGCGGAGAAACACCAGTAGAAGAGCAGATCTATCTATCAAGCAAGTCCTTTCTTTTCCTTAGAGTGTCTTGCTCTCTGGGGCGTAACTACAGAATCCCTCAAACAAGAGAAAAAAAAATTTTAGTACCCCGTGCACGGGTGTACATTACAACACGTCGATAGACGCAGACACCGACGACGCAGAGGAAACATGCGCTACGTAAGCAGGGATGGTGGGTGGTGCACGGTGGTGTAGAGTAATAGTGGTGCACAGATGGCCCGGAAGGGAAGGCACGGGCGACGGGGCAGAGTCGGAACGACAATCGGTAGTGACGATAAAGGCCAAGTCAGGAAAGTACTTGCGTTGAATTGTGGGTATTTCCGGATGGATTATCGAGTCTCCCTCTGGCAATTCATCTCATAGTTGAGCACTTCTTGTCCTTTGGTCTTTGCAGAGGGCTGACTTTTGCATTCGGTTCGCCCATTGAATCGAGTCGCTTTGAATTGAATTGAATTGAAGCGCAATTTCACCCTCTAGATTTGGTCTTTGTTGCAACGAATCAGATAGAAATGTTTTCCAGTTCCGTGAGATCTGAACAGGACTTGCAGGTTTCGATCAAGAAGGCCTGCACTTCCGACGAGTCAGCACCCAAGAGAAAGCATGTGCGTGCTTGTATAGTCTACACGTGGGACCACAAATCGTCCAAGGCTTTTTGGAACGGTTTAAAAGTGCTACCACTGCAAGGTGACGAAGTGCGTGCTTTCAAGAGTCTAATTTTGATCCACAAGGTCTTGCAAGAAGGCTACCATCCTTCGTGTATCGTCGGTGGATGGCACCAGAGAGACTTCATCGAGTCCCTCGGTAGAACTTCGGGCCAAAATGCCCTTTCTAAAGATTACGCTTATCTCTGCAGAGAGTATTCCCTATTTTTGCTGTTTAAACTGACATTTCACCATCAAAATCGCTCATTCAACGCCACTTTCGACTATGATGAGTATACTTCATTGAAACTGGTTAGTGATCCAAACCAAGGGTTTGAAGTCATCAGCTCACTCTTAGAACTCCAGTATGGAGTGGAAAATTTGCAGAAAGTTTTATTCTCATTCGTTGGTAATACTTCTAAAGTCAATGAATGTGTGGTCTCTGCATTGGTGCCTCTAGTTTCGGAGTCATATGGTATTTACAAGTTTTTGATTTCCATGTTGAGAGCTTTACACAGATCTGCTGCATCTGATGAAGTCTTGCAACCATTAAGAGATAAATTCGTACAAGAACATCATAAATTGTACGAATTTTATGCAGATTGTTCTTCAATCAAGTATTTGACTACTTTGATAACCATCCCCAAAATTCCATTTGATCCTCCTAATTTGACCATCGTTGATGATGATGATGATGGACTTACTGGTCAACAACCAGTTCAACAACCAGAATCAGTTACTGCTTCAAGGACAACAACCCCAACTCCAGAGCCTTTGCAACCACAGCCCACTGCTGCTAACAATAATCTCTACGCCAATCAACAACAACAATACGAATTAGAACAACAGCAATTGGAACAGCAAAGACAAGCACAGCTCTTGCAACAGCAACAACAACAAGAGCAACAACAACGTTACTGGCAAGAGCAACAACAACGTCAAGAAGAAGCTCAAAGATCTGCCCAACAACAATTGCTCAACGATCAATTACAAAGACAAGCCCAAGGACGTGTTGCTGAGCTTGAAAGAGATATTTTGGCATTACGTGGTCAGTACGATCGTGATCAATTGCTTTTAGAACAATACGACCAACGTGTAAAAGCATTGGAGAGCGAAGTTTACAATACTCAACAAGCGGCTCAGCAGCAATTGACCTCTAAAGAAGAGCAACTTGTTAACTTACAAGAACAAGTACTTTTCTGGAAAAACAAGTATGAAGCACTGGCTAAATTATACACTCAAATTAGACAAGAACATTTATCTCTATTGAACAGATTTAAGAAAGTTCAACAAAAGGCAAGTTCTGCTCAAGAAGCCATTGAAAAGCGTGAAAAATTGGAGAGAGATTTGAAATCCAAAAATATAGAATTGGCTGATTTGATTAGAGAAAGAGATAGAGCTAGATTAGACTTGGATCGTGTTAAAGGTGGTAAGAACAATGAAATTGATTCTTTAGAAACCAAAATTAGAGACTTGGAAGACAAGTTGGCCACAACAGAAAGAAATCAATCTTCCAATTTATCAGCTATTTTCGCACAACACAATAGAGAAATTGAAGATCTTCAAAGTAAATTGCAAAATGGATTGAGTATTTCTGGTGGTAATTCTAAGCTTGAGGAATTACAATCCAAATTAGCAGAGAAAGAAACAGAATTACAATTAGTCCACCAAGCAATGGAAGAACTTTCTGATCAACAAAAGGAAAATGATGCCGCTATAGATGAACAAATTGATCAAGTCTTACAAGACCATGTGGAAAAATTCCAACAATTGATCGATGCCATTTTGAAGAGTGGTGTGAAAAGAATTCAAGATGCTGTTTTTGAATTGGATTCACCAATGCAAGCAGGCAATCAACTTTCTTCTGTTGAATATATTGGATCAGTTATTGAAAAGACTTCCAATTTGGCAACTGAATTCGCCACAAGTTTCAATAATTACATTGCTGATGGTCTTAATAATGGAGGTGATGAAGTCACTGTTATTGATACAATCACAAATTTCACTACATCTATTGGTGATGTCTTATTGAATACAAAAGGTATTACGAGATTAGCCAAAAGTGACGATTTTGCTGATGATTTATTGGATACTGCAAGAGATGTTGCCGAAATCTCTCAAGTGTTCTTGGAAAGTCTTTTGAGTGATAATTTGAATCTATTGAAAGATGAGAACGAAAAGACAGATAAAGTCATTAATGGTAATTTGGACGTTCAAGAAATCTTACAGAATTTATTACAATTTATCGAAGCATTGGCTCCATCAGGAAATATTGACCTATCTAAAACAAACGATTTGGGTAAATTAGTGGATTCTGAATTAGAAAATGCATCCAAGGCAATTGAAAGTGCTGCTGATCATATTACAAGTTTATTATCCAAACCTTTGGATCCATCACTTACGCAATTAGATGCCGATTTGAACAAGGCAATTTTGGCTGCTGCTCAAGGTATCACCAAAGCTATTGCAATTTTACTCAAGGCAGCTACTGCTACTCAAAGAGAAATCGTAGAGGCAAATGCAGGTAAAGGTCATAATGCACGCACATCTTTCTATAAGAAACACAATAAATGGACAGAAGGTTTGATTTCCGCTGCTAAATCAGTGGCATATTCCACTAGTGTTCTTATTAAGACTGCAGATGGTGTATTGAACAAGACGAATTCTCATGAAGAATTGATTGTTGCTTCCAATGAAGTTGCTGCTTCAACAGCACAATTAGTTGCTGCTTCAAGGGTCAAAGCTACTTACAAATCAAAGACTCAAGACAAACTTGAAAGTGCCTCGAAATCAGTCACATTTGCTGTTAGAAGTTTGGTTTCACAAGTTCAAGATATTTTGAGTAGAGGTGGTGGCCAAAATGGTGGCAAAGAAATTGATTACTCTAAATTATCTCTTCATGAAAACAAGACTGCTGAAATGGAACAACAAGTCGAAATTCTTAAGTTAGAAAATGCCCTTTCTCAATCTAGAAAGAGATTAGGTGAAATTAGAAAGTTCAGTTACAGAGATGAAGCTGAGGATTTTTCGTAAGAACCATGTATGGGAGGGGCGTTGTGATTAATGTGTCATAATGTAATATATAAAGCGAAGCAAATAATATATGTAGCGAAACCTTGAAAGAATGTCAGTACAATCACTCTCTGCGATTTGTGCGGGCGCGCTTGTTGGTGAACCAGATGCGAATCTGCTTGGGCGAAAGGCCTGTTTTCTTTGCTATGGCAAGCCTCTCTTTGCGATTCGGATTTTGCTTCACGTTGAACACCCGTTCGAGTATACCTCTGGAGTCTGTAGTTATTGAAGATCTTCTGAGTTGTGAAGACGATGACTGCGAATCCCCGAATTGAGAACTGGAAACATCGATTGAATCTGTGAAGGAGTGCGATTCGGTTGGCTCTTGCGAGGAGCCTTCCCAAAGATGCTTTGTTGTAGGCTCTGAATCGTGAAGTATGACATTCTCGAAAATGCTGCCATAGTCATTTGATAATTCAAGAGATGTAAATTCGTTGATACAGTCAGCAGAGGGAACGAGCTGATCAGCTTCAATCGATTTCTCCGAATCGCGAGTGAAGAACGCGTTTGCCGTATCATCAAGGGAGTGCTGGTAGAGGAGATGGAGATTGGTGAGCTCATCAGAGGGCAGTTCACACCTTGCTAAAAGACTGGCTTCTGCTTCGTATCCATTTTGGAATATCTCTATCAGCCTCTCTATCACATCAGAGCGACCGTGTGGAACGTTTCCGCGATAAGTCAACTTCAGCTTGGGTAATGTAATATGTGTCTCGGCTTCTCCCTCTGAGCTGCCGCAGTCAAAAAAACTGGATAGTCGATATATTTTGGAGATCACAGCGTGAATAGGGGTGGTGGCATCCATTCTACTTGATCAATTGAAGTTGATTAAACCTACAACACAACATAAAAACTACCCCTTCAGCATTAAAAGCATTAAAACTTCCCTTGCTTTATTCGGGCGTACGAAAATATTTTATTGTTCGCGAAGCGGCTCCACAGCCTATTGTTTCATATTTCCGTATGCGAGGGTATACGAACCATGCATTAAGCAGAAGACATATATAGCACTTTATCATCTTCCGCTGGAAGCAAGCCATTAAGAAGGAAAGTGATGACGAGCTCCATAAGGCACAAAGAAAACAAGCGCAAATACTGTGAAATCCAATTCACTAATGTGGTGGAACAAGGAGAGTTCGCTGATCTCAGATCCATGAAGTCCACAGTGCGGTCGGTCTACGAGAAACAGCTTTCGAGACCGAGGAATAAGTTCATCCTCTTTCGTTCGAATATTAGCGGACTCACCAAGCACCGATTCAAAGGTATTAACCTGGCCGATGCCTCTAGAGTGTCATCTTTGGTATGTTGTTCAAAGTCAACTTGCAACCTGAGCAGTCAATACTAACATAAAGACAGTTGTGGGAAAATCGGTCTCCAAAAGTAAACAGATACTTTGAGTATCTAGCTCAGCAGGAGCAGGATGAAACAGATCGTAAGCTTATGAAGCTAGTGAGTCAAGAACGTACATTCAAGGAGCTCATCAATGGCTTCTCTATCATCGATGAAACACAGTTCCAAAATGAAAAACTCCCTGTCTCTGATAATGTGCACAAAAGTATGAAAATTTTCCGAATAAAGTTTGTCAACTTCAAGAAGCGGACGATAAAAGTTCGAGCTGAATCCACAGATGATACAGTGATAAAGGTCAATCCCACTTTCTTCACCAAGACGCAGATTGAAGATGTTTTCACACACTCAACCTGATGATATCTTCGGATCAATCCAGGGATGTGCTACTTTCACGATCATCATACAGGTATCACTGCCTACAAATCATCGTTTTTGCGATGGGAACTCGTACATAAAATGAATACTACTTCTAATTCCCCCGTCCTTCTGGGCCGACATTCTCGGAGCAGTAATTCAGTAGAAGTGCCATACAATTGAGATTTACTAGCGACATTCAAGCCGTATTTATTGCTAACCGATATCTATTGGAGGCTCAACACTATCGAGCATCTTCCAAGTATCTGCTAGTCGATAAAAAACTGCTTGAGGAGTATAAACAGTGAAGTGTTGTGAGTGGTAAAATCAAGATAACGACTACATGCAACCATCGGCATTATTTAGCTTACAACCCGATCGACGCCACTCCCAAGTCTGTTTACCCCCCCGGAATTGCGGTGAAAAACGGAGTATTTAATTAGCGAATTCGCGGAGTCTCCGTGTTTTAACTAGGAGATAAAAAATTTCAATTCAGTTCAGTCTCGGAGACGGAGACGGCCCAGATTGGGCTCTTCTTGCAGACGGGGCTCTACACCCGCTCCACTCTCTGTCTCTCTCTTTTATCTTTATTCTTCCCTCTTTCACTCCTTCGTCCACTTCATCCTCCATCCCCACACACACACACACCGCCAGACCCCGCCATGTCCTCGTCTAGCCCCATAGTGAACCAGGTTCTAGCTCCCAAACAAGCCTTCCCGTGAGTACTTTACCCTAGATCAAGCTTGATCTTAATTTTTTATTCAATTTTTTCTATTTACTAATTTTTCCTTTTAGATTTTGGTATGGTGGTGCAGCATCTATGTTTGCGTGTTTGTTCACGCATCCACTGGATCTGGCTAAAGTCAGGCTGCAAGCAGCCAGCAAACCCGGTGACAACTTGGTCAATGTTGCTGTTCGTATCGTGAGAAATGAAGGTGTCTTAGCTGCTTACTCCGGTTTATCTGCTTCTTTACTAAGACAGGCAACTTATTCAACGGCCAGATTCGGTATTTACGAAGAACTCAAGGGTCTCGTCACCCCAAAGGACCACTCACAGCCCCCCTCAACAATTGCATTGCTTGGTTGCTCAATGGTCGCGGGTGCTCTGGGTGGTGTTGTTGGTAATCCTTCAGATATAGTCAATATTCGTATGCAAAACGATAACTCTCTCCCCATTGCAGAACGTAGAAATTACAGCCATGCAATCGATGGTGTTTACAGAATCATAAAAGATGAAGGTGCTCATGTATTGTTTCGTGGTTTAGGTCCAAATTTGGTTCGTGGTATCTTAATGACAGCATCTCAAGTCGTCTCATATGACGTTGCAAAAGCTTTCTTAGTTAAAGAAATTGGCTTAGACCCAAAGACAAAATCAACCCATTTCTCAGCAAGTTTAATAGCTGGTCTTATTGCTACAACCGTCTGCTCTCCTGCTGACGTCCTTAAAACAAGAATAATGAATGCAAAATCAGCAGAACCTCAATCTGCTATTAAAATCCTTACCACAGCAGTGAAAAATGAAGGTGTAGGTTTCATGTTTAGAGGTTGGACTCCTGCTTTCATTAGATTAGGTCCTCATACAATCTTAACTTTTATCGCATTGGAACAACTCAGAAAACATAAAATCGGTATATAAATTACTTGATCCTTGATCCCTGGACCCCCGCTTAGACACTTTAGAATCCTTAATTAATTAATTATCCCCCTCATATTCACCTTGTATAATCTAGATACAGTAATACACAAAAGAGCTCTCTGCACTCTTGGATATTAGTTTCTCTGTTACTCTTCAGTCCTGGCAGAATCAAAAAAAAAAATAATCCAAATAATCGAAATTCGAGGCAGGAACTAAAAAAGCCTCACCTGCATGCATGAAAACATGCATACAACCGTTTCTTGTACTAAACCAACTAAATTGAGTTCCTGAATTTTTACCTTCCCTTTATCAATGCATTAGGTTATAGAGCCGACCTGACACAACGCTCTATCGTGGTTATGCACAGCTTGATGAAGTGTAGCCCTCTTGAAACTGCCCGCTCCAGACTGCTATTCCACTCAACTACAAACTAGACACTTTCACTGGATCATCCTTCCCAATGACATCACCAAGGAATGTCCACTACTTCATCCTTACCAATGATATCACCCAGGAACAAACCCAAGCATGCAATCATGGCAACCACTAATGGCATGATTTACAATAATAGAATATAATATATTATTTTAAAGAAGTAATAAATAAAAAGTGATGCTCGAGAGAAAGGCTTGCTTTCTGGATTGTGATCGTTTGAAGACATGAGGGGTAAGAGTGGCAAGATCAATCAATTGAGTCATTGCATTGATAATTATTGGAATATTTAAGGATCAAAAAATGAATAAATGTTTACTCTTATTCTGTATGTGGTGTTTTTTTTTTTTTTTTTGGCGTTACAATTTCCTGGCACAGAAATATAAACAACGAATATAAAAGTAGGTGGTAGCTACTTTTTATAAACGTTTCAAAAAACAAAAAAACAAACACAAACATCATTCGAGTTCCCATTCATCCACTAAATCACCAAAAACATTCCTATACTTATCTTTGCATTTCTTCAATGAAAGTTGATCTCGTTGTTTACCAATGAAATCGAGCATATATTCAACTTCTGCTGCTCTTTCTCTTTGCCTATCGGAATAAAATCGTTCAAGAACGTATTTCCTTTTGGTGTGTTCTTTAAGATCTTTCTTCAAACTCTTTTCGGTTTCCTCATTCCAATTATGATGGCCTTGTCTTAACTGATAAGCTTCTAATTGCCTTTCACTTTCAATGATTTGCAATTCTAAAGCTTCAACTTTCTCTTTTGTACGTTGACAATCATGCTTTTCATCAATGTCAATTTGAACATTTTGAACAGCATATAAAGCATAGTTTTGAAATATGTTTTGTTGATCCATATTCAATCTATCAGTTGCTCTTGAAGCATCACGATTATGCCATACCCTATCTTCTCGTCTTGGTATGGCATATTTACCATCATCATCGATATCATCGTCATCATCATCAACCTCTTGAAGTTCATGAAGTAATTCATCTTCATCATTGATAAAGATTCCACTTTCACGAACATATTTTTCTGGTTCAATTGAATTTTGAGCAAAATCTAAATCAGATGACTCCATTGGTAAATCACCAGGATGGTTAAAACCAGTGAAAAATGGCTCATTTTTCAATATTGGAGACACTCCTATTTGGTCGGTTTCACCATCTGAAAAAGATGGAGATTCACATACAACCATTTGAGCAAGCTCTTCAAAAACAGGCAATTCTAAAATGGTACCTTGAGTAGCTTCATTGATCCATTCTGATCTCTTTTGATCTCTATCGCTGAACTGTTGCTTTCTGATCTCAATGATTTCAAGTTCCTTGTTTAAATTCTTGAGTTCAAATTCAGATTTATCTAACTTGACTTGTGCATGCTCAAGATATTTCTCATACTTGAGGATTCTATCTCTGAACTTAGTCAAAATCTTATCACAATGGGTGATGATTTGCTTTTTAGAATCTTCTAATTCTTCTTTAGTTTCAACAGATGAAGAAATAAAAGACTCTAATGCACTTTCATTTTGAGAAATCTCTTCAAGTGCTTTTGAATAAAGCTCTTCAATTTTCTCTTTTTTCTCTTTGTATTCCAAATGCTGTCTAACATGTAACTTCTTGTTAGCCAAGAACCTTTGTTGAAATTGAGTTACCATATTAGGATACTTCTTGCAATTCATCTCATGAATTGATTTCTCTTTCTTATGTAACTTGATAAGATATAACTGTTGTTTCTCTATCTCTTCTAATTCAGAATCCCAAATTGATACTTGCTGTTTCAAAGCAGCAATACCGGTGTCATGGGCATCTTCAGTTAGGATAAGCTCAAACTCTTCACTGTTGACTTGATGCATCATTAACTCATGGTTTTTTCTTGCATATTCAAGTTTTCGCCATGTGGTTTTCAAGATTGCCGTTTCATTGTCAACTCTTTTTGAGTACTTGGCAATATCTAATTCAGCTTTCATCTTGAACACTTCGATCTCTCTGACTCTTCTTCTGTCATCTGATCTGGCTCTTTTATCAGCTGCTTTGGCTTTGGCAAGTTGGGCCTTTTGCTCTTTGATATATTTATCAATGAGTACCGAGACTTCCGAATTGTCGGAATGGTGACGGCGCTTGGAAGAACTTGACTTCAAAGCAAGGTTCTCTCTTTGAACTTGTTCAAGCTTGTTGGAGAGATCCTCTTCTCTTTTTTTGCTTTGCAAAACTTGATCATCAAATTTTTGCTGCAAGATATCGTATTTATCTTGGAACTCCTTCAATTTCTTGCTGATGGTGTCGTTGGTTTCCATCAAGTAAGATTGACCTTCAGAGGGTCTGTCTTGACTTTCAACGACAACAGGAGTAACTGGTCTCCTATGGTTGCGGCCCTCTCTTGCTCCGTCGTGAAGTGAAGCAATTTTAGCTTCATTTCTGCTCTTGGAGCTTGAAGCAATAAGAGAAGACCCAGGAGGTTTGGACTTGATAGGAATTCTACCAAGTGATGTGTGTTTTCCCATTGCTTTCATCATGGTGAAATCGGGGGAAAGAAAATTTAGATTACTTGATACGTAGATCTAAAAGGCGGAGGTGGTGAATATCACTAGTAAACGACCAAAAAGGTGAAATGAAAAGTGGATTCCGTTGGGAAAATGTTTTCAACACCAGGGGGGCTTTGTTTGCTTGTGATTTGTGGGAACTCTCAGTGGGGTTCCAGGGGCAGAATAAGTTCGGTAAAGACGCTGGTAGCTTAGTTATCAAACTTGTGTATCTGGGGAAAGGAGAAGGTAAATAATGTCCAGATTATCCCTTGTATCACCGTGAAGTATTTCAATTGATTAAGCGCTGACCCGCGGCTGAGGGTCCTCAGGAGCCTTGTTGACATTTTCCAAACATCGCGAAGTCTCGCTGTCTCAACATCTGGGCCAATTTTCAACACAAGTTTCAAACAAGTGATTCTGAAAAGGCAACAAGTTAAATGACTTTTTTCATGAACCATGAGACTCAATGTGAGTGTTCATTCAGCTATTGCTGAATGTCGAGGCCAAGTATTTGATTGTTTGTATTTCATCATCACCATAATATCAGCTATTAACCAGTTTAGTTATGAAACTTTTTCAGATTTGACAAGAGTGTCGTACATCTTGACGTTCTTTATGTGCAGATCATTGAGTTTTCTTACTTGAAGTCCTTCCATACGCTGTGACGAGCTGCTTTGCAACGATTCAACGGCTACGCCACGAGGGGAAGATTATTATGCTCTTCTCCAATGACCCTGAGAGATATTTCACCTTGTTGCTACATATATAGAGGAAGAGAGCTACCAAAGGGCATAACCTGAAGCTTAGTACAGAAATTGCCTATTAATGGGGATATATATATATCCACATCTGGTCAACAACTGGGAATTCCAAAACGTTCATTTGCTGCAAAGTGACCCACTAAATCTCGGAGAGAATGATTTACGTACGCCTAAGTAACCCGTCTGATTTTATAATGAGTTAGCAGTAATAACTTTCCAGGTTTATATATTGCCCCAGGTAAACGACAACTCAATCCGTAATACTCATTGTAGGATAAGTGTTTAACTGTTCCATTACACACTTGTCACCTCGTCCAAATTGTTGTAAATGTATGAATAGACCCTGATTACGTAACCAACGACATACTTCTTTTTTGCATTTTATATTTTATGCTAGGGCATCGAATAAGATACGACGAAGCCCCAGGTGTCCAAGATCAAAAAGGGAACAACGAACAAGAGAGGAAACTCCAGAGATTCTTGAGCATCTAATGAATGAATATAGAGGCACTTCAGATGAAGATTCGGTATGCAAGGCAAGGCAAATTTGTTCTACGCACGCTTCACAGGTAAAAAAACCGGGTAACGCGAAAAGTAGACACTTTTTGTGTATGTGATTTTACAAAAAGTTGGGAAAGTTGGGAAAGTTGAGCCCCAATTTCCCATAGTAATTTATAGTGGGAGCTCATTTTTTGGATATTAAGCGCTGTTAGATCCCTTAATCCTTTCTTTCTTCTTTTCCTTTTCTTCTTTCTGTAGCTTTTTATTTGAGTAGATACTGTTGAACAAAGATGTTCACTGGTATTTGGAAAGTCATTAGGAAGTTCATGCCGGTTATTACCAGCCCTCTCGGCGCTGGTTCTGCTGAATTCAGTAGAACCAGAGGAGCCCAGACTTTGGCTGAAGGTGTCCGGAGTTCCATCAAGCATGGCAAATACGTTGAAACATTCGTCAAGTTTGAGTCATTAGAGCAGTTTGTCAATGACCCTTGGTATGAGGATTATGTCGTTGATTCTGATCCTGATGATGATGACGATGACGATGATGATGTTGGTTCAATCAGCTCGTTTCAAACTTTTGTTACTGCAGAGGAATTTGAGGTCGGACACACCAGCTCCACCACCGTTGAAGATGATGATCTTCAACCGTCCGTGTTGAGCGCTCGGTACAACCATGAGAGTTGTACCACCCCTCCTGTCGAACCAGTTAGCCCTGACAAAGCTAAACACACTGATGAATCGAAGGAACTTTTGCAAGGGAATCAGGAAGATAACACAGTCAATGCCGTTTTGACAACCGCTGCCCCAGAGGTTGAAAATATTCAGGTAAATCCTGTCCCTTGCCCCGTTGTTGAGCCCTCTTCCAAATGGGATGTTATCAGGAGTGAACGATTGCAAAAAAAATTAATCAATCGTCCACTATATCGCCAACTTTGGAAAGATTCAGGACTCAGCGGCGATTTTAGAACAAGGGGATCGATACCACGAGACTATGTTCTGTACTCCAGACAGGGAAAACCTCCCTATGAAAGGCCATTAACTGAAATTTTGCCTTGGATTCCAGAGAAACACGTATATCGTGATATCAACGAAGATGAAGTAGTTATGGAAGAAGAATATGAAGAGCCATTAGAGTTGAACTCGGGTTATCATTTGAAGTCACTTTATTATACTCGAGAACAAGAGTTTTGGCTGACCACTACATATGCAGAGCACTACCAAGCCATTTTATCGTCAAACATCGATGATACAGGCTTGTTGAGTGCTAAAGGGCGTATTGGTAGTCTTCGCCAAAAATTCGAAGTTAAAGGCAAAGTTGAACCTGATGTTGAAGTCGAGCCTGACATTGAAGTTGAGCCAGATGTCGAAGTTGAACCCGACGTCGGAGTTAAAGTTGAAGTTAAATATGAAGTTAAAGATGAAGTTAAAGATGAAGTTAAAGATGAAGTTAAATTGGAAGTTAAAGTTGAAGCTAAAGTTAAAGTTGAAGTTGAAGTTAAAGACACAGAAGAAATAGAAGAAATATCGAAATTGGAGGAAGAACCAAGATTAGGTATTGTTGTGCCATTCAAATCATCGAAGTTGGAAGAAGAACCAATACTAGATACTGTACCACCACCTGAATCATCATCACCCACGACCAATGCTGTTGCCACCAGCATTGCTAATTCAGATGATGATTGCAACTCTAGTCAAATCACCTTGAATAACTCTCCAGGATCTCAATCTGCCATCGCTGTTACTGCCACTCTCAGTGACGATCATGAACCAGTCAAATACCACACAGTTATTGCCACAAACTCGTGTGTGCTGGCTGGCTCAGTTAGATTCAATGGAGATTTTGACGACCGGTACGGTACATTGGTATTCGAAGAGGAGAACATTGGTATAAGTTCCTTAGAGCCTTGTGAGATCAAGCAACCCAAGACCAGCTTTGTTGAAAACTTGAAGGACACATTCGTGCATTCTCGAAGTCCTATCAAGCCTGAATACAAAGAAGATCACACAAAGAGTTACTGGAACTTTTACATCAATATGGGTAAAGAGGGTTATGATATTGAGAGCTATGTTTACGAGCAATTCCCAGCTCCTGACTTTGATGCATACATGGAAGGTAGAATGCCATCAAAAGAAGTTATTCCCAAGACCAAGTCATTCAATTTCAAACTCCCTAGTCTTGGGTTTGGTAGCTCAAAGAGGTATGATCTGCCCAGATATTCTGCGAATTCCAAGGAACCTCCAAAAGTAGCACCTATAGTCAAGAATCAGACACAATTTGACTACGGTGCAAACAAATCATGGAGTCCCTTCTCGAAGAAGAATGTTCTGCCACAGCATGTTGGTCAATCTGTCCAACAACCCATCCACATTAAAGCACCAGTAGTCTCCCGTACTCCTCCCAAACCCATGTTCACTCTTCCTTCCATCTTCAAGCGCAACAATCCAATTCTTCCACTATAAATTTCTTCCATTTCTTCCATTTCTTCTATAGTTTATAAATAATATTAAGTAAAAAAAAACAACTTCTTCCAAACTCTTGGCTTTCGAGCACTCTAGCGCATTATACAGCGCACGGCCCCTGGCGCGCATTCGTGGCTCGCTTGATCTGGTACAGCGTGCATTTTGCGTACATGTATGAAACAGCAAAGAAATGCGCGAGGATTTCCTCGACGAAAATCTACAATACGACAATCTTGCGGTATCGTTCGGTACGAAAATGTTCCTTTCGGCAACTCGCCCTAGCTTTTCGCTTTACGTGCGATTTCTGTGTTGAACTGAGCCACAGACTTATGTATCTGGGGCACAGTGCGTCACCATTTATGCACAAGTACGAGCAATTCAGTTAGGGTCACCTAATTTACTCTTTAGAAATTGTACAGTACGAGCAAAGTAATTCGTCTTCGTCGCTAGCCAGCTAGCTAGTTAATTGTCTGACTGCTTGGCTGTCGACCGCTTTCAAAGTTTTTGCCTTTTTGATAGGTTTTCTTTTGAGTGGTTGCCGGTCCTTAAGTGTTTCTGTGTTTTGGTGTTTCGATCTTTGAATCTTACTCATATTTCGTACTGTCTGTTCTGGTGGTACGGGCTGTCGGTACCCGAGACCTTGTTCGAGTCGACCCATTCTATTCGTTAACGAGAGTGCACATACGGCGTAGAAAGCTTAAGGTCACTCGTTCCTCGAATGTCTGAACGGCTGGGAGAGGCCCTGGTGCCGCCTATCCTTGAGGATAAAGCCCCCCACGAAAAATCCAAAATCACACCTCCCAAACCTGACCAGAATGCGACTGGTGGACCAGTGGCATTTCCGGAGTCAAATGAGCCAACTGGGTCAGATGGCTCGACTAACTCGAAACATCCTAGAGCACCTAGAGCTTGCAAGATATGCCACGATAGGAAAGTCAAATGTGACGTTTCGGCAAAGGATCCTTGCTCTAATTGTGTTGCAGGAGATCTGAAGTGTGTAATTCCCGAGCCAAAGAAACGCAGTGTTTACAGAACCAAAGCGAGACTGCGAGCCGAAGCACTCGGCGACCAAAAGTTGGAGGTCAATACTGATGTAACGAAGAATAAACGCAAAAGGTTCAAGAGAGTACCTGTAGCAGAACAATCAACACCACATATAGGGCCAAAGCTTGATATTGAGAAAACTCCCTCTGCTTTCCAGAATAATAAATTTCCCAGAGATAGAGAAATTACTCCATCTTCTGCAACTGCTACCAATTCAAAGTTAGCCTTTCCGCAAGATGACATTCCTCACGGCCATGAGAAAGATCATCCCTCGGCCAGGAAAGAGGAACATCACAACGCTATGGAGGAGTCAAAATCGGATCTCACCGACGAGGATGAAGATGACGATGACGATGACGATGATATTGACTCTTTCATGAAAAAATTGCCCAACACAGTCAAGCCTGACCAACAAACCTTATTTCCCGAGCTATCAGTGATAAAGCTTAGTCCAAAGGTTCTGCTCAGCGGGAAATATCAAACACTGATGAATCGAATAGATTTGGGAGGCACCCAATCGTCGGTACTATGGCTTCGACAAGTGATAGAGAATCATGATGTATCTGAAGAACCAGTGTTTTCCTTGGACACTGTAGATTTAAATTCTCTCAAAGATTTGGGTTGCTGCACCCTACCAGAGGAATCACTTTGTTGGAAATTGATAGACTATTTCTTTTTGAAGATCCACGTACAATGTCCAGTCCTTTGCAAAGAAGAGTTCTATGAGAAGTACAAGGACTTGAAAAACCCTCCGAGTGTTCTCCTGCTTACGACTGTTCTCACAGCCAGTTGTAAAGGATATATAGATGAAACTTGGGATGCCGAAATGGTAACTCTCAATTCAGAAAGAGCACTCATTTTGGCAAGGAGGGCTATTGCTCTTTACAATGCTGAAGTAGAAGCAGATCACATAGCGTTGACCCAGGCTTTAGCGATATTGATGATCATTGATAATGGGCACAGAATGATTTCTTTTAATTTTGCATATTACGCCAAAATTGGGTTTTCAACAGCTCAGTCCTTTGGGATGCATAGAAATCAAGAGAATAATAAGACTCTGACCAAAAAACAGAAGATTGCTTACAAAATAATATGGTGGCTTGCGAGATCTAAGGACGCTCTACACGCCATTTGTCTCAATCGTACTCCAGTACAAGAGTCTCCTGAAATGGATGTTGCGATGATTACCAAAGAGGAATTCATCTATTATCACAGTAATGATCCCAATGCGGAGCGTGATGCTGACTTTTTTATCAATTATGTCAAAATTTCTCTTTTGGGGCTTACCATCTATAATAGCCAAGGAACCATGGACCGCATGGCGAAGCAAGGAATATCATTTCTACCCCTTTTGCGGCAAACTGATATGTTAATGGCTATTTGGAAAGGCAGTCTTCCAGATTCCTGTAAATACAACCTGGATGATCCATCCACACATACTCCTACAAACGCCCTCCTTATGACAGCATACTATGGGATTTTATTATGGCTCCATCGAGCAAATATTATTAGGGTGACAGATATGCATGGTCCAAGTTTGAAACCTAAAGGTGATGAAGAGGATGCTACCATTGAATATTATCCTTCTTGGGGAATAAATTTTAAGGCAGCACACACTATTATTCTAATTGGTAAGCATAATTTCGCAACGATATGGGCCCTTGGATCACCAAGATTGTGCATATGGGCGATGTGCAATGCAGCCATGATGATGCTATATCATCTTCATAATAAGGATAAAAATATTTCTAGAATTGCTCGTCAAGATGTGATGGCAGTGGTTACACTGCTCGGGGATGAAAAATCTCAAGTAAGATTTCCTAATGGTAGGTACGGACAGCAGCGGTTGATACAAGTATTGGCTGATGAAAGAATGCAACTATCTTTGATTCATCACGTTTTGCAATCTACAAATCAACAAGATATTGGAATAAATGAACTTCAACAAAGCAATGCTATTGGCAAGACTGGGGCAAATGAACAGGTTTCACATCAAGGGAGGGATGGAAGACAATCAGATAGAGATACCCTCGCAAGTGGTCAAGCAACTCAAACCCCTCTTCATTCAAGTAATCTCCCATCTTTGCCGTCTACAGTGCTTGATCCTTTAGCATCAAAGGGGTCTACCACTTATCACCAGGGAAGCCCTGCCTATCAGACCCTGCACCAACTTCCAGGAGTTAGTGCAAACACACCCATTCCTCAATTGCGTCAGGTGGTAGGAAAAAATCCAGCACTAACTCCTCCTCCTCAGTTGCGTGGATTCCCAGCATTCTCTCAAACCGGTTTACCGGAGTACTATGGCCAACCGCCGTTATATCCTGCCGACAGTATCCATTCTTCAGCTGGCCTTCCTCAGAGTACTATTCGTCAGCAAGCAGCATATGGGGGTCCCCAGGCGGCTGCTTCTTATTACCAACAGACTCGAAACAGTTCTTTACAAGGATACCACACGCACCGTAATCCCAATTTGGCGCAATTATTTCCGGCAGTTCCTCGTGTTCCACTGCACATACACCCAGGGCTCCCAGTATCGCAGAATAGCTCTGCACAGTATCTGAATGAGCCATTAAATTCGGAGAGAAGACTGAGTAATGAAGTCTCCACCCCATCTTTTTTGGGTGCTCCATATGAAGCATCCAGCGCTTCTAGTTTCCCTTTACAGACTAGTGAAGCTGGTGATCCAAATGCGGCACAGTACTCTGTAACATGGCAGAACTTCCATCCTGAATTTTTATTCGGAGTGGATCATTCTGTCGCTCCGAATTTGCCTGCTGATGCTGTGACCACTGATAACTCGACTCAGAAAAATGCACCAAGTGAAAGCAACAACAACAATAGCAACAACGACAATCACATCCCTGCGACACAGACGGGAAAGAATGTCGCACATGTTAATACAGCACCAGACCTAGGTTTGGCAAACCTAAGCGATTCCAGTGTTTTCAATTACATTTCTACCAACTGGATCCCATCATTTGATTCTGCAGTCTATGAAGCATCTGCTAATCAATATGATGTTGACACAGAACACTTTGGCGCCTTTACATACGTAATAAACAACGTGCATACGGCAGGAGACCGAGGATAGACATTCCCAGAGGAGTTCCGTTTTGTGAATGAATCCCCACCACTGCCCCACAATTTCCACCCGCAATTAGATATAGTGTACACTACAATAGACTAAATTAACCCTCAGAATTGGCATAAATCGCGTCTCACATAAGCAATACAGTACAGTACGTATATCACACTACAGAGCTGAATTAATTAGTTCCATCAGAGCTCAACTAAGTGAGACAGTTCTATAATTCTACATAATCTAC
Source organism: Wenyingozyma succiphila (assembly GCA_001599255.1). Lineage (NCBI taxonomy): Eukaryota > Fungi > Ascomycota > Pichiomycetes > Pichiales > Pichiaceae > Wenyingozyma > Wenyingozyma succiphila. Next base: position 54,176 of record BCGL01000011.1, read on the forward strand.
ATATCAGACACGATAAGTACCGAGTTCCTCGCATTGCGGAGTGTGTAATTATATTCGTTAAACACTCCCTCTGGAAATATCACATTTTTGAAGCAAGTGTATCCTGTTTGTGACCGATTTACTTCTAACAATCGGTAGCAAAGTTAGTCACAAGAACATTATCGTTATATACCGATTGGAGCATTATCAAAAGAAACTCAAAAGATTACTGTGAGCTGCCGCGATGAAATATCAAACTGTAGCTTCTATTGATGTTGAGAACCATCACTGCTACCATCTTCACGGTCTCCATTCTTTTCTCTCCACCTTCTATTGATATCCTCAGGTGCTTCCAGTGTGGGTCTTGAATCAAAAGGTATATAGTTCTTCACAGGTTGACCAGCCCCATCACCAAGATTTATTACATGCTTATCAAACCTCACGGGGTTCTTGTGATAAAGCACATCTCTCATTACCTGGCTCATGATTGCCATTACCTGGTGATTATACCATAGTTCCTCGAAGTTATGATGGTGGTTATTGTTACCTGCCTGAGAATTACGGCTATGTTCCCATTTTACAGTGTTGTCATCATAGAAGCAATCATAGAGGACCAAAGGCACCTCATTCGCCATATTGTAAGTAGGGCGACGAGGATATGCTTCTGGGTCTAACAATTGTTTCACTAATTCTGGTTTCTCAAATCCTTGAGCCACAGCGAAAAGAACTGCAACCATGCATCGAACTTGGTGCCACAAAAATGCTGATCCTTTCAAGTCGAACACATAAAAACCTTCAATACCCTGCTTCCACTCTGAAATATCAACATAGTCTACTCGTCTATGAAAGCGAACGATTTGCTTAGCTGGGTCTACTTTGCAGAAATTTCGGAAATCTCTTTCACCCACGAAATGCCGAGCTGCTTCTTTCATCTTAGCTAAATCAAGACCTTGGCCATGAAAAATGTATTTGTAATGTCTTCCAGTACAACTGAATCTGGCATCAAAATCTGGCGGTGGCCTCAGACATATGGAATGAAATTTAATGTCTGGTGGTAAAACTTGATTTAACATTTTGATGTAGTCCATTTCTTTTTTGTCATTTTCTGGATCTTGCAATTCTTCCGCAGTGAGCTTCGAGCGTATCCGGAGTGATATAACTTGATTCATAGCGCTGACACCTCTGTCTGTTCTGCCACATCGGCTAAATTTACTGTCCAGTGGTTTTGGAGACGGGATAAGTCGTAATCGCAGCAAAGCCTTGAAGATCTCGCCTTCTACAGTTGGTAACTCCGTTTCCTCAGCTTGAATTGCAAGACCCTGATACTTCCATCCCAGATACGAGAATTTGAGACCCACAAGCCTTGTTTGGTACTTTGAAAAGTCAAAGACTTTGTCCTTTTTCGCCTTCTTTCGTGCTGGAAGGGCATCGTCTGTTGGCGCAATAGAAAAATCCTCCGATCCTTCAAGGAGATGGATACGCCGTATTAGTTCTTTCCTTGTCCACTTTTTGTAGTCTGTCGTTCTGATAGTCTCAGTGGTGACGCTGATCGCATCGTCCCGATCATTCTGATCTTGCTGAACTTTTGTTGTGGTCATTAGAAATCTCCGAACAGAGGTATTTGGTCGACCGAATGCGATTGTATGCCTGGTGTTTCGACTTATTGGTGCTAAAATGCGAAGGCACCCGAATATTGGCATAAGAGATTGCCCGCCAAGCGTTCCTCCTTTCGAAACCTACGTTTCTAGTGAAGCAAAGACTTCTTACCTTAATGAGTTTGGTGCTTCTTTAAAGAGACCTTATGTCAGCATCAAAAATTTTTTTTTTTCGATCAATTTTAAAAATCAAGGCGCTGTGCAGCTAACTTACAAAGAAAAAAAAAAGTTCAACATGTAATTTTTGTAATATCAGAATGGGGTTAATCAATTATAATCATTTGGAGAAAGATCACTAAGGACACAATACTAATGTCGAGCTCTACTTCATGGGATAATCTATCGGTAGATATTGAACCGTGGGTGCGAGATGCCGCGGTGTCGCTCAATTTCCATTCCATGACGCCCGTACAAGCCTCTACGATCCCTCTGCTGAGCAAAAACAAAGACGTCGTAGTAGAAGCTGTTACGGGATCGGGAAAGACACTGGCCTACGTGATACCGGTGATAGAAAAAGTCTGCAAAGTGATAAGAGAAGAAAATGGTTTCAAGAAAGGCCATTTTGGTGCCTTAGTGGTATCTCCTACTAGAGAATTAGCGCAGCAAATCGAAAAAGTTTTCCAAAGTCTCTTGAACTATCAGAGCGACGATGACTCAAAACGAAGCCAAAGAGTGAAGACACAACTTCTAGTTGGCGGTTTCGGCTCTGTGCGAGAAGATATAGCTACGTTTGTCACCACCAAGCCACAAATTATTGTGGGGACACCAGGCAGAACATTAGATTTTCTTTCTAATCCCATTGTTAAAACGGTCTCCGTGGAAATTTTGATTCTTGACGAAGCTGACAAATTACTTGATATATCCTTTCTTGGTGATATTCAGTCGATTGTGCGCCTATTACCAAGACAGAGACGTACAGGTTTATTCTCTGCTACGGTGGCCAGTGCGGGGAATGATGTGTTCAAAACAGGAATGACTAATCCGGTCAAGATGACCGTTAGGTCGAACAGTACGCCTAAGAATGGCGAAAGCTCTTCAGGTTCGGTGCCTACAAGTCTGGGACTCTTCTATTCCGTCGTTGATCCTGAGTCCAAACTGGCTCTTTTATTCCAATTACTTGTTCACTATAAGTACAAGAAAGTTATTGTTTATTTTCCAACGTGTGTGGGAGTGAAACATCTCTACAATTTATTCAATTACATTTTGAAACAAGGCAAACATAATCCCACACATTTTGACTCCTCAGAACTGAACCTCTTTTCCTTGCATGGAAAACTTCTAGCCAAAGTGAGGACAAAGACACTCGATAACTTCAGGAATTCCACTTCTTCGAAATCGGTGCTCTTCACGACTGACGTTGCTGCAAGAGGACTGGATATACCCGACGTCGATCTGGTTCTCCAGATCGATCCCCCCACTGATCCAGATGTCTTTTTACATCGATGTGGAAGAACAGGACGTGCAAATAAAGTGGGAAGAGCGATAACGTTCTTGAACACTGGTAGAGAGGAGTCATTTGTTGATTTCATGAGTGTCAAGAACATTACTTTGAACGAACTTGATTTGGCAGAGCTTTCTCAAGAGGACAAGACACAATTTGATGAGAACACGAAAGAATGGTTGTTACAAGATCGCGCTAGATATGATCAAGCTATCAGATCATATGTTGCATTCATCCAGTACTATTCCAAACATGTGGCAGCCTCTATATTTCGATTGGCATCTTTAGACTACATAGGATTGGCCAGAATGTATGGTCTACCGCGTGTTCCCAAAATGCCTGAGCTTAAATACGTGGAGAATCTGCCAGAGGGCGGATGGATCGATACAAGCGTGGATTTCGACAATTATTCATACAAAGACAAAGAGAAGGAGCAACAAAGGCTTGAGGAACTGAAAACAGAGAAGAACAGGAAAGAGCGCCAATCCAAGTCTGAACAGCGCAAAGCCCTCCAGAAAAAGAATTCAGCCTGGAGTAGTAAAGTGGAAACAAAAGAAACAAAACAAGAGAGAAGAGACAAGGCCAAACGCAGAAGAGAGGCAATTGAAAAGGAATTACAGGACGCTAAAGAAGGTGATTCCGATGATAGTGAAGCCGAAGTTGATTGGAAAGACCTTGTGCGTGCTAGTAAGAAGAAAAAATCCGGAAATGTATCTGAAGTGCAAGGATCCTTCGATGATCTTTGAATTTGTAAAAAAAAAAATAAATGATATGTACAGGTAATTTATAGAATTTTATCGAGTTGTATGTCATCGGGAACCTGTGAAGCTTCTTTCCAAAATTTGGAAAGATGTCTATTACCCGAGTCACAGGCTATAATCAATATTTTTTTGCGCTGCTGACCTTTCTTACTTTTATTCGCAATACGTGCAGCTGCGACAGCATTGATACAACTACTAGATCCTAAAAACAGACCATCATTGACGCATAAGAACTTGGCCATTTTGATAGCCTGGTCATCTGTGACTCTTTCAGCATCATCTATGTAGGGCTCTGCCAGTGAAAAGTTATGTGTAAGTCTCGTGAGTCCGATTCCTTCCACTATTGTATCGACTTGGTGTCTTCTCCTTCTGCCTTCTCTCTCTACTTTGTCGTACATGACACCATATTTGACTCTGTTGTACAAACCAGAGCCCTGGGGATCGGCGAGTACAATTTTGATATTTGAATTTTGCTCTTTGAGGTATTTTGAGCATCCAGCAATGGTACCACCGGTTCCAGAACCCGTCACAAAATAGTCTATATCGCCATCCATCTGATCCCAAATCTCTGGACCAGTTGTGGCGTAATGGATTCTCCAATTGTTGTCATTCTCGAATTGATCAGCAAAGACTCCAACGCTGTCATTAGTAGGATCGGATGTCAGAGATTGGGCAGCTTTCTTGGCAGAGTTAACATACTGATCGGGATCAACAATTGACGCTGGTTTAACTTTTTGTATCTGAGCACCATATGACTCTAGCAGGCTCAACTTTTCTTTTGAGGTGTCATCCGGTAGACATATATGGGCTTTGTATCCAAGAGAATTGCAAATCATGGCGATCGATATGCCTGTGGATCCTGATGTGCCTTCGAAGACCACATCACCTCTTCCGGGTCGAATCACACCTCGTCTCTCGAAGTCTCTTATGATAGCAAGGGCCACTCTATCCTTCGCAGAACCACCAGGATTAGCCAGCTCTAATTTGGCATATATGTCTGCTCCTGTCAGATCACTGAGAGACTGAATTTTGACTACCGGAGTGTCCCCTATGAGTTCGCTCACATTAGCCTTTCTCTTTGATTTCAATTTCAATTTCGATCTCGACGGGTCGCTCCTCCTGTGCCCTTTCCTATATCGTGTGATTCCTAGGCTTAATACAGCCGCGACAGCAGCACTCAGGGCAACAGCTGCGCCCACCGTCGCAACGGCACCACCATGCGCCGTGGTGCCAGCCCTATATGTACTGAAGAAATGTACCATTGGACCAGAAATGAGAGTTTCGCAAATGTTGCCGACTATGATATGATAGGTCTGTGCGCTTTTCCACTCTACGAGATCCAAGGTGTCAGCTCGTTGATACAGAGCACTAGGTACCGGGTACAACCAAAGCAAGGGGAACTTTGCAAGCAGCAACTCCCCAGATATGCACCACACTCACACACACTCACACATGTTGTCCCCAGCTTTTGGGTCTCGAGTAGGCTAGGCTAGCAGGATGAAAAATTGAATCGAGCCCTTCGACCACAGATGATCGGGGTCGAAGGTCGCCCGCCGGCGTCGATGGGCGAGGGGGTGGCGATGGGGTGAACGCCAAGAGACATGTGCATACACCCAAGAAAATTGCGCGTCACCGCAGGGCGACAGACAGCTTAAAGGGAGCATTCAGGGAACGAAGCGCTAAATGGGCCCCCTTGAAACCGCGGGCTTGTTCGGCACGAAAATTAATCTTTTCGGCAATTCACAATCAGAGTTTTATCTACCCACGGAATTGCAGTTTTTCCCGCCCGGGTACCTTTCCATATCCTTTTGCAGCTTCTAGGGTTGCATTGCCCTTCTATTTCCGCGCGCGCAGTGCTAATTGAGCCACAGACTTAGTCAGGCCCCTAGACTCTGCATGCACCAACCAGTACGAGCATGTCCGTTTAGTGTAACGTTAAAAAAAGATACACACTAAGAAAACAGTACGAAAGAAGGAGATGCTACCATCTTAGCGAGCTAGCGAGCTAGCGCTTTGACGGACAGCTTTTCTGTCTTCCTACTCCAATATTTTCGTTAATTTGTCTTTTTTCTTTTTTGAACTTTCAGTTTTGGTGGTCTGTCGGTGACTCGGTACTTTGGTTATTCGGTCTTTGAACTTCCAATCTGTCGGTTCTGTTCAGCAGTTCAGTTACACGAGACCTTGTTCAAATCATATCCGTTTCTAGAAAATTGGCGACAGAGCCTGTGCTGTCCCACAGACGCTTCTCCTCTTTCCTCCAATGTCTGAACGGCCTGCCATCATCAGCACACTGATCCTTGATGACAATGGCCCCACCAACCATGATGAAACCAAAATAACGCCTCCACAGCCTGGCCAACCTGCAATTGGTATACCAGACACGATTCTGCAGGTGCAGGTGAAGGACTCAAAATACTCGAAGGATTTGAAAGACTCAAAACGTCCCAGAGCACCTAAAGCTTGCAAGATATGCCACGACAGGAAAGTCAAATGTGACGTTTCAGCAAAGGACCCTTGCACTAACTGTGTTGCAGGGAACCTGGAGTGTGTAGTGCCCGAACCAAAGAAACGCAGTGTCTACAGAACCAAAGCCAGACTGCGATCTGAAGCACTTGGTGAGCAAAAGTCATGGGCTAATGATGATGCAACGAAGCATAAGCGGAAAAGGTTCAAAAGAGTACCAGTGGAAAAACTCTCAAATCAATACGAAGGGGCAAAGCTTGCTAATGGAAACGCTCCACCCACTTTTCACAATAATAAAACCATACATAGAGACAGCACTTCATCATCTGCAACGACTACCCACTCAAAATCAACTTCCATATCAGACAGCCTTCTTCATGACCATGGCAATGAACACGCCAGCGCTACAGTCAAGTCAGAATCGCATCCCATCAATGAGAACGAAGATGAAGATGATATTGACTCTTTTATGAGAAAATTGCCCAACACGGTCAAGCCGGACCAACAAGCTCTATTTCCTGAGCTGTCAGTGATAAAGCTCAGTCCGAAAGTTGTGCTCAGCGGGAAATATAAAACGCTGATGAGCCGAATAGATCTTGGAGGCAGCCAGTCAGCTGTACTTTGGCTTCGACAAGTTATAGAGACTCACAACGTATCTGAAGAACCAGTGTTTTCGCTGGACGTGGTAGATATACATTCCTTGAAATCTTTGGGATGCTTTGTCCTACCAGAGGAATCACTTTGTTGGAAATTGATCGACTACTTTTTTTTGAAGATCCACGTACAATATCCGATAATTTCAAAATCTGAGTTCTACGAAAAGTACAAGGACTTGAGAAATCCTCCCAGTGTTCTTCTGCTTATGAGCATTCTCGCAGCTAGCACTAGAGGGTACATAGATGAAACTTGGGATGCTGAGATGATTGCACTCAACTCCAGCAGAGCATTCGTAATGTCTAGAAGGGCTATTGCCCTTTACAACGCTGAAGTAGAAGCGAATCATATAGCATTGAGCCAGGCTTTGACAATATTGGCGATCCTTGATAGTGGGCACAAGATGATTTCATTCAATTTTGTTTATTACGCCAAAATTGGGTTTACAACAGCTCAGTCCTTTGGAATGCATAGGAATCAAGAGAATAATAAGTCCTTGACAAAACGACAGAAAATTGCCTATAAACTCTTGTGGTGGGTTGCGAAATCCAACGACACTATACACGCCATTAGTCTCAATCGTACTCCAGTACAGGATTCTCCCGAAATGAACGTTACCATGATTACCAAAGAGGAATTCATGTATTATCACAACAATGACCCTAATGCAGAACATGATGCCGATTTTTTCATCAACTATGTCCGAATTGCACTTTTGGGACTTACAATTTACAATAATCAAGGAACCATGGACCGGATGGCGAAGCAAGGAATATCATTTCTACCCCTCTTGCGGCAGACTGATATGTTAATGGCTATTTGGAAAGACAGTCTTCCAGAGAACTGCAAATATGATGTGGATGATCCATCCACACATACTCCAACCAACGCGCTCATTATGACACTGTACCATGGAATGTTATTGTGGCTCCATCGAGCAAATATTGTTAGGGTCACGGATATTAATGGCCCAAGGTCAAGACCTAAAGGTGATGAAGAGGATGGCGCTATTGAATATTACCCTTCTTGGGGTATTACTTTCAAAGCAGCACATTTCCTGATACTGATCGGTAAGCAGAATTTTGCAACGGGATGGGGACTTGGTGCTCCAAGATTTTGCATCTGGGCATTGTACAATGCAGCTATAATGATGCTATATCATCTCCATGACAAGGACAAGAATATTTCAAGAATTGCTCGTCAAGATGTGATGACAGTGATTGCACTGTTCGGCGACCCTGTAACGCAGGTAAGATTTCCTGTAACAAAGTTTGGACACTACCCATTGACAAAGGTATTGGCTGATGAGAAAAAACAATTATCTTTAGTTTATCATTTTTTACGATCCGCTAATCAACAAGATATTGACATAGACGGACTTCAACAGAGTAATGTTAATGACGAGGCAGCTACGACTTCTGCGAATGCTACCGCTAATAAGGCATCACGGCAAGCAAACGATGGAAGACAATCGGAGGGAGATACTCTCACGAGTGGCCAAACAATCCCACCCATACTCCCTGCAAGTCGTCGACAATCTTTATCTTTGTCATCTACAGTGATTGATCCATCAACCGGGCCCACCACTTACTACCAGGGAAGTCCCACATATTTCCAGAGCCCATTCCATCTTCCAGCGGTTAGTTCCAATGTACTTACACCTCATTGGGGGCTTCAGACACGAAACAGCCCAGTGCCCACGCCTGTACCACAGCCACGAGGATTTCCTGCATTCTCTCAAATCGGTTCACCAGAATACCGTGGCCAGCCTCCACTATATCCTGTCGATAGTGTTCCATCACCAGCTGGCCTCCCTCAGGGAAATCTTCTCCAGCAACCAACATATGGGGGATCCCCACCAGTCACTTCGTATTACCAACACCCTCGAAGTGGCTCTTTGCCAGGAATTCACGCACATCGTAATCCCAATCCTGTGCAATCACTCGGTCCCGGTTCTCCACGCCTTCCTCTATATAGACCGCCAGGTCTTCCTGTATCGCATGAAACGTCCTCACAATATCTGAATGATCCACTCAACCCAGAGAGGCGGCCCAGCAATGGCATTCTCACTCCGTCGTTTTTGAGCGGTCCATATGATGCACCCGGTATTTCTTATTTCACTCCTTTGCCCAATGCTGATGTTGACGATCCTAATGCTACACAGTACCCCATAACGTGGCAGAACTTCAATCCTGATATTCTGTTTGGAGTAGACCATTCCAATGCTGCGAATTTGTCTGGTGATGCCGTTGCCACCGCTAGCTCTGCTTTGAGAAATGCATCGGGTGAAAGCAATAATAATGATAGCAATAAAGTTACTCGTGCTGAGTTTAACATTCTTGCGCCTGATACTGATAAGCAAAAAGACGGTTCTTTCCCTGTGGAAACAAATACGGGAAAGAATGTCGAGCATGTTAATACTGAACCATACCTTGATTTGCCGAATCCAAGCGATTCGGGTGTTTTCGATTACGTCTCTACGAACTGGGTCCCGGCATTTGATTCCGCTGTTTATGAGGCACCCGCTAAACAGTATGACGTCGTCACAGAGAATCTGGATGCATCTGCATACGTCATAAACAGCGTATATACCCCTGGAGTTGGCAGACCGACGTTTCCAGAAGACTTGACTGAATTCCCACTACCACCTCATAATTTTCACCCACAATGACATATGCTAGACTATATAATCTTTCAAATTTAAAGAAATTGCATTCTATTTACGTAATATGCTGTAAGAACATCATAGCCCTGAAACAAATTTGAGCCTCTCTTTGATCTGCAGGAAGTGGAAAAAGAAATCGATGCAAGGGCTGAAGTTGCATAAATTTTCTCAAGCATGATAGGGCTCCGTAATTTTCATGCCGATCCTACACCATTTGTCTCGTCGCGTGCCCTATACTTGCCGAAGTTGTGTGTCATTGTTGATTGAAATTCTGGATGAGCGAGTTGGCAAACGTTGCGGATGGACCGTAGCTCATTCGTGTATGCGGTCCCCAAGTGCCCAGAATCCACTAGTCCCACACGGAGCAACATCAGCGGGAGCGACAGGAACGACTGAGCTCCATGTGAATATATGAATGAATATACTTAAATATCCACGCGATAGAGTCAGCGTCCTAAGACAAAGCTATTTAATAGAGACCCTTGATTTGAATGAATAGATTTAATAAAATAATAATTAAAAGAAGATAGTCATCTTCTAGATATATAGCAAATAATATAGTTTTAGTGTTAAAAGGTTAATAATATTATGACAATATTATGGTGAGTAAAACACGTAATCAAAGGAGTTTGTACAGGCCACAGGCCAGGGGTCGATGGACGCATCTCTCGCTTTAGCGGTTTGGGCAGTACAGAACTGCATATATCTGAGAAAAAAAAGTGCGGCGGTACAGGTACCCGCTAATAATACACTTTACACTTTCAAAGAACAAAACACTGACAGAAAATGTTGACCCCTCCCTCGGCGGCATTGTTCGGTAAGAAAAAAACACTGTGTTTTTCGGCAACCCAACAAGCCAAACTTGTATTTGCCCGCGGGATAACTCGTTTTTCCGCCTATCGAACTTGTTTGCATTGAGTTCCTGACTGTGCGAGGGGGGTTAACTGTGGTACACCCCACATACATGGTTAGGCACGCTGTGAAAAAGGCACAAGCATGACGAACATGTCCGTTTAGTGACATGGAAGACTTTCGCTAGTCAATTATCCGAAACAACGTACTTAGTGCGATGCTAATGTAATTACTGACTGATTGTCTGCCTCCTCGAACTTTTTTTTTGGTACAGTATCTCTTTGAGCTTCGGGCTTTCGGTGACTCGGTATTTTGATCTTTCGGTATTTTGATCTTTCGATCTGCAATTGTGTTTCAACTGTCAATTACCCCGAGAGCCGGTTGAAGACACCCATATCATTCGTTAACGACAGTGCCCGTGTTGCGTGCAAAGCGCAAGCTCTCACTTTTCTCGAATGTCAAAGCATTCTGGAGCTAAGCGTTCTGGAGCCACCACGGTGCTGTCTATCCTCGAGGACAAAACCCCGCATGATGAGGCAGGGGCCACACGTTCTAAATCCGCCCAACCTGCCCAACCTTCCGATGGTGAATCGGGCTCGTTTGCAGAGTCTAATGACTCAATTGGCTTGACGGGTTCGAAGCGTCACAGAGCACCTAGAGCTTGCAAGATCTGTCACGACAGGAAAGTCAAATGTGACGTTTCAGTAAAGGACCCTTGCACTAACTGTGTTACAGGGAACCTGGAGTGTGTGTTGCCCGAGCCAAAGAAACGCAGTGTCTACAGAACCAAAGCCAGACTGCGATCTGAAGCTCTCGGTGAACATATATCTTCTGACCATAAAACCATAAAAACGGGTGTCCCCAAACCAAGCACCCTTGATGAGGCAACGAACTCTAAGCGTAAGAGGTACAAAACCGCATCTGTCCCAAAGCAGTCACTCACACCACACGAAGTACCAAAGTTTGATATAGAAAATGAACGCTCTGATTACCACAATGATGAACGCAGAGAGGGAAATAAAGACACCACTCCATCATCTGCAACGATGACTACTAAAGCAAAGTCGACTTCTTTGCCAGATGGTCATGGGACAGATCCTAGCTGGGTCAAGAAAGAGGCAGTCTCCAGTAATATAAAGAAGCCAGATTCTGATATCGGCCGTGAGGACGAAGATGAAGATTATGATGATATTGAGTCTTTCATGAAGCAATTGCCCAGCACGGTCAATCCTGATAATCAAGCCCTATTTCCTGAGCTGTCAGTGATAAAGCTCAAGCCGAAAGTTGTGCTCAGTGGAAAATATAAAACGCTGATGAGTCGAATAGATCTCGGAGGCAGCCAATCGGCTGTACTTTGGCTTCGACAAGTGATAGAGACTCACAATGTATCTGAAGAACCCGTGTTTGCCTTGGACACAATAGATATACATTCTCTGAAATCTTTGGGATGCTTCGTCCTACCAGAAGAATCGCTTTGTTGGAAATTGATCGACTACTTTTTTTTGAAGATCCACGTACAATACCCGGTAGTTTCAAAATCTGAGTTCTATGAAAAGTACAAGGACTTAAGAAATCCTCCCAGTGTACTTCTGCTTATGAGCATTCTCGCAGCTAGCACTAGAGGGTACATAGATGAAACTTGGGATGCCGAGATGATTGCGCTCAACTCCAAGAGAGCATTCGTTATGTCCAGAAGGGCTGTTGCTCTTTACAACGCCGAAGTAGAAGCGGATCACATAGCATTAAACCAGGCTCTAGCGATATTGATGATCCTTGATACTGGACACAAGATGATTTCATTCAATTTTGTTTATTATGCCAAAATTGGGTTTTCAACTGCTCAGTCCTTTGGAATGCATAGGAATCAAGAGAATAATAAATCTTTGACCAAACGACAGAAGATTGCCTATAAACTCTTGTGGTGGTGCGCAAAAGCCAACGACACTATACATGCGATCTGTCTCAATCGTACTCCAGTACAGGATTCTCCCGAAATGGACGTCGGAATGATCACCAAAGAAGAATTTGTATACTATCACAATAACGATCCCAATGCAGAGCGGGATGCCGATTTTTTCATCAACTATGTTCGAATTGCACTTTTGGGACTTACAATTTACAATAATCAAGGAACCATGGACCGGATGGCGAAGCAAGGAATATCATTTCTACCCCTCTTGAGGCAGACTGATATGTTAATGGCTATTTGGAAAGACAGTCTTCCAGAGAACTGCAAATATGATGTGGATGATCCATCCACACATACTCCCACCAACGCGCTCATTATGACATTGTACCATGGAATGTTATTGTGGCTCCATCGTGCAAAATTTGTTAGGGTCACAGACATAGATGGAGCCAGCTCAAAAGTCAATGGTGATGAAGAAGACAGTACCGTCGAATATTACTCTTCTTGGGGTATTACTTTCAAAGCAGCACATTTCGTGATCCTGATAGGTAAGCAGAATTTCTCAACGGGATGGAGTCTTGGCTCACCAAGATTCTGCATCTGGGCGTTATACAATGCGGCCATTATGATGCTGTATCATCTACATAACAAGGACAAGAATATCTCAAGAATTGCTCGTCAAGATGTGATGACAGTGATTGCACTGTTCGGCGACCCTGTAACGCAGGTAAGATTTCCTGTAACAAAGCTGGGACACTACCCCTTGACAAAAGTATTGGTTGATGAAGAAAAACAGTTATCTTTAATTTATCATTTTTTACAATCCGTCAATCAACAGGATATTGAAATAAATGGACTTCAACAGAGTAATGTTAATGGCGAGGCTACTTCGACTTCTGGAAATGCTGCCACTAATAAGGCATCACGGCAAGCAAATGATGGAAGACAATCGGAGGGAGATACTCTCACGAGTGGCCAAACAATCCCACCCATACTCCCTGGAAGTCGTCAATCATCTTTGCCATCTACAGTGCTTGATCCTGCGGCACCAAGTGGGCCTACCACCTACTACCAGGGGAGTCCCACATATTTCCAGAGCCCATTCCATCTTCCAGCGGTTGGTTCGAATGTGCTCACACCTCATTGGGGGACCCAGACACGAAACAGTCCAGTGCCCACACCTCCACCGCAGTTGCGAGGATTTCCTGCATTCTCTCAAATCGGTTCACCAGAATACCGTGGCCAGCCTCCGCTATATCCCATCGATAGTGTTCCATCTCCAGCTGGCCTCCATCAGGGGAATCTTCTTCAGCAACCAGCATATGGTGGCTCCCCACCTGTCAGTTCGTATTACCAACAACCCCGAAGCGGCTCTTTGCCAGGAATCCATGCACATCGCAATCCCAATTTGACTCCATCTGTAGGTCCTGTAACTTCTCGCCTTCCGTTCCATAGACCACCAGGGCTTCCAGTATCACAGGATACGCCTCCCCAATATCCGAACGAACAACTGAACCCTGAGAGGCGTCCGAGCGGTGGAGATCCTGCTCCATATTTTTTGGCTACTCCATATGATTCGTCCGGTCCTTCTTATTTCTCTTCTTTGCCTATTCCCGAATCCGATGATCCTAATGCAGCACAGTATTCCATAACGTGGCAGAACTTCAATCCTGATATTTTATTCGGAGCGGATCATTCTGTCGCTCCGAATTTGGCTAGTGATGCTGTGACGACCGATAACTCGGCTCAGAGAAACGCACCAAGTGAAAGCAATAACAACAATGACAGCAACGAAAATCAAGCTACGTATAACATTCTTGCGGCACAAACGGGGAAAAATGTTGCGCATGTTAATACTGCACCAGATCTAAGTTTGGCGAATCCAAGCGATTCCGGTGTTTTCGATTACGTTTCTACGAATTGGGTTCCGGCATTTGATTCCGCAGTCTACGAGGCACCCGCTAAACAGTATGACGCCGTCACGGAGAACCTGGATGCGTCTGCATACGTCATAAACAGCGTTTACAAACCTGGAGTTAGTAGATCCACGTTCCCAGGGGACTTGCATCAGCTGAGTGAATTCCCACTACCGCCTCATAATTTCCACCCACAATAAGATACACTAGACTATACAAACTTCCAATTTGAAGAAATCGCATTCTATTTACTTAATATGCTCCACCGTAGCGCTGATGGATTTGAGCCCGACTTTGAGCCCGAATTTGGTCCCGAGGAAGTAGAAAAAAAAAATTGACGCGAGATTTGAAGTTGAGTAAATGTTCCCAGGCATGATAAATGTTCACAAGCATGACAGGTCTCCTTAGTTTTTTTTTATTTCATGCTGATCCTACATCATTCGTCTTGACTTGTGCCGTCCGTATACATGGTGCCCCCCAAACTTGGCTTTCGAGCACCCATACACTGACTGTACTAGCCTGCCGAGGAAACGAAGGCCTGTATCGAATCGTGCCCTGCATCGATCGCCAGGGGTCGATGGACGCATCTCGCTGAGGCGGTTTGAGCAGTTCTGTGCCTGGACTTACAGAACTGCATGTACTATAATCGATGCGCAAGACGCGCGCGCCCTGATACTGTACTGTAATACACTTTTCTAAGGGACAAAATACTGACAGGAAAAGTTGACGGTCCGCCTCTGCGGCATTGTTCGGTAAGAAAAAAACTGTGTTTTTCGGCAACCCAACAAGTCAAAGTTTTATTTGCCCGCGGGATGGCTTGTTTTCCCGCGTAGCGCGCTTTCTGTTAGCGTTGAGTTCCTGGGTGTGCGCGGGGGCTTAATGTGTTACACCACAGACTTGGCCGGACACGCTGCGAAACTGCACAGGCACGAAGAACGAAGAACATGTCCGTTTACTGTCATGGAAGACTTTCGCTAGTCAATTATGCTAAACAAATTAGTGCTATGCTAATGCAATTACTGACTGCTTGCCTGCAACTTCGAACCTTTTTTTTTGTATCTCTTTGAGCTTTGGTCTTTCGGTGTGTCGGTATTTTGATCTTTCGATCTGCATTTTTGTTTCAACGGCCAGTTACCCGAGACCCTGTTGACGTCTCCTATTTCATTCGCTAACGACAGTGACTGTGTTGCGTGCCAAAAAAGCCCAAGCTCTCATCTTGCTCGAATGCCAAAGCGTGCGGGAGCTAAGCGGCCTGGGGCCGCAATAGTTCCCTCTATCCTCGAGGACAAAGCCCCGCACGATGAAGCGGAGATCACACGTCCTAAGCATGCCCATCCTGCCCAACTTGCCCAGCCTGCCAATGGTAGATCGGACTCGTTTGCAGTGCCAAATCACTCAATTGACTCGACGAACTTGAAGCGCCCCAGAGCAACTAGAGCTTGCAAGATCTGCCACGACAGGAAAGTCAAATGTGACGTTTCAATAAAGGACCCTTGCACTAACTGTGTTACAGGGAACCTGGAGTGTGTGTTGCCCGAGCCAAAGAAACGCAGTGTCTACAGAACCAAAGCCAGACTGCGATCTGAAGCTCTCGGTGAACATATATCTTCTGACCATAAATCCATAAAAACGGGCGTCTCCAAGTCAGTCACCCTCGATGAGGCAACGAAGTCTAAGCATAAGAGGTACAAGACTGCATCTGTCCCAAAACGGTCACTCACACCACATACAGTGCCGAAGTCCGAAATTCAAAATAATCCCCCCAATTACCACGACAACGAACGCAGAGAGAGAAGTAAAGACACCACCTCATCATCTACAACGACGACTGCTAGTGCAAAGTCGACCTCCTTACCAGATGGCCATGGGACAGATCCTAGCTGGGTCGAGAAAGAAAAAGTCCCCAGCAATATCAAGAAGCCAGAACCTGATCTCAGCCGTGAGGACGAGGACGAAGATGATGATTATGAGGATATTGAGTCTTACATGAAGAAATCGCCCTCATCGATCAAACCTGATCATCAAGCCTTATTCCCGGAGCTGTCAGTGATAAAGCTCAGGCCGAAAGTTATTCTCAGCGGAAAATATAAAACGCTGATGAACCGAATAGATCTAGGAGGTAGTCAATCGTCTGTACTCTGGCTTCGACAAGTGATAGAAACTCACAATGTATCAGAAGAATCTGTATATTCGCTGAACACAGTAGATATACATTCTCTCCAAGCATTTGGGTGTTTTACCCTACCAGAGGAATCGTTTTGTTGGAAATTAATAGACTACTTCTTTTTGAAGATCCATGTACAATGCCCGGTCCTTTGCAAAGAAGAGTTCTATGAAAAGTACAAGGACTTGAGAAATCCTCCCAGTGTACTTCTGCTTACGACCGTTCTTACAGCCAGTTGCAGAGGATATATAGATGAAGCTTGGGATGGTGAAATGGTAGCTCTAAATTCTGAAAGAGCATCTATCATGGCAAGGAGGGCTATCGCTCTTTACAATGCTGAAGTAGAAGCAGATCATATAGCATTGAACCAGGCTTTAGCGATATTGATGATAATTGATAATGGTCACAAAATGATTTCTTTCAATTTTGCGTATTACGCCAAAATTGGGTTTTCAACAGCTCAGTCCTTTGGGATGCATAGGGATCAAGAGAATAATAAGACTCTGACCAAACGACAGAAGATTGTTTACAAAATAATATGGTGGTTTGCGAGATCCAAAGACGCTCTACATGCCATTTGCCTCAATCGTAGTCCAGTACAGGAGTCTCCTGAAATGGATGTTGCGATGATTACCAAAGAGGAATTCATCTATTATCACAGCAATGACCCTAATGCCGAGAGTGATGCAGATTTTTTCATCAATTCTATTAGAATTGCTCTTTTGGGTTTGACCATCTACAATAATCAAGGAACCATGGAACGCATGGCGAAACAAGGAATATCATTCTTGCCTCTTTTGCGACAAACTGATATGTTGATGGCCATTTGGAAAGACAGTCTCCCTAATGCTTGTAAATACGACGTGGATGATCCATCCACTCATACTCCTACAAACGCTCTCATTATGACATTGTACCATGGGATGTTATTGTGGCTCCATCGAGCAAATATTGTTAGAGTCACAGATATAAATGGCCCAAGTTCAAAACCTAAAGGTGATGAAGAGGATGGTGCCATTGAATATTACCCTTCTTGGGGAATCACTTTCAAAGCAGCACATTTCGTGATACTGATCGGTAAGCAGAATTTTGAAACGGAATGGGGTCTTGGCTCACCAAGAATATGCATCTGGGCGTTATACAATGCAGCCATAATGATGCTATATCATCTACATAACAAGGACAAGAATATTTCAAGAATTGCTCGTCAAGATGTGATGACAGTGATTACACTATTTGGGGATGAAATATCTCAGGCAAGATTTCCTATAGTCAAGTTTGGCCATTACCCCTTGATACAAATATTGATCGATAGAAAAAAGCAGTTATCTTTGATTTATCATTTTTTAAAATCTGCAAATCAACAAGATATCGAAATAAGCGAGCTTCAGAAAAGCAGCGTTACTAGTGAGAATGTCTCAAATGATAAGACCCCACAACAAGGAAGTAACGGAAGAAGTTCGGAGAGCGATACTCTAGCGAGTGGCCAAACTGCCCCGTCCGCAGTGCTTGATCCTTTACCGTCTAGTGGGTCAACTACTCAGTACCAGGGAAGTCCTGCATATTTCCAGAGTTCATCCAATCTTCCAGCAGTTGGTGGGAACCCACTCGCACCTCATTGGGGGCTTCAGACACGAAATAGTCCAGTGCCAATGCCTGCATCACAACTACGAGGATTTCCTGCATTCTCTCAAATTGGTTCACCAGAATACCGTGGTCAGCCTCCGCTATATCCTGTCGATAGTGTTCCATCTCCAGCTGGCCTCCCTCAAGTTAATATTCACCAGCAACCAGCATATGGAGGATCCCCACCAGTCACTTCGTATTACCAATATCCTCGAAGCAGCGCTTTGCAAGGAATTCATGCACCTCGCAATCCCAATTTGGCGGAATCCCCAGGTACCGCAACTTCTCGCCTTCCACTTCATAGACCACCAGGGCTTCCAGTATCGCAGGATACGCCTCCGCAATATCTGAATGAACAGCTGAACCCCGAGAGGCGTCCGAGCGGTGGAAATCCAGTTCCATATTTTTTGGCTGCTCCATATGATGCCTCTGGCCCTTCTTATTTCTCTTCATTGCCTATTCCCGAATCCGATGATCCTAATGCCTCACAGTATTCCATAACGTGGCAGAACTTCAATCCTGATATTTTATTTGGAGTGGATCATTCTGTTGCTGCGAACTTGCCTGGTGATGCTGTGACCACTGATAACCCGGCTCAGGGAAATGCACCAAATGAAAGCAATAAGAGCAATGAAAATCATGCTGCATATAACATCCTTGCGACACAGACGGGGAAAAATGTTGCACATGTTAATACTGCACCAGACCTAGGTTTGGCGAATCCAAGCGATTCCGGTGTTTTCGATTACGTTTCTACAAACTGGATTCCAGCATTTGATTCTGCAGTCTATGAAGCACCATCTAATCATTTTGAGGTCGACACCGATAATTTGGATGCATCTGCCTACGTTATAAGCAGCGTTTATACACCTGGCGATAGTAGACCAACATTCCCAGGAGACTCGCATCATTTGAGTGAATTCCCACCAGTGCCCCACAATTTCCATCCATAATGAGGTATACTGGACTATGTAATTCTTCCAAATTGTAAAATTCGTATGCAATTAATTAATACATTCACCGTAACGCTGATCTAATTAGGTGCAACTTTGAACGCGATGTAGGAGCGAAAAAAAAAATTGAAGCGAGATTCGAAAGTGAATAAATGTTCACTAGTCCAGACAAGCTCATTGTATATATTTCCATTTGGACACTAGACAAAAGCCCCGTTCCGATCATGTCTGTGTCGCTTGAAGATCTGTTCTATAAGAAACGGATAAACCATCGTCAATCAAGAAGAGCTGGTATAGACAAATATATACCGTCTCATGGCACCAATGGCACAGATACCCCACGCAAGAAGTCCAGTGATATTGGAATTCCCTCAATTGTAGATGTCTTGCAAGGGGTTCCATCTCTGGAGGACATTATTCAACCAGACGGCACCAATCGCGAGCGCAACGATCCTACGGAGGTCTCAGGAAGCCATCTGGCTAATGAACATAAAAAACATCAAGAGGAGAATGAACTGAAAAAGAAAGCAGACCAACTTTCAGAGAAGCAGTTAGTGCACAAGGTCAGTTTAGAGTCGCTCGTTACATCGCCAAAGGATTATCAAGGTACTCTCTCCGTTTCGCTGAAAGATGTACCGCAATCGATACTCCGGTCGAAATATACATTGGAGAGCTTCCTTGTTGGAGTCGTGAATTTGATACCCAAGATTGCCCTCAATTTGGAGGACAACGACACGCAGATAGGTCTGACAGAGGACCTGGACGTCAATTTTCAGTGGGGCTTTGTGGACACAGACTATCTTGAATCAAAATACGTGTTTGTCAAGTTCGAAGATATCCTGACGTTGGCTCTTTTCAAAAGGCTGCTGGAGCAGCCGGAGAGCTCAGAACCCTCAGGAACTGATATTACAGTGACACTAACCAGGGCTGCATCCGATGCATTAAAGAAGCTAGAAGCTAAAATCCAGATACCAGATGAGACCCAACTACAACAATTGAGGGAAGATATCGCAGACAAGGTGAAAGAATTGAGTGAACTGCCGTTGAAGTCTCTCAGAGGAGTTGATAATATAGAAGATCTGCTAGCGCTATACGACAAAGACAAGATTGATCCTCAAGAATTGATCGAGGTGCCTCCTGAGATGGTCGAGACTATTAAAGAGAATATAGTGTCTTTTAGAACGCATGTATTGAGAATTGAGAAGGCAAAGCGGGAACAGCACCTTCTCACGGAGAAGAGAAAGGGCAGACTGCGGCTCAAAAGGCTTTTCAATGATCTAGAAAAGGAAAAAAGTGGTCACAACGCGATGCAAGTCGATGACAGTGATGAAGACTCAGATGCTGAAACCAACGTTGAAGCTGAAGACGAAGGTCTTGCGGACGAGGAGTCTGAGAAGCTACGTAACAAGCAAGAAGAGGACAGGTTAGAACGTACATTTAACGCAAGGTTACAAGGAGTGCGGAAGAGAGATTCCGCCCGTAAAATCAACTATGAGAAGTTTAACTCTTTGATAGAGCACGATACATACCTCAATGAGGTGGTGCGCAAGAATAGAGACAAGTTCATTGCGGATTTTGTTACTCCTGTTGTTGATTCGAGCAACATTATCGACAAAGGCTTGAGCTACTACCGGAATCACTCTAATTACCTTTTCTACCGAAACAAGAAGAGGCAAGATGAGGATTACGCTGATGGCCTTGACAGAGAGGAGGAAGCCAAAGAGACAGGCGTTGACACCGTTACAGAAGACAAAAAGGACAAGCCGGTCAAGATCGTCTTCAAGAAACAGCCTGCCGAATCGGAGGCGGAGTCCACAACAGATGCCTCACCACAGGAAAAATCACCCGAGTTGCAGCCCGAGTTGGTGGTTGCTATCCAAGCGAAAGTGGAGAACGTTGTCGAAGAGTACCTGGGTGTGAAAGAAGAATCTCTTGTATCATTCATCTCAGACTTCGTGATTCAGAATTTCCGCGAAGGACGAACAGGTACCAAGTACGAAGAGTTCGTCCAGGAGCTCACAGAGACACTAGACGATGATACGAACGCCGCTCTAGACTCCATTTACACCTATCTAGATGAACAAATAGCTCTGTAACGTACATAAAATGGCATAATGTAACATTCTGGCAAGGGCCCTTAAACCACGCGTGAGCAATTCTGTAGATCGAGGCTGTGAAGGGTTGAATATCGAGGGGGACAATAAGAGAGAGAAATAAATAGTGGAGAAAGCGATTTTTGAAGTTCCATAGGTGTGCGACGTAGTATACCTCAATTGATCAGCGGGGGCATTGGTCACGTTTACCAAGAAGTGGCAATGACAAGGCCGCAGGACTTCAGTACAGAGACAGTGCCTCGTTATATTGAGCAGACGGTGATACCTGCTCAGTTCGTGCAGTATTTCTTTAATGACTTCAAGTTCCGCATACCGAAAAGTGCGAGGGGACCTACCCAATTGCTGAAGCCTGAACTTGGGGTAACGGCAACGACGAGGTACGACACGAAGCAAAGAGTGCTCTCAGCGAACGTGTGGCACGACTTGACGCAATTGCCCCATGACTCGTGGGACACGTTTGACGATGACGACGCTGAATTGGAGCGAGAACTGGACCGTATCGATAAGGAGAAACGGCAACAACAGATAAAAAAGCAACCGGAGCAGAATGATAGAGAAAGCACTGATCTAGTAGATTCCCAAATGGAAGATGTTTCCGATTCTACCGATAGCATTCTGACCACGGTAGATATTCAAGTGAAATCAACCTCTATCTCCATCAACCATAAAGGCGACTTCAATCTATATTCCGAAGTGAGAGCTGCTGCTCGATTACGGGGCACAGAACAATCGAAAGATGAAGATTCGCTGCTGATCACCCTCCAATCGGGATATCTGCTGGTAGTTCGAGTAGCGTTGGTGAATGGTGTTTTTGAGCCTGTGATAATACAAAGATTGAGCTTACGCTCCAACTCCACAGCAGGTTTCCCATTGAAAGATGCACACGAACTTGGCAGACAAATAGCCACACACCGCTTAGGTCGCATTACTGCGATATCCGCATTCTCAGAAGTGATCAGACTGAATCTTATATCTTACAACGGGAGTACTGGTATTCCTACGTTGGGGGACTCGGTTAACTTGAAGTTCAGTGGAACAATCTTGCATACATGTTTTCTTGAACCCTTGGATGATCAGCATGTACTATTTTTGGTATTAAGATTAACAAATGATTTCTTGCTGCAGTTACAGCTTACTGAGTTATATATAAATCAACCCTTCGAAACTTTGATCACGCATGACCCCTTTTTGTTACCATCCACAGCAGAGACTCCGTACTTTGTGATACCGTTGAAGAATACAAAAAGTGTTTTGATAGTTCAAGAAACAAAGTGCCTTGTGCGTGGAATCAGCTATCTCCTCTCTCAAGAAGGGAAGGACCAGTTCGATCTACAGTTACCAAAAAAGGGTGGGCATCAAGACTTTTTACCTGTCTCTTACTACGTTCCAGAAAGTTTCATCAGCGCTTTGCCTACTGCCGAGTACGATGATCCTGAGGTGAGAATTGATCAAGTTTTGATATCGAATGCTCACAATGCCATGTGGCTACTGGATGTCTTCCACAATTCCAGGACTTCTTCCTTGTCATTGTCTATTCGAAAGCTCTTCACTCAATTCACACTCTTTTCAACTTTCACTTTTGAAGAAGTTGACACACTTGCATATGAAATACTCTACACCAATGAGAAAGGAATCAACGACCATAAAATAATACAGCTTGGCCCGAAGAAATCGGGCTCATCGAGCTTAGAATTTATCAGTGTCAAAGACTTGGGGAGTGATTTAGCGTCCTATCCCATGCTTAATACCGCAGTGATACCTTCAGTTTCATCCAGGTATATTCCACATCCAGAAACTTCAGAGGAATTTTGGGCAGTGGGTAGATTGGAGAAGCGAGGAGCACTCTTTAGCATCAAGAAAGGCTATAAAGCAACCAAATCTCGACCTGTACAAGGCTTCAAGAATGCTCGCAAGATATTTCGCATCAACATCGGTGGTGAACCTCATTTTCTTATCTCCACCTCAGAGAATTCGGTTTTGTTGTCATTCGATGACAGTTTAGCAGAAGAAGAAGATGAGGCGTTACTTGAAGATTTTGAATTAGAAGACTTCAAAGTTCACGAACTAACGACGAATGGTATCAGATACCACAAAGGGGCAACAATTCCCACGGAGACGCTGCTAATTGATGAGATATCAAATGGCCAATATATACAGATTTTTGAGCAAGGGTGGAGAATAGGTGACTTGGACCAGAATTTTGTAAATTATACTTTACCTGAAGGTTTCAGCATATACTTGGCAACATCTCACAAAGACCATGTTGGTATCGTCCATGTGAGCCCAGATGGCGTTATTGGTCTTGAATTCTTCAAAGTAGTGTTTGAAAATGACACTGCTAAATTGAGTAGCCTGATATTTACACCTGTGATTCCAAACCTCCAGCCTACTGTGATTCAATTTTATTCACGCGATAATGAAGTGGAATTAGTGATAAGCTCATTGACAGAGGATAGCTCTGATACATTACATTTCTTCAAACTCGGTGATGACAACACTTTACGTCTCCACAGGTCAGAGAATCTACATGAGCCCTTATCGAAGTTTGAAGCATCAAAATATTCCATCGTGACCAAAGCTAAGACTCTTTTTGAAATTGGTGTCACCGTTTCAGATACAAATACGTTGCATTTTTTGGTCACCACCGTTGATGGGTATTACTATGTATTGAGAGACAAAGATGGATTACAGTGCGATGCAGGCATCAAACTGGGGGAGACTTCTGTATCTCTTATTTCTACGCCTCATGTCGACAAATGGTATTTGAGTTGCAAAACACTTTGGAAGTTAGAACTGGAGAAGTCACTGTATCCAGAGAGAGTCATTGTTTCTGAGTCTACAAGCAGAAGCACATTTTGCTCTGTTGTTATTGATAGTGCAGTTGATCCCATCACCTCCGAAAAGTTGGATGATGAAGTTTTGAGCGTTAGAGACGATGGGTTGTGCAGACTTGTCATCTCACAAGCTGCAGGGCCAGTTTTGAAGAAGTCAAATGTCGAATACACTCCGATGAAGCTGGTTCATCTGCCTGTTCTTGATGTATTTGCAGTCCTCTATTCCAATCCAGAGGTGCTAAAGCCATGGAACAAGAAGAGAGATGTTGCGGATGTAATCAAGCTATTTGACCGCAAGACGCGCAAGCAGCTCAAAGTTGTAATAGAGCCGAAGCATGCTGAATCGGTGAGCTCGTTCTTCGAAAGAGGATTTGCATTATCAATTTCAGAAGCGAGTAAAGTGACACCACACTCGAAGGCTCAGTTGTTACTCGTGGGAACAAGATCATCTTCTTCATCAAAGGGTAGCTTCGGTGCATTTCAAGTTAAGAGAACAAAGGATGGTCTCAAGTTGGAAATTCTTCACAAAGTGGATACCGAAGATCCTGTGCTGGCATTCACATGGTTAGAAAAATACTCAATTATCTTGGTGGGATGTGGTGCCAAAATTGACTTATTGAAGCTCACTCTTGATGAGTCCGGTTCCAAGTGGATAGTGACCAACCATGACTCCGATGGCAGATTGCTTGCGCACTTGGAACTTCCATCTGCAGTCATTGGAATCAATTATTTCCATGATAAAAAAGCGATCATCTTTGTTACTGCCTCTCAATCTCAGCAGATGTATCTGGTAGAGAGATCTGAATCAGGATTGAAATTTTTCTACGTACAAAGTGATCCCTTGAAAAGGCAACTAATGGGTACTGTGTTGGACAATGAACATGGATCACTCATCTTAGCTGATAAAACATTCCGAGAAATTTCTATAGTTGACGAGTGTTCATTCAAAGAAGTTACGTCAATCAAAGTTCCCTTTGTTCCAAGATTAGCACAGGCATCTTTCAGCCCTCCTTGGGTAGAAGGTGATGAACCGGGACTCAGAAGGCACAAATTCGTTGCATCTGGGCTGAATGGCGAGCTCAAGTTGTTCACATCTGTCACTGAAGAAGAGTTTCGCCTGGTGGAGGAGAAGTTGCAGCAGCAATCACAGAGGGCACTCAATAAGGCACAGCCCTTTATCAGAATAGTCGATATTTCATCATTGGACCTGGTGGATACTTCTACAAAAGTTCTTAATTGTGATTCACTTACAAACAATACCCGTCAATTTGGTAGTTATGATAATGTCAATGCCGTAGATAGCCTGCTGCATCTATCTCTTATATGATTACGTATCTTTGAATGTAAATAGTACAAAAATGAACTCAATTGCCACTTAGCATATAGCGCGGCTCTGCTGAAGATATCTGGCTCACTTATCATGATTCCGCCCTTAAACCTAGGAACCGAATCCCCAGACATTTCCTCAACCCCACTGAGGAGCAGTTCGATGAAATAGTAGATCACTCACAAACCAAGATTCAAGTTGAGCTGTCTCCATATATCTAGTGATATGCTTGGTTGTAGGTTTGCAATTGTGGACCATCCGGTGCGCAGGCCAGTAGCAACTTGAAAAGGCTCACGATCGTTCCAAACAATGGTCCATAGGTAACCATTATTATTGGATTTTCGCTTCAAATCTTTGTTTGCGCACCGGAAACGATTCTTGGAAGGTGCTGTGAATTGTCAAGTGTTGAAAGGATCAACTGCCTTGCTGTATCTTTTCCAAAAGTCCTTCGATTCTAGGACCCATAAGTGGCTGACCCTTTCTTGTCTTTGCATTGGTGATGACGCTCTTCCTGCTTTCTGTATGCTGCTTCTTGTCCCTGTATTCCTGGAGTCTTTGCTGAGTCCTTTCAATCTTCTGCTCACGTATCTTACTCTTGCGCTCTTTCTTTCTCAGAATCCTCTCTTGGAACGTCAAAGGTTTGGCTCGTCTCTGCCCGTCTCCACGGTATTCTCTTTCGGGTGCTTGCTCATCTTTCTCAGGAACAGGCTGACCCTCCTTTTCGAGCAACTTGAAGTAGTCTTTACGCAGTCGGGCTCTGTGAACCAGTGATCTCTTTATGTCCTCGGCTATTCATAATGCGGAAAACTTGTTAGTATTTTAGAATGATTTGCAGCATAGCAAGGATTCAGACTTACTCTTCCCCTCTTTACCCTTGAAGTACTTGGAGCTGTTGTTTCTCTTCCCATATCCTGTGTGCCCACTCATATTCTGGCTGGCTATCGACTGTTAAAATCAAATATGGCACTCTTATGACAGATCCCCTTGTTAAGAACCAAAAAAAAAAAAAATGTATAAAAAATAAGAAAATAAAAATATTTAAATATTGAAAAAAATTAGCTAATTATGCAGAAGAAATTCATTACTTGAAAAAAAAGCGGTGTTTGTAAGGTAATTGTGTAGTGATATCTAGCCGTTTTACACATTTTCCAATTGACTCACCGAATTCCACACAGAGTAGGATACCGCTGGCACTTCACTACACACAGACCAATACATTATATCTATGGATACGATACTATTATGATACTTCGAGTGACTCTCAGGAGAGGGAGCGCTTACGCAATACCCGTTGCAAGACAGCGATTGTTCAATACTGAGCGACATCAGTTCTATTCAATTCTATGCAATACCCATCTCCGCTGCCCCTCAAATCTGCACAGAAGGTGCTCTCCCTTCTACAGTAGGCATTTATCACACAGCATTGAGAGTTTCACGGAGCGACTGCAGAGTTTTGTGAGCAAATATGACGCTATTAAGAAACCTGCTTTGGACGATCCAAATCACGAAATTTACAAAGAAAGAGAAGAGATTATTAAGCTTCTTTTGAGCATGAACGAACCAGGAACGTTCCAGACTGCTTATGAGTTGTTGAAGAGGCAGAGAATACCATTTTCTGCCCTAACAAATGAGGGACTGGGCAGATTGCTATCAATATACGAAAATGTCGATGCGACAGATGAGTTACACCAACTGATAGACTACCATTCGACCAAATTGGGAAACCCACATACATTATTAGAGATACTACGTACAATGGATCATACAGAGGCGGTTCAGGAGGTTGTACTCAATATATTACAAATTCAACAAAGACAATCCTCAAATATAAATGAAATAGACTTGAAGGATGTTACTACGCGCCCCAGTTTAAACATTCTCATTAGCCAACAAATCGCTTCTCTTGTCAAGAATGTTCCGCAGCAGTTCTTGGACTCACAAGATGATTGGAAACTGAAACTTGTTCTGAGGACGAAAGAGCACATACCTCCAGATCATATGCATGTCGATTTTGTCGCTGTGGCACTGAATTTGGAATTACAAACAGCTACAGACCCATCACTCAAGCCGCTAATAATACAATCATACGCCACGCCGTTGCTCATTACCAAGACTTTGAGATTTCTTGAAGCGGGCTTCACCACGAATCCTGATATTCCATCTTCGCTTCAGATATGGACTTATCTGGTCGGTCTTCCAAATACTACCGTTGATGATCAATACTACAAATCATTGAGTCACATCTTAAAAGCTTCGCCCGAATATGCTTTTGGCACTATCACAAGAACAATGAAGTCGGAGTTGGAGAAAGATTCAGATGACCTGTATATCAAATTTCTGAGCAGCTCAATATTTGCCTTAGCGAGATACGGAGATTATAGACTTGCACTCAAACTGTTAGATCACAAGGGAGAAATTTATACTATAGAGCTTCATGATGAAGAAGCACGCATATTGGCTTGGGAACGCAGTAGACTATACAAAGATATAGTTGATCTTGTGGAGATTAGACCCGAATTGGTGACCACTACGACTTTAGTATCAGTGGTCAAGGCGTACTGGAATTTGAAAAGGCGTGCTGATGCAAGAGATTTGTGTTATTCAAACGCACGAAAAGCCGAAACTCTTCAAGATTACGAAGCATGTTTTCGTTCTTATGCATTGGCTTGTGCTTCTAGAGATGTCCTTGCTTTATGGGAACAGTTCAATAAGCAATCTCGTGATTTCAAACCCACTTCCAGTATACTCTGTTCGATGATAAAGACTTTCAATACCAATAGATCGTACAATGATTCCATTCAATGGTTCTCTGCATTCACGTATTTCGATGTTGCTTTGGATGAAACTGCTTATCAGCTGATGTTCCATGCCTTGAGTGCCTCTAACAATATTCCATCCCTGTTAATACTATTGACCGATCTTGGTTCTAACAACAAAATTTCACATTTAAAATTCACGAGAAAGACGTTTCATAGCGCTCTTCTTACCATTGCACATACTGGTGACTATAACACAGTTTGCACGATACTTGATTTCCACTACCCAAAACTTGGACTTGAACCTATTGACAACGATCATTATTGGAAGTTGCGAACTTTGTTCCATGCCAAGCGTTTTGTCGATGTTTTACACAGTTTTGAAATTCTTCACTCCCAAGGCATCAAAATATATAAGTTGTACTTGGTAGCACTGGATGCGGCTAAAAATTTGGGACATAGACAATTTGAAAAGATTTGGGCGTTACATTTGACAACACCGGAGTTTGGTCAAAAATTGGATCTTAGAGCTTTTGCTATTTACATGCAAGACTATGTACGTCAGAACAGACTAAATGGTGCATTTGATGAATTGAGAGTTATAGTCAATGAGAAATTAAAACTTGAACATCCTCCAAATGCAGATCTATTCAACGCCATGATTTTTGAAAGTCAAAAAAATGGATTTCTTGCAGATGCTGCTGAAATTGTAGATGGGATGAAAAAAGAATTCGGTACGCTACCGAATGACAAGACAAAGTCTATGATGATTCAACGAGGCGGTCAATCGACAAATGGTCAGCCCTTGGAAGTAAAGAAGATCTTGACAAGTGAAGTCAAAGAATTGTTGAACGAGTGGAATAATGATAAACAGAGACATCTTTGGGAAATTATCGATCCTGTATCTTTTAAATTTTTCTTAAGAAGTGTCATTGATACAGAAGATGCCAAAGAGGCTAGAAAATATTTTGATTTGTACACTAATGATATCACCATTAATATCATAGACGATATCACAATCTTGTCTACTGAACTTCTATTACTTGGAGCTGAAAAGAGATGGACGGATTTTGATAATGCTTTCAACCGATTTATTGTGGTTGTTAGGAAACATTTAAATAATGAACATGTTGGAGCACCAACTACGATTTCAAGATACGATTTTGTGCAAGGAACGAATCCACTTTCGAGACCCAGTGTGCAATCATTGACAAATACTCATAAAACCGATTATTATTACACCCCATCGAAAGCCAAAATGTCTAGTGTTGTCAGAACGGCGTTGTTCCCCGTTTGGAAATACAAATTGGAACAACTTGTCGCCACGGACCAAGTATCAGATTTATCACCTTTGGTAAGAGGATTGTTACGTGAGAGATTCCGGTTTTCCAATAATATGTTGAACGAAAGTGCTGTTTTGTTGAGTGAGGATTACGAAAGGTTTCAAGAAGCCGTTGATTTCATTGATGAACACTTGATTTCTGGTCGTGCTCTAGAGCATAAACAAAGATTAGTCCAGGATTTGAATAACCACGTTATGGAAAGGTTAAAGAATCCCAACAATCCTGCTCAAATTCCTCTGACAAGTGCTACTAAATTGTTCAAACAGGGTAAAAATGTAGAAATTTTCTTGACTATGAAACATTATTTGAAAATTGTACGAAATCTTAGTCAAAGTTTAACGGTTTTACTCTCTGAGCCCGAAAAGAAAGAATTTCTCACATCTGTTCGTACCAAGCAAGAGGTCAGTGTTTTACAGTACTTGACTTTTGCCAATAGGAAAAGAGGCAAGTGGCTCATGGTTCATGATAAAACCGTGAGTCTTCAAAATAAACGCCGTCGCCGTCGTCGTATTGAGCTCGGTAAAGGTTTCAACAAGGAAGAGTACGTGAAAAGACTTCAAAATGCTTCACAATTGAAAATGAACGATCTCGAAGATGAACTCAATGACAATAAGCTATAATATATATATATGTATATAAGCAAAATATCCTGTACATAAAAGATAACATGTTTTGAATTATTTTTTCATTACGTTACTATTGTTTTTTGGAAGATTTATCAGTTGGGGCAGGGAATTGGAAAGAGAGTCCATTTTCAATTTCACCAAAGATCAATGGTCCAACATATGGTTGCAAGTTGTATTTTAATTTAAGAGTTGCGTTACGTTCTCCGAAAGTTGAATAGTAATCCCAGATACTATATTTTGATTTCTCATTCAAGACCCTCACGAATGCGTCTTCTCTTTCATCAATGATCTTATCCCATAACACGACTTCAGCTGTGTTTCCATCTTCATATTCGTATTCTGCACTCAGCCATAAGAAGATCTGCTTGGTGTTCCAAGTGAACAAACGGGTTAAATCGGTTCTTGCATCGAATAGAATTTTCACATTTTCAGCAGGTGTCTTAGAAGATCCTCCATTTCTGCGCACGGAACTCAAATTATTAACACTAATTGCCAATTCAATTGTTAGTATTATTGGGGTGGGGACGAATCATTCATTCAGACAATTTTTTTTTCTTTGTCTTGCAGTAGGGACTTACCTCTTATTCACCACCAAACGAGATGAAAGATGCTTGTAATCTTGATTATTCAAATCGTAGTAAGTGGATGCGATTACTGCTGCAATCGCAGTGAAGACGACTGTCAGGAGAAAATTCCCAACAAACTGGGTTCTCTGCAACACGGAATGCATGATTCACGGGTTTTGGGCAGTCAATGCGGAATATATTTGGGTAGTATAGTATACAAGTGTCTATTTTCAAAGTATTTAGTACTGTACATTAAGGGGCAGAAATCCCCTATACGAAAAATGAATGGAGATTCAGCTCGACGAAATGTAGACGCCGATCGTCCCGTCGTTGAACGCCACGGTTACGTAATCGGCCTCTAGTAGTTGTCTGTCTCTTTGACGGACCAACATCTTGCTTACTCCATTGACGTAGGTGAGTTTGTCCGTTAGTGCTGCTGGGGCATGCGCAGAGGCATGTGCTGGGGCATGTGCAGAGGCAGAAGCAGAGGCAGAAGCAGACGAGATGAACTCGACTGTGCTGGCCCGCACGTCTTGCTCCTCGTCCGTGTCCTGGTCTGCCGGCCGCGGTTTGTTCAGCGTGACGGACGGTGTGACTTTATGCAATTTGAACAAGAATTTCAGATTTGCATCTGAATGGGGGTTGTTCCGTTGTTGTTGTTGTTGTTGTTGTTTGGTGTAATTGTAGAACCTGGCGAATCCGTCCCATGTGACAATTGCCACCAGGTACGAATTATCTGCATGATTGAACACGGCTTTAATGCTCGATAACCCCTTGTGCTTGATTCTCAACACATCTTTAGTCCATGCGTTGGTGTTTTGTGACGATGGATGCAAAGCCAGTAGCTTGTCCGATGACGAGCCACTCAACACTAGAGGCCCACTAAGACTACCAGCGACTGCAAGGCCGAATATGGGATTCGGGTAATGAGTGTCGTAAACATCCAAAACTTCGATTTTTGTAGATTCAATATCTGTACCGGCAAACAACTGAAACAATACGACATGACCACTTTCGTAACCTACGGAGAAAACGGTATTGGAAACAAACAAGATCTTCATCACAATTCCATAACCTCTATTTATTCCTTCGATATCATCGGATTTAATTTCAATTGGAGCATATTGATTCACGTCAAGTGCATAGACAATTCTCTTTAGATCAAAAGTCTCTTTTGTAATTCTATAAATGTCGAGTTTCTCCGATTCTTGCGTTGCTGGGGTTATCAATATCAAGTCTCCAGTGCTTGGAATGAGCGTGACTGCCACATTCGAGAAATTTAGCATGTTCACCGGCATTTCAAATAACCGTTTTGGTTGCTGAAGTGGTTGCTGTGCGTTGGTAGAATTTCTGTGGTTGATTGTTCTTGGCAAATGCTGTGAGATCTTATATGTGTAGAGACTAGATTGAGACGGCACGGGGACCAAGTCGAATAATCGCCATATATTCAAAGACCCATCTTTACCATGGGTTAACACCGAGCCGAACCAGAATGGGTCTTGTGCAACGAAGGGTAGTTGTGTCAGTGTCAGCACCGAGTGGCCATTATGTGCTTGCCAGCAACCAATTGGTCTTCGCGTGGACAGATCCCACCATATGACCCACCCCTTTTCATCACTCGATAGTAAAGTTGGGGTAAATAACTGGTCTTTACCGTTTCTCGCCAGGTTAGACGGCACAGAAAACTTTGTGAGATTCGTCACAGGGGACGAATGACCACGAAGGTTCCCGAGCGACTGATACAGCTTGCTGTCGCCGTCTGCCTTCAGCATCGTGGGCTCACTGGGTGTCAAACACTCTCGGTTATTACAGTAAGATAAACTTGACAAATTCTGAAATTTCGGTATTTTCAAACGGTTTGAGAGTCCGATTGTGTTTACGTAATACTATACTGTTTGTGCTTTTTTTCTTAAGTAAATAGCAATAGGGCCAGACAAGGTATTGGAGTATAGGGGAGTATTGTGGAATAATAGTGTGACGACTAAACGGCATGGATCAACTACTTGCCAAGGTATGTGAAGTAATTGTAGCAATGAGTTTTGTGTGAGATAGGTTACTGACTGAATTTAAAAGGCTGGGAGTCAAATTATCACATTTGCAGTGAGATCTGGGGTCTCAATTGCTTCTGGGTATGTTATTAAATCAGTATCGAAGCTGATTGAAGGTGTTCCTGAGAAGGACCAGAAGAAATTGAACAGACTTAGGAATAGATTACAGACACGTATTGAGATTGTTACGTATGCGATAGAGCTTATTCAATTAGTGGCAGCGAGAGGAAATACAGGACTTGAGAGTACAATTGGGTTAATATCCGATTTAAAAAGTGAGATTGATGAATTCAATGAGACTATAGATGAATTGACCAGCAATACAGGAGACCAGAACAAGAAGCGGGATTTCAGTGGTGATACCATTAAGAATGTAGAGAATTACATGACGAATTTATCCACTAGAATTGAGCAAGCGATTCCAATTATAAATTTGGCACTTACCACATCGGGAGCCAATTTGAGTACTGAACTTGGAGACACTGTTTCACCCGGTAGGTTATTACAATCTTGTACGTATGTGACTGATTCTAATCGGGAATTTAAATTGCAAAAAGGTGAGAAAACGGGTCAAGTTCAAGTTGGGCCATCGTTTGATTTGACATTTTATAATATTTTCCATAATCCTGGGAATGGCGAGGAAGTTATTATTTGGAGAGAGAAATTTGCTAGGTCGACATTACGTGTTTTGCGAGTCAAGAGTGAGAAAAATGAGTATGCTTATGAGGTTGAATTAAAGGAGAGTTTCAAAGATACTAGGTTTCACAATGAGGATGAAAAGAGACAAGTGATTCGGTTGAATGTATCTGATATCAGTCGATTGTTCTTCAGTGGGAGTGGCAAATTGCTCAAATTGAACGATCGAAGTTCGCCTGTTTTAGTGGTGAAAGTACGCAAGGAAAGCAAAGCCAACGGGGTGTCGGAGGCGACGGCGACGTCGACGTCGACGACAAAGAAAAGCGCCAAGGGCGCAGCCAAAAGCTACAATAACAGTAAAAACGATGTCTACGAGTGGTTGGCCTTTGGCGAGTACGAGAGCCCGCAAGAGTCTGACAGTGAAGAAGAAGAAGAAGAAGAAGAGGCGAGTGGGTCTGAATTAGAACCGGAATCGGAAGATGACGAGACTGCGGAGAATATTCTAGAGATTAACGCGAAAGAGCACCAAGTGCGAGGTAATTTGTCAGTTCTGGAGTACATTTTGCGCCTGTGCATACTGCAATCGCACGATCAGTGCTCGGTTTTGCAAGTGAAAGACGAGCGGTTACGGGTGTACCTTCGGGACGAGAACAAGAACAAGAGCAAGAGCGAAACCGAGAACGAGAACGGGAGCAGGATTAGTAATTCCGGGTCTGGTGTCAATGGAGACGATATCACCAATTTGACAGACAAAACCAGGGACTTGAGACTGTAGATGTAATAAACTCGAAAACTCGAAACTCAAAACGCACACGTACATAAACGCACATATTTGTTAATAAACTCCGGTTTCAAGAAGCGCTGTCACAACAGAGAACAGAGAATCGATCGGCCCGGCTAAAACGCTCTGAGTAATAAGTCACAGCCCCCGGGGTTACCAGCGCGCGACTCCGGTGGTGCGTCTGCCAGGCCTGGAGCGAAATCTCTCAGTGCAGAAAACTTCCAGTGAACAACACGCCAACGCAGCAGCGAAAGGCGAAATTCTCGCATGTGCTCACGTGTCCTCGCGCCCGCTGACGTAAGCGCCGCAATTGCCTACGGGCATCCACAGGCAAAACGGGAAAAAGTGAATTGCAAATGTCCGTCATTTTGCATTCGCGCAGTCTCCAAAGCGATTTGAAGGAAAATTCGCCTAGTTTCTATTCTTTCGATGCGTATGCGTGCATTTTTTTTTTGTGGTGCGCGCGCGCTCTTTTCTTTTCTTGTGCGCGCGCAGGGACACAGCTCCGGGCGCGCACTGCGCGGGTCCAGTGTGCTACACCACCACCATACAAGCGGCGCGTGCGCGCCGCTGTCGGACTCCCAGGGTGTTTTGACCGTTTTTTTCTTGTCTATTTCTTGTCTATTGCTTGTTGTTTCTTTTTCGTCTATCGCTGGCGGTGACGTTTAGTGAGCCGTTGGCTGGCGATTTGGCTGGTGATTTGGCTGGCCTGGCTGGCCTGGCTGGCTGGCTAGCGCTCGCTGGCTCTGCCTTGTTTCTTCTATTAACCACTGACACCGCTCAGATTTGCCACAGCTTAAATCTCTCTAGTGTAACTACTGTAACCTGGCAAAAACAGCACGGCTTAAACGCTCACTTATTAATTCCCCCGTGCCTCTGCTTACTGTTCATCCATGTACACTCTTTAGTAATGAGCCCCTTAGTTGCGCAATACTATTTCACTTTATTTATTTCGTTTCATTTCATTTCATTTATTTCATATATAAACCCCTACGTATTTCCCTTTCCTTGTAGACTTTCACTTTTTAGTTTCCCTTTCTCTTTCATCACTTCAATTCATTTCAATTGATCTTCTTATAATTACACCCACCCCCACCCCCACCCATATACAATGTCTACTACCGTTTTAGTTACAGGTGCCTCTGGTTTCTTGGCCACCCATATCGTCGATGACTTGCTTTCCAATGGTTACAAAGTCATTGGTACCGTTAGATCCCAAAACAAGTGGAACCCACTCTTGGCCGAATTCGAAAAGAAATACGGTAAGGGTAAATTGATCACTGAAATCGTTCCAGATATCATTGCTGAAGGTGCATTCGATGCTGTCTTGGAGAAATACGCCGATGAAATTAAATACGTCTTACACACTGCTTCTCCATTCAGTTTCGGTATTGAAACAGGTACTTTGGAAGAAAATTACTTGACCCCAGCTGTCTCTGGTACTCTTAATGCATTGAAATCCGTCCATAAATACGGTAAGAACGTTGAACACGTTGTTGTCACATCTTCATTTGCCTCTATCTTGGACTCCACCTCTGGTGATGCCCCAAGAACTTTCACCAGTGCCGACTGGAACCCAATCAATTGGGAAGAACACGTTGTTACATCCCAAAACCAATACCTTGCTTACATTGCTTCAAAGACCTACGCCGAAAGAGCCGCTTGGGATTTCGTCAAGAATGAAAAGACAAAATTCGATTTAAGTACCATTGCTCCTCCATACATCTTTGGTCCTCAAGTATTTGACCTTCAAGTCGGTAAAGAATTAAACACCTCAAATGAATTGATTGTTGGTGCCGTTAAAAACGATTTGGAAAAAGCTGTTAAAGAAAACACTTTACAAGCCGGTCTCGGTATCGACGTTAGAGACGTTGCTAAATTCCACAGATTTGCATTTGAAGTCAAAGAATTACACCATGAAAGAGTCTTCATTGCCACAGCACGTTTCACCCAAATTACACTCGCCGCTTACGCTCCTCAATCCGCCTTGACTGAAGCAAACAGTAAATTCGCCCTGGCCCATAAAGACGACCCATTGCCAGAAGCTGTTCCAAGATTCGATATCTCAAATATCGTTGCTAAGGCTCCAGGTGGCAAATACGATTTCATCAACACTGAAAAATCCGTCAAGGACACTTTGGAACAATACTTCAGAGTCAACAACACCACCTCCCTTAAATAAATATTTACCTAGTTTACATATAGCTATATCTAGCTCTTTAGTCTAACCTAAGGGACATCTCGGACTTAATGATAAACCTCTCTACACTACTAATATAAAAACTCCATAGTTAAAAATGAATCAAAAAATCCCGAGGGAAAAAAAAAATTATAATTTTTTAGAAATCATGAATTTAGTACTTTGTAGGCAAATATAATCAATTAAAATCAAACAAGACTATCTCCAGAAATAAAGCTGCGGCAGCAAGTGGGTAAGCCAAGGTTAGCTCAACGGTCGAGAAGAGTTCATGTCGGACTACATATCACAGAGGGTGCGGCATCAGTCGGCTTCAGACCTCATCACAGCATTCAACGAGAACGAAGATGACTTGGAATTTTTAGAAAAAAATATACCAAAATCACTGTTATTTAAAGAAAAGAAATCCATTTTCCCAATTGAAATCATAGAGAAGATCATCTATTACTCATACTATAATGATATCGATAAAGTATATTCGATAAATTCCAACATTAAAGAGTTCCAGAATTCTATATCGATGGTAAATTCTGTCTTTTATCTTTTAAGTTTGAAATATATTTACAAATATGCAAATTTCACAAGATCTACCAATTTTGATAATTTCTTAAACAGATTAATAAGTACGCCTAATTTAGGTAAATACGTTGAGCATTTAGATTTCATGGAATTCACGTCTGTTGGATTAGGTAGAACGAAACAAATGATGCAAGAGATTCAAATGGTGACATCAACAACTATAGCTAAATGTCTTTCATTAACCCCCAATGTACAAGAATTCCTCGCTAGTGAATCAATTGAAGAAGATATGAATAGTGAAGTACTTGATATATTATTCAATAAGCTCAAGCATTTAGAAGCAGTCGATTTTTGTGGATCTAGTGGACTTAAATTCACACAATCATTCCAAGAATTAGAATTATCAAAGAATGAAATTGATAATGATGGTTATGCAGAACCAATTAGTGCATTATCAAGACTTTCTTTTCATGATTGTACAGATCTTTCAAATTCTATATTCGTGAAAGTTCTACCACATTTTGCATTAACAAGATTAGATCTAACACATACGCAAATAAGCGTCAAGACTTTATCTACCAATTTGCATCCCGATTCGAGAATTACACATCTATCATTAGGTAGATGTTCTCAAATAGGCACAACAAGAGACATAATCAATTTTTTAACCCAGAACCCAGCTGTTAATGAAGGCTCATTAAGATGGTTAAATATTCAAGTCGATACAAATATTGAATCACCATTCAATGAAAGAACTTTAACTTATTTATTATCGAATTTAAATGCACCACAACTTGCATATTTAAATCTTGGTGGTATTGCAGTAAGTTCTAAACATTTAGAAGTTATAAATTCCAGATTCTTAATTTTGAAAAGTCTTATTATTTCACATTCTGATTTGAGTACTGATGAATTAACAAATTTTCTCAGTGTTCATAGTCATTTAAAATTTTTAGATTTAACAGGGAATAATAATATTACAAGATGGTCATTACAAAATCAAAAATTACTTACATGTTGTCCAAGTTTGATTGCTGTGGAAGTAAGTGATAAAATCGCACATATGATTAGAGAAGTTGGAATTTTAAAAATTTGGAATAATGATCTTGGGAAAACAGAGTATTGGAAAATGTTTGATAATAGTGGTCAAGGTCGTAGAGCATGGATTTTTAAATTAAATCAATTAGAAACTGAAAAACATCTTAGAGGTGAAACTTTAAGTTATAATAATAATATTGTTTATTTCGATACGAAAACAGGTAAGAAAATTTTAAAAAAAATTGAATTTCCAAGTTTTTTAAAATATGCAGCAAAAAAAATCAATCTTAGTAAAGGATTATTTCATGAACATTATGATAATTCAAATGATATTGATGATGATGTTGAAAATAATACTCAGAATAAGAACTTGCAAAATGAAGATGTTTTCCCTGTTGAATTCAGTCAACGTGGAATTCACAAATACTATTCATTGAGTAAATAATATGTAATTAAATGATTATGATGATTATGATTAAAATTATGATTATGAGTACAAGTACAAGGTTTATTATTTAATTAATTGGTTCCAGAGAGCCAGAGGAGATGTTTTTGCATATCATTCTTACAGAATGATTGTCTCTTTGATGAATCTTTTAAATCTTGACCCGTAAGATATGAAGATTGAATTTCATAATGACAAATATAATCATTCATTATTCTCCATAGAGTTAATTCTAAATTTTCATCAATATGATTAAAATTATCAAACATTTTAATTCTATCACCTTGATCTTTTACTAAGAATCCAGATTTAAGTAATTGAACAGGGAAAAGTCTTGGGAAATTAACTCTAAAGAATAAAGCTGATGATCTTTCTTTTGATTCACGGAAATAATTTTGTAATTCATTATTTGTAATTTTATCAGGATTTGATTCTTGATATTTATCAAGAAATGATAAAGTTGCATAATGATCAACTAATGGATCAAATTGTAACATACCAACACCACGATATTCATTATTATACCAAAACCCATTTGCTTCAACTTGATGTTTAACTTGATGATAAGGTAAATTCAATGCATGAGCAGCACTTATTAAACTTTCTCTTTCTGCACTTGTTGATCTTTCTTGTTGAACTAATAATGGATGATAATAATCAAATCCATAAAGATTATAATAAATTGATAATAATAAAGATTTCCAATGTTTTGCTTTATTAATCATTAATTCACCTGAATCTGTTGAAGTTTCAGGTATTGTTCCTTTACGTTCATGAAATGGGAAAATTATATCAGCTTTTTTTGTGGTAATTCTTTTTGTAACTGGTAATTCAATAACACCATCTCTAATTCTTTCATTTTCAACTTTTGAATCTATTATTGAATAAAAAACAGGACTTATTGTTCTTGGCCAAAAATCTGGCCATGTAATAAGACCATTTTTTTCAAATAAATCAAATTTTGTAAAAATTGTTTCATCAAGTGGTTTTAATAATAAATTATCACTTTCAAGTAATAAAATATTTTCAAAAGAACTTGTTAATAATGCTAATGATTTAAATAATGCAAAATTTTCAGTCAAAATATCTTGATCAACAAAATCTTTATAAAATTCTTCTTCTTGAATACCAGGTGGAATTCCCAAGACTTCTGTAATTACAATACATTTTGCATTTAATTGTGGTAAATATTGATCACAAATATCTCTATCTTTATAATAATCATCCATCTTAGGTAAAATGATTTCAACAGGAAGTGAACCACCTTGTCTTCTAAACATTCTTGTTGAAATTAATGCAAGCCAAGTAAAATCACCACCACCAAGTATTACCACACCATTACCTTTAAAATTTAATAATTGAGAATCATATTCTGGTAATTCTGAAACATATTTTAAATGACTTGCTTTAAGATCAGATTTAAATTTCGAAGGATAATTTCTAGTTAATGCTTTTGCTGTTAATATACCACTTTGATCGAAATTTACAGGTTCAAAAGGTGATTCTTCTTGTGATGGGAATTTTGTTGCAGGTTTACTTTCTTCTAAATGAAGAAAAATTGATTTGAATAAATTTATTTTTGCTAAACGTTGTTCTTCAAGAGATAATAATTTCAAATTTTCAGATTCTTGAATTTTAACTTTATCTGATTTATCAAACCATCTTGTATATGAGGAGTAAGAGATTGGAATGTTTGAAGATGTTGAATCGGAACCGGTATTAGGGAGAACAAAGAAGAAGAACACAAACAGGACCAGCACCGAGAGGTAGAGGTTGACCCTGTTGCGATTGCGGTTGTAGAACACCGTGAGCTTCGTCTTGTAGAAACGGTACGACGCCATGAGCACGAGTAACGAGTGAGCGTGAGCGAGCGAGTGCGAGTGCGAGTGTGAATGAATCAGGTGCCAGTGAAACAGGAGAGAATGAAACAGGTGTGATGGGTGCACTGGATCAGAATGCGGCACAGCGCAGAACGCAAGTTAACAGGACCTGAACAGGAGCTCAACAGGAACTAAAGGGTCTAGAAGGAGCACAAAAGCGTGCGAAAACGATCTGCGAGTCGCCGAGAGCTAAATCACCAACTGAATCTGCACCTGAAATGTGGAAAAACAAGAAATATTTAGCTTAAATAAGGACAAATAGAGATAAATAATAAATAATTGAGAAAAAAAATAAATAAATCCGGCCAGCTGATCTGGATTTAGATCGAGAATTGATTGGGTTTTAGTCTAGTTTGGAGGTGATTTGAGTGCCAGGGGGAGCCAGGGGGAACTTCGCGTTCTCGGATTAGTTTGGTTTTTAGAGTTCGGGGGTTGATTCAGTTTAGGTGCAGATTTTAGGTGATTGGAATTTTAACATGAATATGTATGCAATTTTTTTTAATCTGGAATTAGAATTGAAATCAGTGGGAGAAAATAAGTGGGAAATTTCCCTGGCATTCTGTGCTGCCAAAACGCCAAATCCGCGAATAATTCCGCTGCACGCAGTGCTTACGTCATCGGTGTGCTGCACGCAGTGCTTACGTACTCAGGTATGCTGCACGCAGTGCTAATGTAATCAAAGTCTAATGAAAGTGCGCTACACGCAGTGCTAATGTAATCAAAGTGTAATTAAATGCTGCACGCAGTGCTAATGTAATCAAAGTAGGTTTTCTCATGCAGTGTTTATATAATCAAGTTGCTAGTTCAGTGTTTGTAGATTCTGCTTAGTCAAGGATCCAATGGGTGCACCTGCGGTGCACGGTTGTAGGGGGTCTCATTTTGGTTTGAAACATTTCTGAATCTCAGCGGAAGCAGAAACCGCACATCTGCGGGTGGTATTTTGGGTTTTTGCTTTTGCCATAGTTTAGCCCTGGTTTGGGCCTGGGTTTTTTCTTGACAGATTTCAGCACTATTTGTTATATATTTTAATTTAATTTATAAACTAGGGCCACCCAAGGTGCACTGTATTTGAACATACCTCGCCCTGTCATCACTTCAATATATTATTCACGGTTTGAATGGCCTCCACGACAACACGAGGGGCGCAAGCGCAGGCGCAGACTCAAATCACATTTAATGTGAGTGATTATTATGAGATTAAAGATATTGTAGGTGAAGGGGCATATGGTATTGTTTGTTCAGCAATTTATAAACCTTCACAACAAAAAGTTGCCATTAAGAAAATTCAACCTTTTGAAAGAACAATGTTTTGTTTACGTACATTACGTGAACTTAAATTACTCAAACATTTTAATCATGAAAATATAATTGGTATATTAGATATTCAAATTCCATACAATTTTGAAAATTTTAATGAAGTTTACTTAATTCAAGAATTAATGGAAACTGATCTTCATAGGGTTATACGTACCCAAAAACTTAGTGATAATCATTGTCAATATTTTACTTATCAAACTTTAAGAGCTTTAAAAGCTTTACATTCTGCAAATGTTTTACATAGAGATCTTAAACCTTCAAATTTATTATTAAATTCAAATTGTGATTTAAAAATTTGTGATTTTGGACTTGCAAGATCAATTGCTTCAACAGATGATAATTTTGGATTTATGACAGAATATGTCGCGACAAGATGGTATAGAGCACCAGAAATTATGTTAACATTTCAAGAATATACAACTGCAATTGATGTTTGGTCTGTTGGTTGTATATTAGCAGAAATCTTAACTGGTAAACCATTATTTCCAGGAACAGATTATCATAATCAATTATGGCTTATAATAGATATTTTAGGAACTCCATTATCAGAAGATTATAATTCAATTAAAAGTAGACGTGCAAAAGAATATATTCGAACATTACCATTTTCAAAAAAAAAAAATTTAAAAGATCTTTTACCAATTGATACAAATCCTGATGCAATTGATTTATTAGATAAATTATTAACTTTTAATCCACATAAAAGACTTAGTGTCGAACAAGCATTAGAACATCCATATTTAAGTTTTTATCATGAACCAAATGATGAACCAATTGCAGAAAAAATCCCTCCTGATTTTTTTGATTTTGATAAAAGAAAAGATGAATTGACATTGTTGGAGTTGAAGAAATTACTTTATGATGAGATTATGAAACCTTTGAGGCAATAACGAACGAGTATTACGAACGAAGTGAGTAATACGAGTAGCGAGCGAAGCGAGCTATCTATCTATATGCTCGCAAAGCGAGCATATGATTACAAGTCTATCTACAATGTATCTGCTCGCAAAGCGAGCAGTTCTTTACAAGTCTATTTACAAGTCTCTTTACAATAACAGCTCGCTTTGCTCGCTGTCTATATGCTCTCTTCGCTCGCTAACCGCAGTGCGGTAATACTTTCATTACATACCTATACTAAACAAATATTTAGATACAAATGCATAATTAGCTTTAGAATGCACCCAATTATGAAAGAACTCTATCGAAGAAACAGCGAAACCGCTTAAACTTCCCCCCCGCGCCGCGCGACACCGTATTTGTCGTGCTCACTCCGCCGGTCGATGGGCGCGCCGGCGCGGGGAAGCTTCCTGTTTCTAACTCTTTTTGGTTTTCTCTCTCTGGCGGCTGGGGAAGTGGAGAAATTCACATGAAGGAAAAGAAAAAAAAACGGGCGTGCGTTTTGCCGTGGCCAGTGTGACTAACTAGCGAGTCTTTAGCAGTAGGCTATTTTCCCCAGAGAGAGTACTCTACATAAGAGCTCTTGTTCCCTTGATTCGATACAATTGCAATTCCCGCACTTCCCATTCGTTCTATTCTTCCCCGTGACACACTAGATTCACTTTATAGATCAAATGCCAGCCAGTACAGGATTCTCTATTGAGAACATTTCTCAGCTTCCCCCAGACCCTTTGTTCGGGCTCAAAGAGCGCTACACGGCCGACCCCCGTGAGAGTACCAAAGTCGATTTGGGAATTGGTGCTTACAGGGACAACAACGGCAAGCCCTGGGTGCTTCCTGTGGTCAAGAAAGCAGAGGCTCTTTTGCAGAATGACCCGGCTTATAACCACGAGTACCTCCCCATCACAGGTTACAAACCTTTCACCTCGGCTGCTGCAAAGCTGATCTTTGGTGCAGATGCAAACCCCCTTAATGAAGGTAGAGTCGTTTCTGTCCAGACTTTATCCGGTACAGGTTCATTACACGTGGCTGCTACATTTATCAAGCAATTCTACAAGGGCACTTCAAATGGAGCTCAACCCAAGATTTACCTTTCTCAACCAACTTGGGCAAATCATTACCAATTATTCGAGTATGTTGGTTTTGAAATCGCCACTTATCCATATTGGGATGACAAGACCAAAAGTTTGGACCTGGAAGGGTTTTTGGATGCAATTATTAAAGCTCCTACAGGTTCAGTATTTGTCTTACATGCAAGTGCTCATAATCCTACAGGTTTAGACCCAAAACCAGATCAATGGCTTAAAATCTTGGATGCAATTAATAAATATGGTCATTTACCACATTTTGATTCTGCTTATCAAGGATTTGCAAGTGGTAATTTAGAAAAAGATGCTTGGGCCGTGAGAGAAGCTGTTAATGGGAAATATGATTTCCCATTGGTGGTTTCACAATCTTTTGCTAAAAATGTGGGTCTTTATGGTGAAAGAGTTGGTGCTATTCATGTTGTATTACCTACAAAGCAACCAAATTTAAACAATGCTATTCAATCACAATTAGCAAGAATTATTAGATCTGAATTATCAAATCCTCCTGCTTATGGTGCTAAAATCGTAAGTCTTATCTTGAATAATAAAGATTTATTAGCTGAGTGGCAAAATGATTTGGATACAATGAGTGGTAGAATCATTAAATCTCGTAAAGCTCTTAGAGATGAATTAGTTTCTTTGAAGACTCCTGGTACTTGGGACCATATTGTGGAACAAACAGGTATGTTTTCATTCACAGGTTTGAGTAAAGATCAAGTTGCTCGTTTGGAGAAAGAACATGGTGTTTATCTCGTTTCTTCAGGAAGAGCTTCTGTTGCTGGACTTAATGATGGAAACATCAAACGAGTCGCTAACGCAATTGACGAAGTTGTTAGATTCTCTTACTAAATATATATACAATTATAAAGATATTATTTTTCGTGATTTTTTTGTAATTTTGATAACCAAATTGGTAATTGATA
This sequence comes from Wenyingozyma succiphila, assembly GCA_001599255.1. Taxonomy (NCBI): domain Eukaryota; kingdom Fungi; phylum Ascomycota; class Pichiomycetes; order Pichiales; family Pichiaceae; genus Wenyingozyma; species Wenyingozyma succiphila. Next base: position 98,549 of record BCGL01000011.1, read on the forward strand.
TTTAGGTTTTTTACCTGAATTTTCAATAAATTTGTATTTTTTGAATAATAATTTTTGATATTTTTGTGGTAATTTTGAAAATGCTTTGTATTTTTGTATATTTGTTAATTGTGGACATTGACATAAATAATGTGTCTTTGAAGAACAATACGGACATGGGGATTTAACAGGACAAAATCTTGTTGGATGTGTCAAACATCTACAGTATTTACAAAATTGAATATTCCCACAATCTTCTCCAATTATTGTGTGGATTTTCAACAAACGTATTTGAAAATTAGAAGGTGGTAATACATTCGATACAGGATGGAACTTGATTTTCAATCCATCTCTTGATTCCAAGATTTCACTTGATTCAACATCTTTGGCGTACCCACTTAGGACAAGTTGTTTCAGCACCGTTTGTGGATCGTCACAACCGGTGAATCGTAGTGTGATTGTCTCTGGTACACGAATTTGGCGCTCATCATACTGGAAATCAATCGGCACAAACGGCTTGAGCCATTCAGGCACAGGCACAGAGTACCTCTGAGACGAGTACTCTTGAATGAATAATCTTCGGTAGGTCGTTGGTAATTGGTTAAACACTGCTTTTCTTTGATCAATTTTCAATTCTGGGCAAATCAGAATTGAATGGTTTATTTCTTTAATTTCATTGGTGAATCGACAATTATTACAACCATATGGCCATATGGGGCATGTGGTCTTCATATGATTAGTGCATTTGCAATACGTGCAGTATTTCAGTGTTTTGCCATGAACTGTGCTCTTCTTCGGTACTAATTCATGATGAAGATCAATCAATACTTCGTTCCCGATGGATTTGATCACTCTTCCAAACTGTTTGAGATCCCCAGTAGCGAGTTTCGTCTGCAAACACACCAGCTGCTTGTACTTGAAATACCTCTCTTTTGCCTTACTTATGCTCATACCGCTGATATTATGGCCGCTACCATGGCTCACGACGTGGAACCGCATACGGGGATTGAACACGTCAATTGCCGTGTGAATAGCACCGGGAATGAAACTTTCAGCATCGGTAATTACAATACTGGGACCAGTAGGATCTTTATGAGACGACGCGTATTGCCAAACTTTGATGTAATCGCCAAACCGGCACTTCCCACCAACTTCCTGCGCTCCATGTGTCATACCCATGCCTCCATCGTCCCACACTGCGTGCCTCGTTCACTCTGGTTCTACAAACTCTGGCTCTGTTAGCTTATTTATGAACTACATCATCGTACGTCAGAAAAAAGTCCCGAAGCAGAAAAAGCCGTTTAGCGTTTAGTGCATTTTTTCTGCGCCACGTCAAACGGCCGCCTGCGTGGAGAAGCGATTTCTTGGTATATAGACATTATCTGCTTTATTTCATTGTTTCATTTTTTCATTGTGTGAAAGTTGATCTTCGATAGTCAAAGGCGTCAAAGGATGGGCTTCGGGAACAGCAAGACAGGGCTGCAACTCAACATCACGCTGGCTGAGGCGAAAGATCTCGTGCTGGACAAAGACAGAAATTCATCAAGCAGCAACTACAACCCGAAATGCGTCTGCTCTATCAATTCCAAATCGGTTGTCAAGTCTAAGAAGATCAAAAAAAGCACTAATCCACACTGGAACGAGACCTTGAAACTGCCATTGAGGCTGCCTGCTGCGATAAGTGGTAAAAATAAATTACCACCCTCAGCGACTTCACTCAGCTCGCAGCAAGCTCCATTCGTACTGACCATCTCCGTTTGGGATCAGCAGACAACGAGAAAGCATTACCTTGGTGAATTGAGGCTCTCCATCCTGGATATCCTACAAGAACTGAAAACCAAACCAGAGACAGAATACAGATGGTTCCGCATGTACTCTGTGGCGTCTCGCAAGAGATTCGTGACAGGATCACTCAAATGTAAATTCAGCATCTCGCTAAAACGGTCCATTCACAGATCACTAGACCATGACCAGAGTACAGACCCACTACAGCCGTCCCAGCCGTCCCAGCAACAACCTCAGGAACCTCCTCAATTTGAATCCGATTTCGAGATCTTGGGTATCGCAAGCGATGAAGAGGAGCTGCTGGACGAAGATGAAGATGAAGAAGTTGAAGACGAGCTGGAGGTGGTGGATAATGACGAACTGGAAGAAGATGGGTCTCTCGATTCCAAAAGACCACAGCAGAACCCTAGAGTCCAGTCATTGATCAATAACTATCTCACCGTTTTGAATGGTTTGGATGCCCAATTGCGCGATTCAGGTTTCGATTATACTACTTTATTGAAAATTGATGATCAAAACTTTTATCAAAACATTCTCACAAAAGACGAAAATGTCCCAGTTCTATCGTCGTCGTCTGACCATGTTTCTGTTTCGTCCGTCACTGCTCTAGCTCCTGTCTCTGCACCGGTATTGGAAGCTTCCACACCTATTAATATACTAAATTTAGCATCTTCAGACGATTTCACTACGGTCGAATCAGATTTTGAATCCGATTCTGAATTCCCTTCAACGTCTCCAAGCACTTCAAATTTCTTATCTGTCTCATATTCTCCAAAACCAGGTTTATCTTCTTCATTACGAAGAAGACCATTCCAGAACAATATTGAAAATGACTCTAAAATCTTGCTCTCTTTAAAAGATTCATTTGGACGTTCATCTCGTTCTGAAAGTTTTGCTAGTCTAAGTTCAGCTTATTCATCACTTGACGATGAAAAAATTCCCAAGAACAATAGCAACAATAATAACACACGTACCATTGAAGTTTCATTACCGACAAATACAAACAACTTGGTCAAAGAGTCTAACAAAGGGATAAGTCGTAAGAAGCATCCTCATTACGTGTTTGCAGGGCAAAGAAAAGATGTTCGTGGACTTTTATTCCTGGAAATCATATCTGTCTCCGATCTCCCACCTTTAAGCAATGCTACTAGAACAAGTTACGATATGGATCCTTTTGTCGTTGTCTCGTTTGGTAAACACGTTGTAAGAACTTCTTGGAGAGCCCATAATTTGAATCCTGTATTCAATGAACGTGTCATATTTGAAGTTCTTGAAACTGAAAAAAATTTCAATCTTGAATTCGATGTTCTTGATAAAGATAGAATATCAAATAATGATAAAGTATGTTCTGCCACTATACCAGTTCGATTGTTTTTTTCAAAACATAATATCAAATCTGAAAAATCTGCTAGTCCCTTTGTGGTGGTTGATCCAGAAACTGATACTGGTGAAGGTGCTTCGAAAAAGGGAGATCAATATTTGACTGGTCTTGAAGTAGATTTAGCATTCAATGAATCGGCTATCAAAAAGACAAAGAAAGACCTTTCGAAATTCCAACCAAAGATCAAACTGAAGTTCAGATATGAGACTTATCAAGATTTAAGACATCAATTCTGGACACAATTATTGAAGAAATTCGATGCGAATGCAGATCAACAAATGGATATAATTGAATTACAAACTTTTTTGAATTCCATTGGTTCAACATTAACCGAAGATGAAATTGCTGAATTTTATCAATCAAGAAACAAAAATGCATGGGTTGGTGAAACTTTAAGTTTTGAAGAATGTATTGATTCTTTTGAAGATAAATTACAAAATTGTGATTCACCAAATTTGATAAATGTTTCTGAATGTCCAAGTTGTGGTAAAGGTCGTATATCGAAATTGGATGATATAGATATCGTGACACATTTAGCTATATGTGGTTCGAAAGATTGGAGTACCGTCACGAAGATTTTGAAACCTCAATACACAACCAAAAATTCAGCTAGTAGAAGATGGTATACAAAAGCTTTGATCAAGATTGCATATGGTAAATTGGCTATTGGTGGGAATAACGCAAATATATTGGTCCAGGATAGAAACACCGGTGTTGTAGTTGAAGAGAAAATGAGTGTTTATGTTCGATTAGGTATTCGATTGTTATACAGATCTTTCAATAAGGGACCTAAAAACAGAAAGAAAATCAAAAGAATGCTCAAGAATTCATCAATAAAGCAAGGTGTCAAATTTGATAATAAAAATTCAAAAAGTTTGATCCCTTCATTTATCAAGTTTTACAATCTTGATATGGCTGATTATCAAGATATTGATAAATATTCAACATTTAATGAATTCTTCTATAGGAAATTAAAGCCCGGCGCTAGAGTGATTGAAGGTTTTGGTGATAGTGGTATTGCTGTTAGTGGTGCCGATTGTAGACTTTCATGTTTCCCAAGTGTTGAACTTGCCACAAAATTATGGATAAAGGGGAAAGATTTCTCAATTGAAAAATTACTTGATAATCGATATGGTAAAGAGTTTCCTACAAAGTATAAAGATGGTAGTGTTTTCATTTTCCGACTTGCACCACAAGATTATCATAGGTTCCATACAAGTATTGATGGTGTTGTTGGGAAGATTGAATATATTGAAGGTGAATATTATACTGTGAATCCAATGGCAATTAGAAGTACATTGGATGTTTACGGTGATAACGTAAGAGTCTTAGTTCCTATTCATTCTTTAGAATTTGGAACCGTTATGATGGTATGTGTCGGTGCAATGATGGTTGGATCTACAATAATCACCGTTAAAGAAGGTCAAACTTTGCAAAAAGGTGATGAAGTTGGTTATTTCAAATTCGGTGGGTCGACTGTTTTGTTATTATTTGAGAAAAATAAAATTAAAATCGATACAGATCTTATGGAGAATTCCAAACGTAAAGTTGAAACTTTGGTTAGAATGGGTATGTCAATTGGTCATCATCCTGATAAAGAAGAATTCGCTAGAGAATTCCATGATTTCGAAGAAGTATCAGAAGAGACTCAATACAAGATAATGAGATCTTTAACTGGTGGAGAAGTCAAATTTTCTGGAAAACCCGCTGTACATGGTGCAATTAAAGAAAGTAAATTGATCGATATACCAAGTTGGGAAGTGCAGAACTTGGAACTTGACGATGCAGTCGAATTTGATTTCGAACAAGACGATGAGAAAGATGTGGAAATCAATACCAATGGTGGAGAAGGAGAGGAAGAGGACGAAGATGATTACGAATCTTTTGACTCTGAAGAAGAATGAGATTTTTTTTTTCATAATTCTTAGCTATTTAGTATTAATTTATTATTAATATTTTCTTTTTAATTGTATTTCAATTGTTCAACTGGAACATCAGTAAGTGCAGGTTTGTTAACAAACCAAACAACTGATAAGTTTTCAAATTTTGCATCCAAGTCATTGACTAATTCCGAAGGAAGGTTTGTCTTTTCAGGGCCAAAGATTTCTTTCAAAACAGGGGCTTTACCAGCACCTTCAGCGACGAATGCGATACTCTTAGCTTTTTCCAAGACTGGGAAAGTCAATGTGATTCTACGTGGAGGGGGTTTGGGAGAGTCATTGAGAAATGCGACATCTGTTTCTCTTTCATGGAGTAAGCGATGTTTGGGGAATAAAGACAAAGTATGGCCATCTGGACCTGCACCGAGCAAAACCAAGTCAAGACCACGGTCTTTGGGCAAGAGAGATCTGTAATGAATAGCAATGATCTGATCTGTGGATCCGTCATCGGTCAAAAGAGTGTCGTCAATGGGGTAAACTTTTGGTTTAACGACATCAGGACCTAAATTGGACAAAACCAACGAATTGAACAGTCCGTAATTGGAGTCCTCGTGGTCCAATGGCACTAATCTCTCATCGCTGAAGTAGACTTCCCACTTGGACCATTGCACTCTCTTACGAACGGCCTCGTCACCGTCGATCAGCCCCTTCTTGAGCACGTTTCCCAGAGAGCCACCGGAAATAGCGACTCTGAAAGTCTCATGTTTCGCCAATATCTCGTCCTGGCGATCGACAATGTACTTGGCAACATCCTGCGACACATCTGTGTCGTCTACGTATACTTTGACAGCCATAATGGTAGTGTGTGTGTGAGTGTGATGGTCAATTGCTAATTTTCGGCCCCCGATCAAATCACACTTTCCAGTCAAATTCCACATAGAGCTCCGTATTTATAGCAGGGCACCCCTCGAATTTCGAGAACTCCTTGAAGATCCCGAATATTCGAAATCTCCGACGTCGATCGGCGGCATCTGGAAACGGCGATCGACTGGGACGATCGCCGTAGCATCGATCGACTCTGAACAGACGCAGCGCCGATCGGCGCCGACAGACCCCGGGTCGATGGAGTTTCTCGAACCCCAAATTTCGTCTCTCGGCGTCACGCTAATTTTTTTTTTTTCTTCCTCGCTAGTGTAGGTTATCTAAACGATTAGTACGAATTTGTTGAATTCGGGTTTGGGGTTTTTTGGAAGTTTCGCCAGGTTCAATTAGCATAAGTACTCCGGTTCTGCGGGCGAATTCAAAGGCGCAGTGCAGGTGTGATGGTCTCCTTTGTCGAAGTTGGAACTGTACAGCGGGGCGACCACACGAGCGTAAGCGACACCCAGAATCAGTCACAGTCACAGTCGCAGTCTCAATCGAACTCCAACGGAAAGCAAATGTTATCATACTATTCGCATAACCACAGTGACAACGCGTTGCCGCTGAACGTGACGCAAGCGCATATTGTTCATGAAGATGACGACTACGTGTCCAAGTCGATACCGGAGACGAAAGATATAGCATTACCCTATCATTTTGATGATATAAGTCATATTTCAGTTGATATTGGTGGATCACTGTCGAAATTGGTATATTTTACTAGAGATGGTGGTGATAATGAAGGTGGTAGGCTCAATTTCTTTAAATGTGAGACTAGCAAGATCGACGAATTCATAAATTTCATCAAGATTGAAGTATTGGGGAAATTACTAAAACATGATGGTGAGAATTTTAATGATCAAATTCAATTGATAGCCACTGGTGGTGGAGCTTTTAAATTTCATGATAAACTTTCAAAAGAATTAAAATGCAAAATACAAAAAGAAGACGAAATGCAATGTCTTATAATAGGTCTCGATTTTTTCATTACACAGATACAAAATGAGATATTTTATTATGATGATCTTAATCATAAATATGTCGAATTGGACAATTGTTGCGATTCAAATAACATATACCCTTATCTTTTAGTGAATATAGGTTCTGGTGTCTCAATGATTAAAGTCACTGGTCCTGAACCTGATAATTTCTCAAGAGTTGGAGGTTCATCATTAGGTGGTGGTACATTATGGGGTTTACTTTCGATTCTAACAGATGCCAATGATTTTGATGAAATGTTGGCTATTTCACAGACTGGTAATAATGAAAATGTCGATTTGCTCGTTGGGGATATTTATGGACGCAATTATAATAAAATTGGACTTAAATCAAACCATATAGCATCATCTATGGGTAAAGTTTTCAAGAAGGCAATCACTACAAAGGACAGGGTCAAGAGATTAGATAAATTCAAACAAGAAGATATGGCAAGATCTTTATTATATGCTGTATCTAATAATATTGGCCAAATTGCTTATTTACAAGCACAGAGATACGATTTGAAAAAAATTTACTTCGCCGGTTCTTATATAAGAGGTCATGCGCAAACTATTAAGACTCTGAGTTATGCCATTAATTTCTGGAGTGAAGGAACAAAACGTGCATATTTCCTCAAGCATGAAGGATATTTGGGAAGTATGGGTGCTTTTCTTAAGAAAGAAAAGCCTTCATCAAATTCTCAATCTCATTGATTCAATTATTAAATTTTCTTGTTTATAAAATCCTTGATATCTGCAATTTGAGAAATTTCAAATATTTTCGTTCGATTCCATTGATTGTTACTTTCTGTGTTCATGAGATGAAGGTGATGGGAACTGAAGAAAATATGGCGAGATCTTCATACTCTGTATCTGATGACATTGGCCAAATTGCTTCATCAAAGTTCTAATCTGATTCCCATCTAAAATGATCGGCATTTGCACTCAGATTACAACCTATACCCATGACTCTTCGGCTACCTGATTGAACGGTATTGGCACCCACTTCATCGCTACATCTTTCACTGCTCTACCATTGTATTCAGCCAGGTCATATTACTGTGCTTGCTGCTGAACGCATATGGTTCGACTTGTGGTTCTCTTTGCAAGGCCTCCAGGGTCAACTTGAAAGTACCTGCTGTTCTTGGTACTGGACCCTTGTTTGCTTTGTCTAACTATGAGAGTTTTGGCTCTTTCAAAATAAGGCAGTTTTACTGTCTTACATAGCTCTTAAATATGATCAAAAGTAATGTATTGCAATAACTGAACTGGTAAATTACTGGACGGAACTCTCAATGGGTAGCCTTTCACATTTCTCAATGCTACCAAACTGTGCCAATTGACTCCATCACTTCATAATGCTGAAAACAATGAAGCAAAAGGAAAGTGGACTCACCCTGTAAATCGATCTGTATGCCACAAGTGGCGCCGCCCCAACTTTTTGGAAAGTTTGGAACACCAAAGTGCGCGAGGAGCGACGTTACACTCTATAGTGACATAATCAGTTGGTTTTTTGTCATAAACCACTACATCACTCCAAACACTGCTGTCAAGATATTCCTAGCTATGCAAAAGTTTAATCTATTTAATGGTTTCTATAATCTATACAGCTGTTTCAGAGGAGACTTCGCTTGATTCGCAGCGCTCGGTGTTGCAAGCGCATTCCTCGGAAACTTTTGGTATTTGTTCCTCTTTGTCAACTTGTTGTGAGTGGTGCAATTGCTGTGCATGGAAGTCTTGTAGTTCGGTTTTACCATAACCTTTGGAGAAACACAAGACAATGGCACTGAAAGCACTAGCCGCCATACAGAAATAAAGTGCGGTTCTGATTTTGACTACGTAGGCGTCTTTATCGATTGATTCAAGATCTGCAGGATTATCGCCTAAAATTGTGGTAACTACTGCAGTTCCCAGACATATTCCAATTTGTCCACCAGTTAGGAAAATACCAGATAGGTTTGCTTGTAAATACAGCGGTGTCACCTGCATAGAACAGTTCATATAAATCTTGAAAAAGAGGTTCACTGTAGTTCCAAATACAAAGAGTGGAATGAATTCGAATTTCCAAAAACTATTTGGGTCATTGTAATCGACCCTGCTAAACCAAACTATGCTACCAGTGGCCAAAGACAATGCTAAAACTAATGAATTTTTGTAACCCAACTTTGCCGTATATCTTAGGTCGATGAAGATTGCTCCAAAAATATTACCAACGGTACTATCAAATAACTTAATCCCTGTCAAGATGAAAGAATTACCTTCCACTACATTGTGATATTTTATCAATGACAAATAAGAACCAATTAGTGAAACATAGACAAAAACCACGGTCACGGCGAAAAAAATGAAGTTCTTTAGTCCGATTAGTTCACGTGGGAATAGAACCAATAAATTCATTCTCCAGTTATTAGTTGGATTTGATTTATGTTTCTGCTGATACTTTCCGATGAGAATAATCTCATAGAAGATAACTGCAGCCAGAATAACGACTCCTATAGGTATTGTAACGTATACCGCTGGCTGCTTCCATCTTGTAGTTGACTCTGTTAGCCCCAATATTACCAGAAGTGCACCTATTGCAAAGAATGCACATCCTACAAAATCCAAGTTTTTGAATTTTAAATTCTTGGCTTCTTCTGTTCTTTCTGGAGGTAATATGAAAAAGAACAAAAACAAAAAGCATGATGCTGAAATTCCAAAATTGAAAAAAAAGAATCCTTTATAACCTAAAACTTTATCTTCTGTGAAAGCACCACCCAAAATGAATCCAAGACCCAAAGAAGTCGTTAATGCTACGATCAAGAATTTGATTGCACGACCTAATCGTTCTCCTGGATAATAATGTGCGGCAAGTCCATAACCGCTTGGAATTAAAGCAGCACCACTTATACCTTGAAGTGCTCTAATAACAATCACAGCAATGATACTATGTTCGATAGTTGCAACAATCAATGAACATATAGCCATTATCAATGTTCCTGCAATGAAAACATTATCAAGCCCAATAACATCGGCTAATTTGCCACAAATGACAATGAAACTTCCCAATGTCAAGGCATATGCTGAAACGACCCATGAAGCTACCGCAGAAGTAGCATTGAACCGTTTCTGAAAATCGAGTTGTAGAATTAAAGCCGATGACACGTTCAAGTTATCGAACGAGACAGCTATTAAAATAACTATGAACACAAGACTCTTGGGTCTGCGTTCAACAGGTACAAGATTCCTCAATTTCGTAATGATATTCATGTTTTGATTCTATAACGTGTTGAACACCAATTGGCAAACAGAAGTTGTTTGAACATTGTAGGTTGCTTATATATAAATGAAAATGGGGTTTCTGTAATCATTTAACAAAGCCCGAGGTTAAGTCTTCAAATACAAGTACATATGTCTTATTCTGGTGTTTCTATCCCCGACAATAGAGAACATTTCCTATATCCGGGGTTCACAATGTGCATTTACCACATCCCGGGTTTACAACCTACATTGCTTATAAATGGAAGGCATTGGTTTAATGCCAGGGGTCTAATGCATACTGATGCGAGCTCTGATAATACTGCCCTTACTTCTTATTTTAGTGTTTCTTCAACTGTAAAACACGCTTTTTTTTTCGGCACCCAGCAAGAGTGGATTATTAATGAAATACACTGATTTTGCAGAAGAAGCCGACCGTGGAAGGTAGACTTCTTTTGAAAATGTGACATTCTTCAGAAGCTTTATAGAGTGACAGTTAGTATTTTGAGATATGGAAGCTCGCTACTTTTTTCCATGTAGTGTCTCAAATTATAGTTTTCTCACTATCAAGGTCAATTTTTCACGCTCATCCTTAGTGATTACAAATACAGTACAGTTTAACCTCTTCTCAACATCCGATATACATTCCGAATTTACACACTAAACAGAGCCGATTATCTCCATAGGGTCTCATACCGGCAACTTCGGTACGAACAACCGCCTCTAGTGTTATTATTATCGTTATTATTATTATTAGTTTCTGTTGCCTTCCAGTCTCATTACTTAATTTTATTAAATTTGCTTGGTTATGAAATTTCTGATATCTGCAATTTGAGAAATCTCAAATGTTTTCGTTTGGTTCCCATTTGTAATTGATACTTTGTCTGTGCCACGAGAAGAAGAAGAAGATGGGAACTGAATCTGGATATCAGACTTGATGAAATCACGTTTCCATAGTTTGATCAACTGCGAATACCATTCGCATTTCTGTGCAATCTCATCTTCATTCGCATCGCTATTTGAATCTCTAATGTAATTCAAATTGGTCTCTAATTGATTTCCTAAATCTTGTAATTGTTCATTCAGCTGCGTTATAGTCCCATCTAATTCTTGGGCTTTCTCCTCATTTTCGTCTGCTTGTCTTCTCGCCTGTGCAATCTCGTCTTGAAATGTTGAGTAAAGTTCCTGATATTGCGCTATCACTTCTTGCAAATCGGCCGATTTCGGTGATTGGAATTGTGACAATTTGACCAAAGTTTCATCATCAGATTTCAGTGTGTTGGACTCAGCACCTTCCAACTCACTTATCTGGCTCTCCAAATCACGTATCTCTTTCTCTAGTGCCTCTTCTTGTGTCAAGGTCTCTGCCAATCGCTGAGACTCTATATGTAATGTCTTGCTCAGCTGATAATTCTCATCTCTCAACTTGCTACTATTGGCGACGCAGCTCTCGATTCGCTCATCGAGAACATCACAGAGCGCAGATTCTTGCGCATAGTCTTCGTACGATGGCAATGCGCCATCTTCAACGTTCAAGAACCGCAGGAACTTCTCCTTCGAGTCAGTCTCTAGAAACTGATACGTCAACCGGTCTTTGTATTCCAGACTCTTAGACAACAGCTCGCTCAATTTCCTGGGGTCCAGCTTCAAATTCTCACCTGGGCCCGCCTGGCTCTGCACAATATCACTCAGATGCTGGCTCACCTGCGACTCAAACTCGTCCTTGGGGTCAAACAGCGCAGTGGTCGTCGTAGTCATTCTCGTTCTGTGGTTCCTACAAGTTGGAGTTAAATCACCACTGGTAGTAATAGAATCTCTAACTTCAAAATGCCTTGTTTACCTTTTAAAATACGTGTTTTGCTTATGTAAGCGGTTTTTTCTCGCCAAAGTTCTGGTGTTCGGGTGTCTTTTGGGGGTTTCGGGAATCGCTGATGGCTCAGAGACAAAAAGAGAAGGAGCTCCATTTAGACGATTTTGCGGGTGGGAGTGGTGGTAGAGCAAGGCGAGTTAGAGTCTGGGTAGGCAAATTATTGCGGGCAATATGACCACTGACGCGAAGCGCAAGATCCAGAGCGAAAGCGAGGAAGAGGAGGAGGAAGAAGAGTACAATGACGCCAGCGACAACGAGAACGATCAGCAGGATAGCCAGGAGGAAGAACCCCCATTGAAGAAAGTGAAAAAGTCCGCAAGCGGACGAGCCAACGATAAGAAGGGCGCCAAAGAGGGAGAAGAAGGCAAAGAGAGTGATGAAGAAGACGAGGATGAGGAAGAAGAGGAAGAAGAAGACGCAAAAGATACGAGCAAAGTGGAGGATGATGAAGAGAAACGACGAATCGTTTCATTTGAATTTGATGGACATGTTTATACTTATAAAGAGCGTGCAAGTGTTCTAGAAGAAAGAGAAGGTAAGATTGAATTTCGGGTTGTCAATAATGATAATTTCCGTGAAAGTATGATTGTTTTGACTGGATTGAAGAATATTTTCCAGAAACAATTACCTGAGATGCCCAAGGCTTATATTGCCAGATTGGTATATGATAGATCACATGTTTCAATTGCAGTTGTACGTAAACCTGGGTTACAAGTTGTTGGTGGTATTACTTACAGGCCTTTTGAAAGTCATGGGTTTGCTGAAATTGTGTTTTGTGCTATATCATCTACTGAACAAGTTAGAGGTTATGGTGCTCATTTAATGAATCATTTAAAAGATTATGTTCGAGAGACTGCAAATATACAACATTTCTTAACATATGCGGATAATTATGCTATTGGTTATTTCAAGAAACAAGGTTTTACAAAAGATATTACATTGGCAAAAAGTAAATGGATGGGATATATTAAAGATTATGAAGGTGGTACATTAATGCAATGTACAATGTTACCAAAGATTAGATATTTAGATTCTCCAAAAATATTAACATTACAACATGCTGCGATCTTGAGGAAAATACGATACATTTCACAATCTCATGTTGTTAGACCAGGATTAAAACATTTTCAAAAATCTTCAGAAGGTTTAAATCCATTAGATATACCAGCAATAAGAGAAGCTGGTTGGACAAAAGAAATGGATGATTTAGCTCAAAAACCAAGACGTGGTCCACATCATGTGGTGATGTTAAGTCTTTTAACTGAATTACAAAATCATCCTTCTTCATGGCCATTTGCACAGGCTGTTAATCGTCAAGAAGTACCGGATTATTACGAAGTTATAAAAGAACCAATGGATTTAGGTAAAATGGAAATTAAATTAGAAAATGATGCTTATGAAAATTTCGAAGATTTCATTTATGATTGTAAATTGGTTTTCAATAATTGCCGATCATACAATAATGAAACTACTACATTCTATAAAAATGCATCAAAATTAGAGAAAGTCTTGATTACAAAATTAAAAGATTTCCCAGAATATGCATCATATGCCGATGTAATTGGTCTCGATAAGTAATTTCTAATTATAAGTACGTGTGTGTGTATTTTTTTTTCTTTTTATGTATTCTTTTATTGCTGTTGTTCTTGTTGTTGTTGCTGTTCTTCTTCCTCTTCTTCTTGTTGTTTGAGGGTTTCGATTATCGTGGAGAGCTCTTCGTCTTTGTAAATTCTGAATTTATCCTCTTTGGTAATACTTGCTAATTGAGCATTTGATGAATCCAATTTTTCTTCCATGACTTGTTTCAGAATCTTAAGAGCTAAAACTTCAGCTTCTTTCAATGTCAAAGATTTATGATATTCATTTTGTAATTCAGCTTGAGCACCTTCTGAACCTGAACCAATTGCCTTTGCATCGTATCTGTAAAAAGTACCACTTGGTTCAGCATGGTATAATTGGGGTCCCTTTTCATCATCATAACCAGCTATTAACAATGCAACACCAAATGGTCTTGACATCAATCTCTTTTCACCACTGGCACCTTCACCGAATCTCAATGCTAAATCACATACACTTTGAGTTAAAGTCTCAACTGCAATTGGTTCATGATAATATAAATCATGCTGAACGGCTTGCACTCTAGCATGATCAATCATCGATCTTGCATCTGCCGTCAAACCAGACATGGCCGTGCCTATATGTGTGTCGATTTCCATAATTTTTTCAATACTATCACTTTCTAAAAGACTGGATGTAACTCTTTTCTCCACACCTAAAATTACACCTTCACTGGTGGCAATTCCAATGGCCGTAGAACCCAATTTAATGGCCTCCAAAGAATACTCCACTTGGAAAAGTCTACCTTCCGGTGAGAACGTGCTCACACCACGGTCGTACTCACTCCTGGTCAAAAACATACTTCAATTGATGCTACTTGCCCTAATTCAAATCGTCAATACTACACTAATTACATCTTCAATACATATCTTGTCTTGAACTAAATCGCCACTGAGGGAAAAGCGAACAAAATCTGGAATACAACACCCGTGCCCCTTTTGCAGTTCGATCTCTAATGCGACATTTTCAGATGTCGTAGTGAATTTTCTGAATTTTCTGAATTCTGAATTCTGAATTTCCAGTCAGACGCGCGAAAGAGGAAATACGCTTGATAAATAAACGCCCTGTTCTTGTTTGGTCTTGTTCAGACTATTGTCATTCTACGTAAGGCAAGTGGGCTTATGGCGATGTGTTGAGGTAGCTCCAGATCCCCCAGGGTCCACCCCCCGGTCATTGAAGTATCAAGTGTGTCAGGTTTATAGCCCATTGCTGGCTTTAACGTACAAGTGAGGAACACCTCGTAGCGTTGCGGAATCTGCGAAGAAAAGACAAGAGAAATGGTATGCAAGAATGAAGATTAGTGACTCAGAGCTAGAGATATCTAGCTCGTTTCAAGAGCACTGGAACGTGTAAAGCTATGAGTTGGGTCTTTGTCACCCAGAAAACACTGGCGCTTTGTGCGCTTGTTGTTGGTATTATAGTATCTTCCCCCCAGACTGGGCGCTTAGCGCCAGTCAACATCTTCAAAGCAGCATCTCTCGGAAAACAAAAAGGAAGAAATACACACTTGACACTATCAATGACCACAACCCCCAACTCCCCTGTCCTGAAAGGGCAATCAACTGGTCACTGGAAGGAAAGTTACAGATCATCAACGGTATGCTTGGCCGCTTGCCGCCGAAGTTTTGTAATTAATCCAGAACGACCCCCAGCATTCTCAGCAACCCCTTGAGAATGCATCACCCTCTTTCTAAACACCAAAACGGTGTTTAGCCAAACACTAACTGCATGAAACGTTCAACAAGGAGCATCAATTCACAAGAACTCAAAATCAAGTCGGCGCTTAAATTTGGTACTATCAAAAAAGGTAAACAAGTCAAAATCTTTTGAGGTTTGGTCAATGAGAGCAAAGGGAATTCTGTGGTAGAGGACCCCTTGCTTAGTGCTGTTGTTATGTTGGTTGCTTCAATGGGTGGCACCCCGTTTTAGCTTCTTACTGCTTCAGTGTCGTTGAGCAAATTTAGAAAGTTTTTGGACACCAAGACCATGAGATTTACCAATATCTTGCAGGTTTAGAAGCATTACTCGTTGTTATTGAAATCAAACAGAGACAAAGAAACTACATGTATGGTCCCGTGGTAGGGTACTTTACTTGTGGGGTAAAAATAAGTGCGTGGCACCGCACACTTATGCCCCTTTAGGTTTCTTTTGTTTTTGTTTTCGAACAACTTGTATGCCTGCAATAGCCACTTTGATCCAAAATCGGTTCGAATTGATAGACCTCTCCTTGTTGAATAGCAGAAAGTGAAGAGCAGCTCTCAACAAACTTGGAAAAATCCTTGTTTTCGTTTTTGAGCTCAGAATGGATTTGACCTCAAACAAGGCAAATGCAAACAAAGAACAAGAAAATTTTAATTCTTGCTTTGAGGTTGGATATCTTAAAGGTATCCAAGTTATCTATGATGACGGCGGTATTAATACTGGAGAGTACCATGATTGAAATGAGTCGTTTCTTTCTTGATATATCTGCCATGAAATGAAAACTTGTATAAGAAGCTAATATTTTTATTTAATGGTGATTAATACAGTACTGTGCTCACTACCTACGAATGTTCTATTTAGATTTCATCATTGATTTCATCATAGATGTTATTCTTGTATTATTATCATTAATGTTATTCTTGTTATCATTTCAAGATTCGTTTAGATAAAGATGTTATATATGTATGTAGAATTAGAATTGAGATCTTTACAAAGAGATATCAATTTTGACATTTGCATCTCTTGCAGCTGAAACCAATGCAGATAATTGAACAACTTTTTCAGCAGCAGGATCCAAATCTTCAAATAAGAATAATTTCAAACCTGAATTAGAAATCAATTCTTGAGCTTGAGCCAAATTTGTACCTTGTAATCTAACAACAACTGGGATTTCCAAACCTAAAGCTTTTGTAGCTGCAATTAAACCTTCAGCGACGTAATCACATCTTACGATACCACCAAAGATGTTGACAAAGATAGAATTAACTTTTTCTTCAGATAAGATTAATCTAAAAGCTTGTTCAATTGTCTCTGGGGTAGCACCACCACCAACATCTAAGAAATTAGCTGGTAAACCACCATAAAGTTTAACAACATCCATGGTAGCCATGGCAAGACCAGCACCATTGACAAGACAACCGATATTACCGTCTAATTTGATGAAATTCAAACCGTATTCACTTGCTTTAACTTCATCTGGATCTTCTTGGGTGACGTCTCTCCATTCAAAGACTTCTTTTTGTCTAAATGCGGCATTATCATCAAAACCGAATTTAGCATCCATTGCCAAAACTTCATGATCGACAGTTTCGGATAATGGGTTAATTTCAATTTGAGTAGCATCTTTTTCGGTAAAGATTGTATAAAGTTTCAAGATTGTATCAGCAGCTTTTGGGATAGCAGTCTTTGTGAAACCTAATTGAGAAGCGATTTCTGTAGCTAAAGATTCCGAGACACCATTTTCAACAGCGACGGAGTAAGTCTTGATAGCGTCTGGGTTTTCTTTGGCAACACCTTCGATATCCATACCACCTTGAGCAGATGCTACAATAAGAATTGCTTGATTTTTTCTATCATTAATGATGGAGAGATAAGATTCATGACGAGCAAATTTACGTTCCACGACGTAGACAGCAGTGACGATTTTACCAGCGGCACCGGTTTGTTTTGTAATCAATTTGTGGCCCAACCATTGGGAAGACAAAGATTTGACTTCTTCTGGAGATGAAACCAATTTAACACCTGATTGCAAACCATTATCGAAATGACCTTTACCTCTACCACCGGTCAGAGCCTGCGCTTTCAGAACCAGGTCCTCTGTGTTGAGCTTCTTGGCGATCTCGTAGGCGCCTTCCGCGGTGGTGGCGGCGTCTCCGTCGGGCACGGGGACACCGTACGATCTCAAAAGTTCAGCAGAACGGTACTCGTGGATCGACAAGAATCTCTTCTGTGCAGCATGTGCAGCATTGGCGGCCCTGGCGGCCCTGGTGAGCGATTGCCTGGAAGCAAATGACCTCAACATGTCTGGTGTGTGTGTGCGTGAGCGTGTGTGTGTATAGGAATACGTATGTATGGCGAAACCGCAGGCCAGACGCAGTCTGAAAGAAAAGAACAGAGCTGTGAAGTGTCAAGTGTGATTTACCAACAGGACAGGACAGTGCACGAGGCACCGGGAAGAAAACACCGAGGCGAAGGAGCGCTTCACTCCGCGCGCGCAGCCCGGCCACACAGCCAGAGACAGCCAGTTTCTCAGAGTGTCTCATAGTGTCCCATAGTTAATTTCCACTTTCTGCCACTTAGCTCCGATACACTCGCTAAAACAGCGGCGCGCCTTTGAGCCGGGCGTCTCTTGTCCTAACGCGCGCACGTGCGTGGCACGTGCTTTCTAGTATCACGTGACGTTCTTTCGAGTGGGGGTTTCTCTTAGGTAATCTCGTACGAGTTTTTAATTTCGATTTTCTTATCTTCGTGGTGCACGGGTTTGTAAAAAGTCCCCTTTCGACGCGCCGAAGGGCGTCTGTATTCAATTTTTCATGCTTTATGCCTAGGATATCTAGATATCTAGATATCTTGTTTAGTTAACCTCCAAAGTGCATCACCCAGCACCTCGAAGCACCCCGCTATGTCCACAGATAAGAAGGCACAGGCTTTGAGAGCGCGCTTGCTCCAGACGCACGCCCAGGCGCGCTTTGCTGTGCTCGACTCCAAAGTTCAGAGCTGGCTCTCCCCTCCCAGCATAGACGATGATAAAAAACCCAGTTCTAGTTCTAGTTCTAGTTCTACTTCCGCCGCCGAGGCCTCAACCACTTTCTTTCAGCAGCCTGTGATCAAGCAAGGTGCCGGTCTCTCGCTTGCCGACCCAGACTCCGCAGACCCAACCCCAACAATAGCCGACTTCATCTCTAATAATCGCCAGCCACATCTCATCTCAAAGATAGCCAAGCAGAAACAGAATCCCCACACTATCAATTCAAAAGCTTTGAGGGGACTCCAAAACAAACTACGAGCTGACTCAAGGAACAAATCGTTCAATGACGTCAAACAGAGCAACAACAAATACAAACCCAAAAACTCAACTAACTCACAGCCGCATCTCTCCAATAATGACTCCGATGATGACTCCGATGATGATGAAGTGCCGACAAAATCCACTAAATCGCAGTTTTCATCCAAAGTGAAGAAATCTAAAAAGCCATTTTGATAAACTTTTATATACACATTTGTATTATAGAATTAATAAAACATTAAATTATAGAAACAAGTAGCAGAATTGAGAGTAACAAAAGAATAAAAATGTAAACCCAAAAGTGAAAAAAAAAAAAATTTGACAAAAAATAAATTATAAAAACACAAAGCATAAATGTAAGAGGACAGTGCACTCCAAGATATTAGAAAGTGACTGTAATTAATGGAGGTAGAAAATAGAAAAGAAAACCAGCAAGAAAGTGAAAAAAAAAAAATGTTTCTTGCTTCATATTGATTAAGATATTATGACTTTACTTTTCGGAATCATCAACGATTTCATCGATACCTGATCCGTGCGTGATTGTCTGTCTTTTAGTAGAAATAACACTTGTTGGCGATACCACTATGGATTCTAGTCTTTTATTAGGTCTTGGTGGGGGTGTCTTTGGAGTGATCACGGTAGTGGTATTGTCTCGGTGGTCTTTGAGATCATCGTTTAGAATTCCTGACAATGAGATACTGGTTGAGCCCTTTGAAGAGCTCGATCTTCCTGTGCCGATTGTACTTGGTGGGAACGCACCACCACTAGCAATTGATGATGCAGCAGATGGCGCAAGTGGGCTGTAAGTCAAAGAAATCGAATTCGAAGAATTGGACGAAACAGATCCATAAGTGGTGGAATTCGAAAAGATTGAATTCGATTTCTGAGACGAAACCGATGAACTATGATGGCTTGCATTACTGCTTGATCTATAAGAACCAGGGAATGATGACCTTGTAGAGGATGTATTACCATTATTCGTCACACTTGTAATGCTTGAATGACTCCCATTATTACGACGAAGTTGGAATGCAGGGTACGGATGGAAATGTGTATGGTTTGGAACATGCGGATGATGTGGTGATGAATGATGTAAATGATTTGCAGGATGAGAAAAACCTTCTATTGGTGTGGTTGAGCCTGGAACAGCAGCAGCAGTAGGAGGAGGAATCTGCGATGGGATAGTGGAAGAAGAAGTTGATGATGATGGTACAGTGGATAAAGGTGGTAAAGTCGTGGCAACTGGAGTAGTAGAAGAGCCTGATCCTGCTACAATTGGAGTTATTGATCTTTCTTTGAATTCTGCGGTTTCCTGTGACAATGTATCGATTCTCGATGTATCTATTGGATAAGATAAAGCTCTTGTTTTATTATTGTTGATTTTAATCTCACTTGTCGCAGGTGATGATTCATCAGCTGATTTTTTATCTTCTGCAGTCAATGTGGTTTCAGATTTGATTGTAGATGAAGAAGATTGCGCTGCGGCATCACCACTAGACAAAGATTGTCTTGGTGGTGGTCTCACTGTGTCAACATTCACATTTCGATCCACTTCATCTTTGACAGAGATTGCAACGGGTGCACTAGCGTGTCGTACAATAGTGGGATGAGAGTGATGATTCTGAGAATAACCAGGTAAAGCATGGTGCACAAAGGTCTCGGTGGGGGCGGACATAGGACCTGGGGGTGGTTGATAATTGGCAGGAATAGAAATTGAGCCCGACGCGTGCTGTTGTTGTTGCTGCTGTTGCTGTTGCTGTTGCTGTGGTTGATAACGTACTTGCTGCTGTTGATGCGGTGGTGGTGGTGGGGGAGGTTGCTGTTGCTGCTGAGGGATCAGGTGACCGTAGAGAGGTGAAACTGCTTGGGTTGCATATGCGTACATTCTTTGCGGTGGATATTCAGCTTGTTGTTGTTGTTGTGCTTGGTACAGGTTTGAGTGAGGATGAGGTGCGGGTTGTCCATGAGGAGCAGGAGCCAAGGGGTCAACAAATACAGAAGGTATTCTGTTCTTTCTCGAAGAAGAATTGAAACTGACGTCAGTTTCATCAGAGATTGTAGGAGTATAGTGTTGCGGTAAGGAAGAATGAAGAGGTTGTTGATGAGCAGTATTAGGATGGTATGGCGTATCTGGGACTTGTGAAGGATGTTGTGCAGAAGCAGGCACGGCAATGGGTACGGAAACGGGTACAGAAACAGGGAGAGAAAGAGGTGGACCAGGAGCGTAATATTGTTGAGGATGCGAAGTAGGGTATTGATTTGGGTGTAGATGCATTGGTTGAGCAGCTACTATTTGTTGTGGTGGATATGGGTAAGGGTAAGGATATGGATATGGATAACCGTAAATCTGTGTTGATACATAACTATCAGCTCTTTCTCCATCTTGTGTGTAGTAGTATAATTGATTATTATTCGATTGATCGTCTATTGATGAGCGAGAAGGTACATTAAGGGAATCTGTTGAGCTTCTGTGGGATGTATTAGCACCATAATATGGAATTTTATTATTATTATTATTATTATTATTAGAGGTATTATTGTTGATGTTGTTTTCATCGGTGATGGAAGGGTTATGTTTATCTGTAGTTGGGTATTGATCGTGATCTTTTGTGGAATTTTCATCAAGATTGGAATTTGAATTGAAACCAATTACGGAATGTAATGAATTTTGCTTTAAAGATGAAGATCTTCTTTTAATACTTGGTAAACTTGCAGGATCATTTTGACGGAATTTACCAGTTGAATGTCTAAATTCCCAAACTTGTTGAGATGTAGCACTTAATGGATCTTGCTTTTCAGAATTACAAACTTTATGAAATCCATACATGTGTAATTGACGAACAAATGAAGCAATATTTCCATGTTTAAAATAATTTGTAAGTACATTAGCTAATTGTGAACCAGGTAATAATGCAAAAGTACTCAAATCATTTTCTTTAATTCTTGACCACCAAATAACATCATCTAATTTTTGATCATCCAGCATCATGTATAACTTATGTACAAATGCACTCACTTTCTGTTGAGGTTGTTGAGATTGGGTGCTAGATGGTACAGGAGTTGAAGAATCAGCGCGCAGTATCCTTGCATCTCCAGTATCGTTTCCAGGTGCTTGTCCAGAGCCAGAGCCAGGGCCAGATCCGGTTCTCAGCAACGGCTGTACAGAGCCCGGTCTGGCAGATGTATGGAGCTGGTGGTCTATAGCGGGGTGAGGAGTGACGGGCGAATGTTGTTGAGAATTTGCATGTGAGTGGGGATGTGAACTTGAATGTACTTGCTGATTATGATGTTGATGTTGTTGATGTTGTTGCTGCGGATGCTGCCGCTGTGGAGAATGGTGCTCTCCCTGGGGCATGAGAAAGTGGGTCGTATCTGGTATATATGTGATATATATACAACTGCACCAGTGCTTGGAAGAGTCAGAGTGAGCGTGAGCGTGGGAGTAGAATAAAGCGCAAGAGTGAGAATAAAGCGTGAGACAAAGGCGAAGAGTAAGAGAAAGCGCAAGATGAAGAGTAGGAATAGAAGCCGGTGATTTGGGAAATAGGGTTGGCCAGAGTTAAAAAAAAAAAGAGACTGAAGCTTAGTAGAGGAAAATGTAGTGATTGATGGGTTGAAATTTTGAAGGGCCTGGGACGAATTTACAGTGCAGAGCAAGAGTAAGAGCAAGAGTAAGCAAGGGCAACAAGGCAAGGCGGGTCATCGATACAGTGGGTGACAGATACAGAGTGGCATACAGAGTGGCATACAGAGTGGCATAGAGAGTGTACATAGAGAGTGGACATACTGGGGGAGTGAGTGAATGGGTGCATGAATGAATGTGTGGGTACAGTAGTTGAGTAATTTGACTTGACTGAATGTGGGAATTAAAAAATGCAACAGCGTACAGCGACTGCACGCCGAAGAATGGAAAATATGCAGCCTTGTCCAGCGAGGGTAAGGCAGGGATAAAGCGCAGAAGCGAACAAATTCTCCAGAGTTACGTACTGTACGTGCACATTGTTACATTGGGGGCCCCCGCGGGCGCTGGCGCTGGGAGCTGGGAGCTGGCACTGGCGCACGAGAACTGGGGCCGGGAAATTGAGTCCGAGCCTGGGCGGAGTCTAGGGGACTGAGAGGACTAAGACGGTGAGCTGAACTCGGTTGAGCTGAACTCAGTCGAGCTCAGTCAAGTTGAGCTGAGCTCAGGCGATGCGATGCGATGCGCGGCGAGGCGAGGCGACAAGAAAGGCCAGAAACCACAAAGTGGGAAGGCAGGTGGACATCTCTTTGCCTCTGGTTATTACGGCCTGACAACCTGACAATCTGGCGAACTCCAAAGGTTGGCAAACTGGCGGGCGCGGGCGCGTGCTGCTAACAAACTCCAAAGAACAACAAAGAACAAAGCACAGAGAAGAAAGAACAAAGAAGGACAAAGAACAAAGAACGAACAGCCTGCGCGGCAGCGGCACCGCACTCGAGCCGCCGACTGGGTTTGGGCAGTCTTACACAGGCCCCAATCTAATCCACGGGCGAAGGATCTGATTTAGGTTTGCCAGGGAAAGAAATTGAATTAAATTGTACATGTGCAGTTTGTGTGCAGTTTGTGTAGTTTGTGAAGTTTGTGAAGTTTGTGAAGAGATCGGTGTGGGTGCATCGTTTTGGCACGGAGGCACAGCATCTGCTGCAAATTATTATTTCCCCTATTACACTAGTAAATGCTTGTTATGTGATGAAATCTTCTGTTTTATTCTATTCTGCACAACTCTGCGTAACATTAGCGCAACGTTGCGCAACGTTACGCAAAATTTAATCATTTTTTGCTCAAATCATTCTTTAATAATAGGTACATTACAGTAAAAAATCGAATTCCTCAGCCCAGAAACACTGCAAGAAAGCACACCGTGCAGCTGATCCGGGAACGCAACGTTTTTTTTTTTACTTTCGGGGGGGCAGCTCTGAAGATGAGACGATGGTGTTTTTTTTTTGGTTTTTTTTTGGTTTTTTTTCTCGGCATGTGCTTTGGAGTACACCTTATTTTAGAGTGTGTTTTTCAAGAGCGTTCGTTGTGTGAGTGTGTGTTTTTTACCTGTGTGTTTCTTTTTTTCCCTGCGCCGTGCAGCCCCGCAGAACATGTGAGAATAAAATTCTTGAGAGCGCGCGAGAGAGAGCGCAATCAATGAGAGCACGCCGGTAACTCACATACAGAGCGCGCATTCTGCGCGCTCTCCCGGTGTATTTCTCTGTTTTTCTCTCTTCGGCACCGGAGACATTCACTTCACATTCACTTTCACATTCTCAAACTCACATTCTTTATTCACATTCACATTTTCGCTGGCAGAACGCGCCGGAACGCGCGCCCACACACAGCAAAATGATGCTTTTCTGCTTTAGTGCTTGCCTGCTTTCTGCTTGTCTGTTTTCTATTATTTTGTTTTCTTATATTACCCAATTCGGTATCGTTCATCTCCCATAATTCTTGCGTCTATAGCCGCTTTTTTTCTATGCTCTACTATATCTCTGTATCTCTATGTATTTCTTTCAAAAGGGTCACGTGATCCAGGCATTAGCGCTACTCCAAATTTGTATATCTTTGTGTCAAAATGTATTACTCTCTTTGTGTATTCACCAAATGCACACTTTTGAGAACACACAAATAGTCCCGTAATATGGATTCACGCAAGATTGACAACAAAGCCAATGAAAGGCGACGTAGAATCCAGAGTTATTACGAAAAACGTAAATACAGTACCTCACCAACCCGTTTTGTGTCCACTTCAATCATCAAAGATATCCAGCGTCAAACAAATAGAACGAGGCCGCTCTATATGCATTCGTGTCTCCCACCCACGAGAATTGACACAATTGAAACCATATCACAAGAAACCCGCCACCTTGACTTGAGTCCACAATCATCCAGCTCTTCGATCAGAGAAAATCCACTAAATAGTCTTAATTCTTCGTGTTTGTCATCAACTTGCATTGACAATACAGATGAACTACGAGATACTTCCTCATTGGAGAGTCTTCACCTCAACAGCGGCAACTACCCATTAAGTCCCCGTGCCCAATCAACACCAGTTGGTGCTCAAACACAGCCCACTGCATTTATTCTACCCTCAACAAGTCCCAACACTGGAAACAAAAGAATCATATCCTCATCTTCTACACAGATACTTGGAAATCAAGTACCAAAGAGACAAAAAACAGTTTGGATCAATACAGGAAGTTTTGTAAAAGATGAATATTTGATACATATGGGTATGCAACCTATTGGAAGTATCAATGTGGATCCGGGCCAAGATCTTCAGCAATTCATTCATCAGATCCAGACACAATTAATGGATTTCTCTTCCCAAACACTTGATTCCATAAGCGAGGAAGAAAGTAGCCAACATATTTCCATTCGCAACAATGATAACGATCATAGCGACAATAGCGATCATAGCGAAGATAATCCCACGACATCAATGGAATCCATTCCAGCTGTTTCATCTTGTACAAGTATCAGTTCACAATCTATGGGATCTTTCAATGATCAGTTCAACCGTCTTAATGTTGATTCAACTGGTGAATTGGAATCTGTGAATTCAATGACCGTGGAATCCAATTTGGATCATTCAGTCCCTCAAACTCCTATCAATAGTGAGCAAGTTCAATTCACAGCTGAGCTTGTATTAGTGGAAGAACCCTCAAGAAGTAACTATGAATTTTCCCAAGCTAATCACAGTATACCGCTGACTCCACTTGAATCTCCACTTGGGTCTCCATCTCGTTCAAATTCGGCATTTAGATCACCTTCATCCCTCCGATTCAGATCTTCTTACCCCAAATCACGGCTGAATCTCAAGAGATTGGCACTTGATATTGATATTATTGATTCTCCAAAGACATAGAAATCAGTAATAAAACAAGACAAAATGTCGCGTACTGAAAGCTCTCCAAAACCATTTAATTCTGAATTATGTACATTTGAGACCTATGGTTCTCAGGGAATCTACGAGTTGAAATCAAAGTCAAAACCAACAGTTCGTGAACGATTAAGAAAACGACTTTCGGTCTTAAGAACCAAAAAGAATTTATCCCCATGATTTATAAACGTTTATTTTTTTATGTATTACATTTTCTTTATACAAGTTAATTTAATGTTAATTTCATTCTTTGAATCTTAAGAGGGTACGACCACTTAAAAGATCACTAATATGTTTTAAATTAGACCAATGGACATAAGTTCCTTTCCTTTTTTTAGCATCTGTATGATGAAGCCATAATTCTTCAATATCTTCAAAGACAACTTTAGATCCATGAATTCCAACAACAACTCCAGAACTTTCATTTTCATCAAGTTCAATTTTTTTACCATGTTTATAATAAAATCCAAGATCTTGTTCAGCATATCCAAGTTTTAAATGTTGATTTTTTAAATCATCTTTGATTTCATTTGCACCAAATCCTTCTTTAACAACTTTTATTAATGCTTGTCTTTTTCTTTGATTAAAATCTTCAATAAATTGACAACTCTTAATACTAAATCTTGCTGCAAAACATCTATCCATACTTGTTGGTGTTTTACCTTGTTGAACATGACCAGGAATTGCAGTTCTACTCTCAAATTTTCCCTTACCTGTTTCTTTAATGATATCAGCAATTAATTCAGTAGTATAAACATCACTTGCCTTTTCATTACGAATAAACATTTTACCACTTCTATTATCTCCTGCATCATTGGCAAAATTATCTTTAAGTAATGATAAATCTTCTTGAATACTTCGTAATGTAATTTCTTCTTCAGGTGTATAAACAGCTAATGAACCAGTAATTAATCCTGTTGTTGATGCAATATAACCAGAATGACCTCCTTGAACTTCAACTACAAAGACTCTTCTTCTTGAAGCTGATGCACTTTGCTTTACAGCATCACAATAATTCACAAGAACATTCAAACATGTATCGGTTCCTAAACTATATTCAGTACCAGGAACATTATTTGAAACAGTTGCAGGTAAACATGTTATTGGCATATTAAAAATGGGGAATTTTGAACTTGCCTTTTTTAATTGATAAGTTGCTTGAAATGCTTCAAAACCTCCAATAATAATTAATCCATCAAGTTCAAATTTTTGGAAATAATAAGCAACAGTACCTAAATCTTCATCTGTTGGTAATGTTCTATTTGTACCTAATTCACTACCTCCTAAATTATGCCATTCTTCAACATCTAACCATTCTAATCTTTTTAAAGATCCATGTCTAATCAATCCACTAAATCCATTTTGAATTCCATAGGGTGTATGACCACGAGAAAGACAATATAATGTAGCAGATCTTGTAGCTGCATTTAAAGTAGCTGTAGGGGCTCCCACGTGAACAATAGCAATATTTAATCTCTCATCAATTGGTAATAACGTTTCCTTGTTATCATCTCCTTTACTCAACGTCAAGAAATTTTCATAACTTTCTCTAAATGCAGAATCTCTTAATGAAATAGCAAGATCAAAATCTTTATTTTCAATAGCAACGGCAACTTGTTTCGTTAATGCAACACTATCTTTTAATGATCTACGAACAACTTTATTATCTGCAATACCAATCAAAGGTGATGGAGTTTTGGGAGTCATTTCTAAAATTGTTTTCACGGCTTCAACACCTTGTAATGTAGCCAAGATTCTATCTGTTGCCACAGCAGTACCACCTCTTTGGACATGTCCAAGAGTGGTGATTCTTGTATCCAATCCAAGATCCACAAGAACATTTTTCACTGCTTCACTGGTGATTGGATTTAATTGATCATCCAATGCACCTTCGGCAACTATAACAGTTGTCTTACGTCTACCTTTATCTCTATGTCTTTGACAAACTTGTTTTAAATCGGTTTGCCAATTAGTAGCACTTGGAGGTTGTTCTGGAATGAAGATATAATCAGCACCAGTGGCAATTCCTGCCATTAATGCTAACCATCCACAATGTCTACCCATTACTTCAACTACAAATGCACGAGAATGTGATGCTGCAGTAGAATCGATATAATCAACCATTTCACAAATTCTTTCCAATGATGAATATGCACCAATTGTATTATCTGTAGATGCCATATCATTATCAATACTTCCAACCAATCCAACGATATTTAAATGTCTTAATGGATCAACTTGTTCTTTAGTTAATTCACCATTTGCAGTCAATTCTTCTAAAAGTGAAGGCCATTCTTCTCTGAAAAGATCTGCACCCGTTAAAGATCCATCTCCACCAATAACAACTAGGGCATCAATACCTTCTAAAATCATATTTTTAGCCGCGGTTAATCTACCTTTTCTTTCTCTAAATTCTTTGCATCTAGCAGTACCAATAAGTGTACCTCCAAGACTTAACCATCCACGAACATCTTCCCATGCTTGTTTACGCAATAAATGACCACCAGTGATTAAACCGGTATAACCTTCATAACATGCATAAACATCGCATCCATAAAAGATACCGGTTCTAACAACGGCTCTTACGGCGGCATTCATCCCTGGACTATCACCTCCCGATGTCATAACTGCTATTTTCTTCTTCTTTTTCTGGGGTACAACTTGTTGTTGCTGTTGAAGACGTAATTGGTCAATACGCTGGGACACAGACAAATCAAGAGACTTGGTGAAGAAATCATTCCTGTTTTCAACACGCGTATTCAGCACTCCATTGGCATAGTTGGTGAATCCAATGAGGTTTCCAATTGGATCTTGAATCAATAATTCGACTTTAGAATCGTCATTACCTTCTATAATCTGGTAATTGTTTGCCCTGACGATCTCCTTGACCTTGGCCAGCTCACTGGTGAAGAACACGGGGTATCCGGGAAGCTCGTGGTTCACATGCACATCGTGGGAAACCAATCTGATTTTTATTATGACACCTTTATTGAATCCGTTCAAGAGGGTTGATGAATGGTTCTGGGGACTAGCACTGTACTCTGCGGTCTCTTGGAACGGGATGATCTGGCCGGTCTTCGGGTCGGTGCGTGAGACGGGGAAAGCGTTGAGCCATGTCTCGCGTCTGGAGTCATTGGAGACCGTCTTCAAGTCCAGCCCGGTAGAATTGACATCTTTGGCAAAAGACCTCACTATCTGGAACCCAAAAGACCTGTAGAACTCCACAAGACTCAGGTAGTCGGCTGTCTTTGTGGTGGTGAATGAGGTGAAGGACACACTCGAGCTGTGTTCCACCGTCATGCTGCTGCTAATAGATTGCGGTTCAAAAGATTCAAATCGATACAGGAGGAAATAAAAGCAGCAAAAGTGCAGCACTTGTTCAGGACATAATTTGGCAATCTTTAAATTAAATTAGATGCACAGTAGAGTAGAGCTCTAGCTCACCTGCCTGGCCGGCCCGCGTGCCAAAACGCAGGCCAGTCACTCTCGCTGGGCAACTGGCAGCCATTTTCGGAGTATCGGTCCCCTCCCTGCGAAAATAAGGTGACTTTCCGTGGGTGTCGGTGCACGGGTGGGCTGCAGTGTGTGCACGGGTGGGTGGGGGTGATCTATTTGGAGGTGCACGGGTGGGTGGTGGGCTTTCACACCCGTGCCCCTGAGCATTTCCCGATCGGCGCGTCGGCGGGTCTTGAGTCCAGCGGCAGAAAAACTCGAGAATTCTGTCTTCGAGAACGGGACTGAGACTGAGACTGAGACTGAGACTGGCTCCTAGAGGCTTCTTTAGACATGGCTTTTTTCGTGTGGCAGAGGGTGCGATTCATTTTGGCGAGTTCCGTACGCAATCGATTGAGCCCTAGTTCGGTGCGAGCAGTGTACATAGAGCACACGATGGCGCGTTCCAGAAGGCCTGCGGCCGGTCTCGACTCGGATGACCCAGACAACGACGACGACTACGGTGCTGCCAATGGCAATGGGAGCCCACATGAACGCCAAAATGGAAATGGAAATGGAAATGGCCATGGCAATGGAAATGCCCATGAGAATGACACCGACGACTTCGGTGCTTCCCGCAGGAAGAGACAGAGGGTCAATTACAACGAGGACTCCCTGCTCGGTGAGCTGGACGAAGTGCTGGATGAAGACCTGAGTGAGGTGGACGATAATGCCCACATTGGTGGCCAGATCGATTCTGCTGCTGCTGCTGGCCATTCGTCCCAGAGATCAGCAAATGGAAATTCCAGGCGCCGATCACGCAAGAGAGATTCGGAGTCTGATGACGAGTTTCGTGATGATGACGACGATGACGATGACGATCTGGATGAAGATGCGGATGATGCAGATTTCGATTCTGATGGCTCCGTTAAGCGTGCAAGGTCGCGTGTTAACAACATGTCCAAATTCATCGTCAAGGACGAAGACGATGATGACGATGACGACGATGATGAAGACGGATTGGGTGCCTCCAAGAAGCGCAGTCGCAGTCGCCGCAGTAATAGAAGCAATAGAAGCAACAGGCAGAGGCGACTCAAGCAGAGAGGCAGATCACGGCGCCGAGTAGCTGGAGATGACGACGATGATGATGCCGATGTGGACGATGACATAATTAACGCCGATGACGATGATCTAGCGGATTCAGATAAAGATACAACGAAAGACGAGACCAACTTGGAAGACGATGAAGCTCTCAGTTTGCAGCAAGAACTCAAGGATTTGGAAGACTCGCCGCCAAATTCTCCTGTTCACAGGAATTTGCGAGAAAGAAAACAGGTTAATTACTCCATACCTCCACCCATTACGAATGACCAGCAACTATATGCTACTAGCAGAGACAGTGAGCCGGCTACCCCACGCCGGGGAGGTGCTGGTGGTCGATACCACAATGGATTGTTTGCCACTGGTGGCCCCGCTGGTTATGGGAGTCTCTACGCCGCGGGTGCCACAGTCTCTAACGGTGGTGCAGGTTATGGAAGTGCTGGATCTTTCACGGGAAACGGCGCTTCAGCTCCACTTCGTCGACTTTTCCCAACTTTTGGTCCCTTTGGCGGTAGTGACGTCCATGCTTTGTTCAACAATAGCCAAAATAACAGTGCTATAGCCGCCAATCAAACTGCTCTTGGTTCTGCAGATGTTGATACTTCGGACTCAGATGATGAAGAACTCTTCAAAGCTACAGATCCAAATGATACATCTTCGAAAATAGTTACCGCTTCCACAGCTAATAATAATGCCAATAACACTATCAATGGTAATAATAAGAAAAAAAACACATTGGCAGATACAGATCCATTGGCAATCGATACAAATATAGATTTTTCTGCAATTGGAGGTCTTGATAATTATATCGATCAATTGAAAGAAATGATTACTTTACCTTTGTTATATCCTGAAATTTACGCTAAATTCCATATAACACCACCAAGAGGTGTTTTATTCCATGGTCCTCCAGGTACTGGTAAAACTTTAATGGCTCGTGCTTTAGCTGCATCAAGTTCTGGTGAAAATGGACAAAAAATTACATTTTTCATGAGAAAAGGTGCTGATTGTTTGAGTAAATGGGTTGGTGAAGCTGAAAGACATTTAAGATTGTTATTCGAAGAAGCAAAGACAAATCAACCTTCAATTATATTCTTTGATGAAATCGATGGTCTTGCACCAGTGAGATCATCAAAGCAAGAACAAATCCATGCATCTATTGTATCTACATTATTGGCATTAATGGATGGAATGGATAATAGAGGTCAAGTCATTGTTATTGGTGCTACTAATAGACCAGATTCAATTGATCCAGCATTAAGAAGACCTGGAAGATTCGATCGTGAATTTTATTTCCCATTACCTGATCTTGATGCTCGTCGTAAAATATTAGAAATTCATACGAAAAAATGGGAATCAAGGCCAAGTGATCAATTTGTTGATGAATTAGCAAGATTAACAAAAGGTTATGGTGGTGCAGATTTACGTGCTTTATGTACAGAATCTGCATTGATTGCTATTCAACGTGCATTTCCTCAAATTTACAAAACATCAGATAAATTGAAAATAGATGTATCAAAAATACGTGTTGAACCAGCAGATTTTACAAGAGCTTTAAATAATTTGATTCCATCAAGTGCTCGTTCAACAAGTATTACTTCTGAACCATTACCTGAACCTTTACAACCTCTATTACAACGCAGTCTTGATAGTGTAATAAAGAAAATTGATAATGTTTTCCCCAATGAAAAACCATTATCTGTATTACAAGAAGCCCAATATGTTGATTTAACAGATTTAAAACATCCTGGTGATGATAGTGCTAGATTCAAGCATTCTCAATTCTTGAAAAAATTAACATCTACAAGAGTTTATAAACCAAGATTAATCATTGGTGGTGATCATGGTAATGGTCAAGATCATATTGCAAAAGCTATCTTACATCATTTAGAAGGTCATCATATTCAAATTCTTGATTATTCCAAATTATATCAGGATCCTTCATTGACTCCAGAAACTTGTGTGATTCAATTATTTGCAGAGTTGAAAAGGCATAAACCAAGTATATTGTATATTCCAGATATTGTTGATTTTTTATTGACATTACCACCTAGTTTCTTGAATACTTTAAGAGGATTAATCAAGGGGATTAATTCTGGTGATAGAGTATTAATTTTGGCAGTTGTTAATGATGATCAACATGCTAGTGAAGTATCACAAGTTTTGGATATTGAAAGTTGGGATGATATTTCATTTACAATTGGTGAATTTACTGATCAAGAAAGATTTAATTTTTTTCAACAATTATGGCAAAGTGTTGAATTAACACCATTGGATTTCAATGATGTTTCATTGAGACCAAAGAAGAAATTACGCAAGTTGAAAGTGATCAAGGCACCATCAGCATCAACAACGGGTGTTAATGGTGTTGAAGGAACAAGTGGTGATATCTCTGAACAAAAGAGAACGGCAAAGGAAGAATCTAGAAATGAAATGAGATTGAAAAATACTCTCAAGATAAAATTAGCCACTTTTATGGATATGTTTAAAAATCGATACAAGCGATTCAAGAAGCCTGCTATTGATGATTCATATTTGATTCATCTTTTTGAGCCACAGCAGGATCCAAATGCTCGATACCAACGTGATGGCGATATGATTTTGGAGACATCTACCGGTTTGAAATATTACAATATAGATCTTGAAGTCATTGAAGAAAGGTTATGGAATGGATTTTATTCAGAACCACAACAATTCTTGAAAGATATTGAATTGATTTTGAAAGATGCAATTACAGCAGGTGAAAGAGACAGGATCTTGAAAGCAAATGAAATGTTCGCTAATGCACAAGTTGGTGTTGAAGAAATCGAGCAAATGTTCCCTCAATTACTGGAACAATGGAAAGCTTTGAGAAGAAAAGAGAGGCAACGTGAGAAACTTTATGTTGCAGAGTTGCAAAAGCTGCAAGAGCAGCAGCAGCAGGAGCAGCTTACAGGTGCAGACGTAGGTGAAGATGCGGCTGCAGCTGCAGATGCAGATGCAAATGCAATTGCAAACCCGGGAGAGAATGAGCGTATTGAAAGACAAGAACAATTACAGGGCCAGGTACTGTTAGAT
The DNA here is from genome assembly GCA_001599255.1 of Wenyingozyma succiphila. NCBI lineage: Eukaryota > Fungi > Ascomycota > Pichiomycetes > Pichiales > Pichiaceae > Wenyingozyma > Wenyingozyma succiphila. Next base: position 131,663 of record BCGL01000011.1, read on the forward strand.
CCTAACTCTGGCAAGAAAGAAGCCGTTGATGCTGCTATTGCCGACACTTTGCCACCTATTGAGCCTATTGTTTTCAAACCCGAGTCAGAAACTCCAGCGCCGGCACCGGCGCATATCACAGTAGCTGAGTCTGCAGAGATCGTTTCGACTGAACTGGATACTCTTCCAGACGCCCCAGCTCCGGTGCCAGCGCCAGCGGCGTCTACTGATGCAGCGGCAAGTCTTTCTGCAGCTGACGCTGCCGATGCTTCTGCTGCCGCTGCCGCTGTCGCGCCAGCGGTGTCATCCGAGTCGGAGGAAGAGGAAGAGGTTGCGCTGCCCAGCGCTCCAGCCCTGGTACTCGACAGAGAACTTGTGCAGCAGCTTCAACAGAGCCTGGTCCACAAGACCGAGGGCAAAACTCTGGAGCAACTCGAGAGGATCAACTCACAGCTGACGAACGCCGTGTTCCAGCACAGACTCGAGAACGACAAATCAGCACTACTGCAAGCCATCTCGTCCGTCATAGACCTTCTGTAACCATGTAAAACAAATAAACAGTATAAATGCTTGAATGAAAGGATCTTTCTGATTACGTAAATGCAGTGGGGGTGGTGCGGGTAGGCTGGCCACCCACTATGATTCCACTAAATTGCGGATTAAACAGATTTTTCTTGGTGTATCAGTGTGCATGTAGTTGAGTACCCGGGAAGCTGAGTGCTTTATGCGCAGTTTGAGCTGGCCAGGATACCAAATCTAGCATATTTTCCACATTCGTGTATTTGATGGAAAAATGGGGGTCCCATTTGATGGGCGCTGATCAAACAAAACGCCAGCTGGAGGTAATCAAAACGCCGATGGGTGCGAGACGGCGACGTTAGGCGCGCGGGAGGCGCCGATGGGCGCGGGAAAGACCAGAAAAAAACAAACCCGGCGCCCAGAGCTGAATCTGGAGCTGGAGCTGGAGCTGAATCTGAATCTGAATCTGGACGGATTCGCGACTTTTCTGTATTCGCTGGCGGGCACAACGTTGGACGTCGACCGGAGGGACGCTCGCTGGCTGGAACTTTTCACCCTGGTGTGTCCAGAATACACTTTTTGCACTTTTGCGTGCCCTGCACCGTGCCAGAGCTCTGTAACGCCCACTTCCAAGTACTTACAAGTACCGGATTGCCCAGGATTGCCCAGGATTGCCCAGTTTTTGTCTCTTTGCGTGGTTTCAGCGACGTTGATCGACCAATTGTAACTGTCCAAGATGTCCTCCGTTTACGACGATGATTTTGAGTCATCTAGCCGCCCATCCTCTTCCTCTTTCACCAGGCGCTTCATCAAGGGTCCCGACCCCAAGGCCCGTGACGCGAAGCTCGCTGAGCTGAACGCCCAGATCAAGGCCAAGGACCAGGAGCTCGCCGAGGTGGCCCGCGAGATCGAAGCCACCACCCTCTCCAAGGGAGATGCCGAGAAGCGTAAGGAGTTGATCTCCCAATTGGGTGGGTTTGTCAAGCAGCAAGCTGAAATCAAGAACAAGCGTCAACAGATCAACAACCAGATCAAGGCTGTCGACGCCAGCTTGAAGCGTAAAGTCGGTGAAATTCAAGCCCAGCAATCGAAAAACAATTTCAAAAATGTTGGTGAAATCGATAAAAAAATTGAACAAATTGAAGAACGTATTGAGTCTGGTGATTTGAAAATCGTCGAAGAAAGATTGTTCGTCAAGGAGATTTCCGCTTTGCGTAAATTGAAAAAAGATTTTGGATCCATTGAAACCCAACAAAAGGAAATTGATGCTGATAAGTTGAAAATTGCAGAATTGAAAAAACAATTATCTGCAGCTAGTAACAAAGAAGTTCAAGCAAGTTTCGAAGAGACCCAAAAGCAATTGGACGAGCTCAATGCCAAGAACAAGTCTGTCAACACCAAGCGTGACACTTTCTGGAACAGAAGACGAGCTGTCCAAAAGGAGAAAGATGCTCTTTATGATTCTGTCCGTAAGATCAGATCTGATTACGATGCTGCTTACAAGAAATTCAAAGCTGATTTGGATGCTGAAAGAAAGAGAAGAGAAGAAGATGAAAAAGTTGAGAAATTGACCGCTCAAAGAAAACAATTGGAAGAAGATATTGAAACCATTCTTGAATCTTCCAAGACACCTGCTTTCACAGGTGAGATCTCATCTGTTGAGACTTTATTAGTCAATTTTGATCCTACTTACGTGAGATCCGAACCAGTTAATGGTGTCTCTGCTAATTCTGTATTTGGTAAGAAATTGGCCCCTGGTATCAATAAACAAGCAAAGAGAACCGTTGAATTACCTGCTGATTTCGTTCCTTTGAAGAAAGAACAAGAAAATTTCCTCAATGCCACTGTTGTCAAGTCGAAATCTAAATCAAAATCAAAATCAAAATCTTCTAAATCAAAATTCACCTTGGAACCAGAAGTCATTGCCAAATTGAGTGATTTATCCATCACTTTACCAACTTCCCAAGAACAAGTTGCTGGTACCATTGAAGAATTGAAGAAAAAGCTCGACCAATACAAGAACGATCAAGAAGCTCAAACTAAGAAAAACGCCGAAGCCGCTGAAGCAAAAGCTAACAAATTGAGACAAAAGATCAAAGATCTTGAAGCCTCAATCGAAGTGGAAGAAACAGCAGCCAAGGAAAAGAAAGAACAAGAACAAGAAAAGAAGCAAGAACAACCTGAAACTGAAACTTCAGCTCCAGCTGAAGTTAAAGAAGATTCTGAATAAGTCTCTTGAGAAGGGGACGTCTTGGTTTGAAAAAAAAAGTTGGTATTCAGCATTATATATATATCTCTAAATCATCATCATATAATCATCATCATATATTCATCTATGATAATAATATTAATAAAAGGTACGAAAAGAATATGTTGGGGAATTTATAGAAGAAAATTTATATGTCTGTAATCGTTGAGCTTCGTTGGGCGGTTGAAGAGATGGAAGAATCAGCAGAAGGATATTCGAGTTCTCTTGGAACACCAACGTTTCTGCGTCTTTTACGAATGACGTTCTCTATGAAGGCTTCACCTGCTTTATAACTGGACCGCACTAATGGACCCGAAGCACAATACAAGAATCCCATTTCTAATGCAACATCTTTCCAATATTCGAATTTCTCAGGCTTAACATATTCAACGACTTTCATATGTCTCTTAGTTGGACGCATGTATTGACCAAAAGTGACAACATCACAATTTATAGCTCTTAATTCTCTCAAAGTCTGAACGATTTGTTCATCTGTTTCTCCGAATCCAAGCATTAAAGATGTCTTCGTTATGAGATTTGGGTTTGTACGTTTAGCAGTATCCAAAACACCTAAGGATTGTCTGAAAGTGGCTCTACGATCACGAACATGAGGCGTCAAGTCTTCGACGGTTTCCAAATTATGTGCAAAAACATCTAATGGGGACGAAGCAAGAACTTTTGCCATTTCTAAATCACCTCTAAAATCTCCTGATAAACATTCAACCAGTATTTGAGGTGCTTTTTGCTTGATTTTCTCCACGGTTTCACGCAAATGATGAGCACCACCATCTGGTAAATCGTCTCTATCAACAGTGGTCAATACAACGTATCCTAAACCCCATCTTGAAATAGCTTCAGCGGTATTTTCAGGCTCCATTGGATCCAAAGGTCCTGGAGCACGTGAAGTCTTGACTGAACAAAATCTGCAACCTCTAGTACATGTATCACCCATTAACATGATTGTAGCAGTAGCTTCGGATTTCTTACCACCCCAACATTCACCAATATTTGGACATTTGGCCTCCTCACAAACAGTACTTAATTTCAACTCACGCACGTCTTTCTTTAAATTATGGAACGATTTACCCTTGGGGATAGGAACTTTCAACCAAGATGGCAACCTGGCATTGGGATCGGCTCTGGCAGCTTCTAATGGATCCACCAATATATCCGCTGCTTTCCCACTGACGAAATCGTCAAATGATGGACCTTTGTTTAATTGGTCAGAAAACCTCGTGGTCTTTCTCCTCCTCGTGACGCCTCTTGGGATCGACGCGGACTTCTTGGAGTCGGCACCACCCAGAGTGGTCACGGCTCCCACGGAGCCCCCGACTGTGATAGTGGCCCCCTCCACGGTGCTGAGGCTCCTTCTTCCGGCCACAGAGAGTCTGGCTCGGGCCCCCACCAGCACAGCAGTAGCAGCAGCAGCAGCGCTGCCACTGGTGTGGGCAGCATAAGCGAATTTGTACGCGCTTGCACCTCGAGTCAACATGGCTGAGATCTGCGATCAGGGTATAGTAAGTATCGTGCCTGTGTCTTAGCAACCAAGCGCTTCTAAACTCCCCGAACTCCAGCCCTCTTGTGCAAAATCAAAATCAAAATCGAAAACCACCTACCTGCATGGCGTATGTGAATTTTCGCTGTGTGCTTAGTTAGTAGAGTCTCCTTTTTCTCTCTGGCTCTCTCTGGCTTCTCCCCTGACTCTGTGTTTTCCCGAAACGGGAGCGCAGACACCCGGTTTCGGCGCGCGTCGATCGGCGTGTGTTGACTCTGTGGGGCTGCAGAGTCAAACAGATTTGCAACATTATTTGGTGTTGTGTATTGCGACTTCCGCGATGTTGTGGGAGGAGATTCAGAGACTTTGCACAGGGATACTGGAACAAGTAGTAGGCTTTGAGTGCTGATTACTGTTAGAAAGGAAGCACTGATATTGTTTGTGCGGCCATGGGGGTGGCAGATACGCTCTTGAGAAGAGAGCTTGGGCTATTCTGTTAGCTATGTATATTTCAGATTCACTACGGTTACTAATGGAAATTAAATTTCGTGCTTAGGTTTGAATTCAATATTGTATACAGAATGTTTAGAGAATGTTTACACAGGACGTACTAATTCCCAAAGGGCGTTACGCCTCAGGCGAAGCCTAGAGCTGACACACATGGCACACTTCAGGCTTCGCCTGAAACTTGCTCACTTGGCACCTCACTTGGCACCTCACTGGGAACTTGTTCACTTGATACTGGCTCACTCGATGGAAGGGCCACCTTTTCCACAGCACCGGCGTTGACTCTGGAAAGTTGGTCTTGCTCAGCTGGTGCCTCTGCTTCACTGGCTTTATCAAAGATCTGTTGGATGTTGAACTTACTGAGCCTATCGAAGTCTTTGAAATCAATGATACTCGTACCCAGATTATTCTTGAATCCCACAACTACAATCAGTTTATCTGGATTCTTCAAATTCACAGAATGTCCGTATTTGGCCTTCTCGTCACCGGCACAAATGGCAACAGTCACGATTTTATTAATCTCGTCTCTTTCAATAGTACTGAAATTTCTCTTTGTCAATTGAACTGCAAAAGTGAGTGGTTTCTGTTCTTCAATCGGGTTATGGAATATTGGCTTGACCAATTGTTCTATCTGTCTCGTGAATTCCGCCACTGTGGCATTACACGACACATCAATTGGTGTCAATCTTTGAATGAAACGACTTGTCTTTCTTCCACTTTCTTGTAACTCGTTACAAAGTTTCAAAACAAATTGAGACGGCACTATTGGTTTTCTCACTTTAATAAACACTAATGACTCACAACCTAAGGAAATCTCTTTGATTATTTCCTTTTGCTTCGAATCTCTATTTCCACGCTTTAATTCTGCCAATTCTCGCTGTATGGCGTCCTCTACAGATTCGGGTTGCTGCTTTTTATCGTCCGCTCCTGCTCCTGCTCCTTCTTCTGCTTTTGCTTCACGTTCAGCTTCTGAGTCTTCATCTTCCTCTCCCTCATTTGCCTTGTAGTCAGGGAAATACTCCTCGAGTTTGTCATTCAGAAATTGTTTCAACTCTTTAGCAGCTGCACCTTCTTTGTGCCTATTACAAGAAGCATAAATCCCGTATTGAAATGGCTCTACGATCCCAAATGCAGGCCGGTATTTCTTACCATTACCGCCTTTTCCACCACCACCTTGTCTCTGTCTCTTTCCCATGATTGTTTAGGTATATACGGTGTTTCAAATAGATTTCAAACACAAATTGATCTGGGGAATTTTCAATTTTTCAAAATATAATTTTTTTTCTTACTGATTATAATATGCGTTTTGATTACGTACTGTACTTTTAAATACATATACACTGTAAATAAGTATGAATACATAAATTGCAAATTCAGAACTCCAAGGAAGAAGGTGGTGGATCAGGTTTGGAGTCATTCTTATTGCTGTTATTATTATCATTACCTGTTGTCTCTTCTTCATCAATGGGAATACTCCATGGCTCGATCTCGAATCTTTTCTTACCATTCTTAAAACTGTATTCCATTTCCTTAATTCCCATGATACCAATATCACTTATAACTGGTACTTTATGCAAGTTAATATGACCATGTTTAACTTTTGCTGGTTGTGATCTATATATGCGTTCTAAAGATTCATAAAGCTCTGGCTCAAAAGGTTGTAGCTCGATGATCCCATCGAAAAAAGTTTCGATCAACGTGACGAATGGGCTGCCTCTTGCGTGCTCATGAAGATCTAAATTTAGAGAACCTACTAAACTCACAGGCACGTCATTGTTTCTTAAAATGGCTTTCAAACTTTGTAAAAAACCAACTACTTCACTGGTCTTGAAAAGATCATGACTATTGTAGAAAAAAGGATTTAAAAATGAAGGAAGCACGATTCTGATCAAAGTTCCATTTTGCTTACTGAAACGTTTAATTATCTGTTCCACATGCTTAACAGCCGTAGAATAGCCACCAGCAGCTGTCACAGGAACCACAGTTAGTTCATTGGCGTTGGCTGAAGGCACCAAAGTGGACGTTATATCGAACTGATGGTTGAACTCAGGGTACGATGATTTGTCAGAGCCAGTGCCAGAGCTAGAGTCAGAGTCAGACTCTGTTTCACCATTCTGTCTTTTCTGCTGTAATCCGTACCTCCATGCGATTTTCAAGTCTTGCTGATTTTGTGGGGGTTGATGATGAACATGCTGGTGTTGTTGCTGTTGCTGATTGACAAGATTTGAAACACTGACTTTAGACTCATTCTGTCGCACAACTGCACGTTTTCTCTCTTTTGAGCTTCCTTTATATATACCCGGTAAATTCGTACCCCATTGTGGATCAACACCAATCACTATCACATGCGTGTTGATGGTTTTGTCCGTTGAAGAGACCCTGTTATGGACAATTCCTTGAACTGCAAATAATTTTAATAAAGTCGTGGCAAAATCAGTAGTACCGTTTTCCTCTATAAGCAATGAATTACCCAATGGTAATCCTCTGTGTCCCAAGAAATCGTCCAAGTCTTCAGACCCCACAGAGACACACGGCTGAGAAGTGTAACTTGACGGCCTTATTCCTGGATGCTGTCTTTCTGGTTGTTGCGGCTTACTCTGCTGCTGCAAATGGGTTGCACCTAAGGTTGCACCCAAGGGTGCACGTCCGTTGGCGACACCAGCTGGCGCACCAGGTCTCAAGGCACCTGGTGCCAATCTACCTGTTGCGTCTCGCACAGGCTGTGGAATAGATCTTTGACTTGGTAACCCTGGAACCACAGCACTAGGATCTCTGCCAAATGGTGCTTGTTCGAGTGAAGAGTTTTGTGGTGGTTGCACCGAGGGTCCCCTCACCGGTGTTGGACCACCAGACCTTGCTGGTACCACATTGTTTATCACTTCTCCACGTTTCCGGAACGACATCTCGACAACCGGACCTCTAAGACTCTAAGAAATCTCCCAACATCGAATTAAATTTTAGTTCTAAATCTAAATCTTTGACATTTTTCTTTCTTTTCCTAGAGTGTTATTTTTTTTTTTTTTCCCAGTGAGAAAGCTGGGGATCGAAATATCATAGGCGTAGAGTATGTCAAGCGTAACTAGGAACATTTGCTTGCTAGACAACTTTTTTTTGCCAGTTTCTAGTGGTTCAGCAGTATTACCAGTTTCGGAGTAGGCTGGACATCATGAGCGATCACAACGGTGGCTATCTTGAAGAAGAGGACCAAGATCCTGATGCCGACACGCGCACTTTGTTCGAAGGTAGTAGTTCAAGTCGGCAAAGTGGGGAATCACAAAGAAGTCTGTTGGGCTCCGATCTGCCGGCACAAGTAACTTATGTGCCAGAGAGAGGATTTGAAGGGTCTACTCTGATCAATGGTGAAACAAACAGGTCGTCTTCCGAGCCTTCCCCTATAGATTTGAATTCTTACCTGGATCGGCTGGCGCTCGGTGATGCCGATGTTCAAGATTCTCATGTCCAAAGGTTACAATATAACGAGAATAGAATACGGTTGACGAGATCCATATATGCTGCTATAAGCGTTTTGCACGAGTTGCAAGTGGAGAACCAGTCTAGACCTTTGTTCTACCCGACAAACATGGTAGATAGTAATGATAGTCGACTAAACACGCAGAATTCCCGTATTGCACTCATCAGGCAGACGTCAGTTGGTGTTTCCGAAAAAAGATTAGCCAAAGCACAGGCCAAACAGCAGAATCACCAGAATGGAGGGGAAGGAGTAGAATTAGAAGAAGACATTGAAGATGAAGAAGATTCTCAGAAACTCACTAGTGATCATACTTTTGAGCTTTTGAGAATCAATTTGAAAGTTGATGAGAAAAAATTGGCTGCTACTAGTTTGGATAAGACTGCACTTTCATTGTTACTCAACCAGAAGATTTCATCAATAGTGAGACATATGAAAGCGTTGAGAGATAGATTAGAAGACACGAGGTCTAAAGTTTTAGTCACAGGGGATCTTAATTCTGGTAAATCTGCATTTTGTAATGCGTTATTAAGGAGAAAAGTAATGCCCGAAGATCAACAACCTTGTACCAATGTGTTTTGTGAAATTGTCGATGCACGTGAGAATCAAGGATTTGAACAAGTACATGCTATTGGGATTGGATCCAAGTATAACAAAAATGACGAATCTACTTATGATAAATTACCCTTATCGAGTTTATTCCAAATAGTTCACAAATCCGATATTTATTCATGGATCATTGTTTATGTCAATGATAAAAGGCGCAAAGAAGAGAGTTTACTGCACAATGGTGTCATTGATATACGACTCATTGATGCTCCTGGTTTAAACCTTGATTCTTACCAAACTACGCAATTATATTCGAGACAAGAAGAAATCGACCTTGTAGTGTTTGTCGTCAATGCCGAAAACCATTTCACACTTTCAGGAAGAGAATTCTTGTCCTCGGCATCTACAGATAAGAATTTGATGTTTATTGTCGTGAACAAATTCGATAGAATAGAAGACACTGCAAAGTGTAAAATCAATGTTCTGGAGCAATTAAAGAGTCTCTCCCCGGAAACTTATAAGAACTCTTCTGAGTTCCTTCATTTTGTCTCTTCCACTGACGTGCTGAAAAATGCCAAAGATAGCGGTGACGGTGACGGTGATGATGGTGATGATCATGATAATGGCAACAACCCGATTGATCCCGACTATAGTGGACCGGAGTTTGATCATTTGGAAGCTTCATTGAGAAGATTTGTATTGGAGAAGAGAAATATTTCTAAATTGTTACCGGCTAAAAACTACTTGGTCAAACTTTACAGTGACTTAGAAGAATTAGCCAGGCTTAATGAAGAAGTCAATGTGAAGCAGAAGGAATCATTGATTGCTGAATTACAACGTGTTGGACCAGAACATGAAGATGCGTTGTTGAATTCCAAAGGTGTTGGTGATAAGATCAACAAAATCGTGGAATCCACATCAAATTTAGTTTATCAAAACGCTAGGAATTTAATCAATGAGACAATATCTAGATTATTAAATGACACTACGGAAGTTGATACTGAATATTTGAATAATTATTCGAATTTAGGGTTATATGCAGAACAAACTCAAAGAAGAGTTCTTGATGCAATTACAATCAGTGTCGGAGATGCTGAAGAATTCGCACGTTCAAAGACTTCATTGGCCGTTGATCAAATACGATTATTGGGGATCAACGTATTAGGTGAAGGTGTTATCCCCAATACAAAATTTGTCTCTGAATCAATGTATATCAAGCGCAAACATACACTCCAACGTCATTTAGAAACCGAAGTTTCCCTGACTGATTTCATCGATCCAAGTTTTGAAAGTTTTTGTGAATTGTACAAAATTCCGAAATTTTGGGCAAGTAAAGTTATTCCATGGACAGTTGCCACTGTGACTACTACATCATCGGTTTTCGTTGTTTGGGGCGTTAGGACCATGGCTGTTTCTTTGACAAGGTCTTTATTGGGTGACTCTTCATCATCTCTGGTGCCGGGATGGGTATGGACTAAAGTTGTGCCTGGCGCAATTGGTGCCGTGGGACTCGGATTGCCATTGGTATACCTCTATCAAGACGCACCATATGCTTATAGAAGGAAAATCGTTCGTAAGATCAAGCGCAAAATCGAAGAGGACGATTATCAGCACTTGAACTCAAACCGGATCGCTAAAGAGTGTCGCAAAGTACTACAATTCCCTGCCAAAGACGTGCATGTAGCTTTACAAAATCGCGTGGACGAAACATATGCCAGACGTCACAAGATCTCCGCTGCCCTGGCGTCCTCGGACGCATCTTTGGGATTCTATAGACACCTGCGCACCCAGGTCGAAGCACAGAAGACCCTCGTGGACTCGTTCAACCTGTTCCAGCTGCCTGCGGCAGCCCCACACGCCGGCCCACACGCCGGCCCCTCTATCTAACCCAGACCCTGCATTTGACCCCGTCTATCCATGATCCATGTACATAAACACCCTAAATAACAGTTGAATTTGAACTCAATCCACCCACCCGTGCACCGAGCACACCAATTTCCCCATACGAAAAACCCGGAAAAACGTCAGGCGTGCGGTTTCAGAAATTTAGCGATGATCTGGCGTTTCAAGAGGGGGAACTTTGAACTGCTCTCTAGCTGTGTCGTTTGTAGTTTGCCATTTTGCCATTTTGCCATTTGGACCCAATTATCTCTCTGCAGTTTTGCCCCGCAGGTCATACCACTGCTATTCACCAACTACTGCTTTCCATTGACAATGTCCACGACGTTCAGAGGGTCCCAGTTCCCACCGGGCGTGCCAGCACACCTCCAGCACCAAGGATTTAGCGGTGCAAGCGGTGCGAACCCTAATGCCAACCCTAATGCCAATGCCAATGCCCAGGGCTCGGTTCCTTTCCTCGGTTCGCAAGCGAATAGAGGCAGAAACAAGTCGTTCAGCGCCCTGTCGTCCCAGTACCTGGACAAGTTGGAGACCTATATCCCTTCGAACAATCCAAAAGTTCAAAAATTTGAAAATTTCACTGGTCAAGTGGAATCTTTAGTCGACAAGTACCTCTCGGGTGCCAAACCTTTTGTTCCTTTTATTGGTAGATTTTTCATCGTGGCGACATTCTTGGAAGATTCTTTGAGAATTAGCTCTCAATGGAAAGAACAAGTATACTATTTGTCTACTTATAGGCATTATTGGGTTTGGTTTGTGAAATCTTTTTTGTTTATCAATGTGGTACTCATGGTAACGGCGTCTACATTGGTCATTGTGAGACGCAGAACCGAGATTGCGACGTCTGCATTGGTGGCAATTGTGCTCTTGCAAGGATTCATCTATGGATTATTCTTTGAGCCCGTGTTCCTCTTGAGAAACGTGAGTGTGGTTGGTGGATTACTGATCAGTTTCAGCGATTCTTTAGTTATTGATAAAAGAGCTCTATCAATGCCCGGATTACCATTGGTAGAATCCAAAGATAATAAGAAATTGTTTCTCTTAGCTGGGAGAACAATGCTTATTGTACTGTTCCTCGCATTCACTTTTGCCATTAAATGGTCATTTATCAATTTCTTGCTTATTTTAGTGGGTCTTGTTCTTTGTCTGTCAATTGTCATTGGGTACAAGACAAAATTCTCTGCCTCATTGCTGATTGTTCTATTGTCATTATGGAACATCTTGAACAACCATTATTGGACTTACGGTTACAAGGACTCAAGAAGAGATTTCTTGAAATACGAATTCTTCCAAACTTTGTCAATTGTAGGTGGGTTACTCATTATTGTCAATACTGGAGCAGGTGAGCTCTCCATAGACGAGAAAAAGAAGCAATTCTAAGTTTTTACCTGTCTTCCTGTCTTTGGCTGTCACAGCACACATAATGCCACCACTCTTGGCTACTACATAAGCCTCCTTCCTCTTTGTATACGTATGTACTGTACAAGTACTGAATGAATGACCAGCATCACATCAATCAGCTTCTGGGTTTGAATCTATGAGTTGTGCGTACGCAATCAGCTACAGCAACTTTCTAACAAGACAAGACAAGACACTTCAGAAGACACCTTGTTAAATCCAATTACGTAATACAAACATAAACCCGCTTACGTAACCACCCATCAAACACCCGAACACCAGAGCAAAAACCCGAATAACCAGATTACGTAATTGAAACAGAGAAATCCCGGAAAAAGAAGTGATTTTATCCGAGACCCTTAGTCCGGAACCGCTCTCGGGATTTTTCGCAGTGACAATAATTCTTAATAATTCTAATATTTTTTCAACAATCTGCACCCATAAATATAAGCCCGGTGAAATAAGGGGGTTGATTGTTTATGTGGATAAGAGTGCTTGATTTCGAGCTGCTCTTGGAATGTGGGGTCAGCCTGTTCCCTTGACAGGTTTTTTACTTCGAGTTTTACTTCGTGCCTATGCTTCACGATAAATCCATACCGGTCGACACTCCCAGCGCTATGAGTGCTACCAGTGCGACTACTTCTAGCGCCCACACCAGCGCCCACACCAGCGCCCACACCAGCGCCGGCGCTGGCACCGCTGGCACCGTTGGCACCACCGTTGGCACCGTTGTCGCCGAAAACATCAAGCAAGCACCTCCTATAGTTTCTACACCCCAGACAGACACTTCGTTGTCTTCCGACACGTATACCTGGGACAAAGTGCGGCGCGTTTGCAATTATGCCATGGACAAGTTTCTCAATAAAGAGAGTGAATTTTTCCAAGAACTTTGGCGTACGAACGGTGAAGTTCCTGAAAGATCCAATATGTTTTCCCAGCATTTCCCGAAAGTGGCCACCAACTTCGAGAGTGAGTTTCACGTTGCAAATTTCATAAATACCAATCACTTTTATTTGCTCAGATGGTTACCAAGATCTGTATTGTTAGTGTTGTTCCCCTTTGAAGCAACACCAGCTGTACTAAGACAGCATAAACAAGAATTACTATTAGCCAAAAGCGTCCCCACGAAGAACGAATGCCAATTATGCACTGACCTAAAGGGTTTCAGCACATGGAACCGGATGGGTGAATGGTACTGTTTGTCGAAAAATCTAACGGATCCTACTGAGAAAAACGATGAATTGGGTCAATTATACTTTGAGTCTTATGAACAGTACAGAAAATGGTATAAAATCGAGTACCAATCAAGACTGAATGAAATTTTACTCACTGGTGAAAACGATGATGAACAAATCAAACAATTACGCAGTCAAAGATCTTCAACTTCCAAGATCCCCGTTAAGGAAATAGTATCCTTCAATAGGAAACTATGATAAACAAAAACACAGAACATAAAATATATTTATTCATATTTGCGGCCTTTTATACACTATATAGATCATATCAATTCCAATTTCAAAGAGCGCGCTACTGCTCTTTACTATTATTTTTGAAATCACTATTAGTTTCTTTCTCTTCTTGCTCGAGTTCATCATCAGATACATGGGGTTTCTCATGCAACACACTGCCTTTCAAATGGTAATGCTCTTTTCTCTTTTGTTCGAAAAGTCTGTGTTTCTCCTCTGGCGAGAGCTCTTCCTCTTCTTCTTCTTCTGGTTCTTGCTGTGCTTGCTGTTCTACTAATTCTGGTGACTCCTCATCGTCGTCTTCATCCGGCACACTAGGTTTGCCCTCCTTGATGATTTCGCCGCCGTTGAGCGACTCCAGACGTCTGGACTCGATTTCGACCTCGTCCAATGCCACAGCACCTGCACCCAGCGAGAACCCAGCATCTTCATCTGCGTCAGCGTCAGCATCTGCATCTGCAGCATTGGCGTTCTCATCTTCGTTATCCTCTCTATAGTAATCATTATTAGGATCGAAACCACCTTCATAAGGAGTCTTGGGCTCATCGATCTTCATCGTAGCACTCTTTTCTTGTTCATTCAATAATATATTTTTCTCATCCCATTTTAAATGCTCTTCATCCAATTCATCAGAATTAGTAGTACTACCACTAGAACCACTACTACTGCTTTCACGTTTTAATTTCTCGAGTTTGGCACGAATTTTATCGCCTTTACTAGCGTATTGCTGAAACTGTTGGGCATTTAACCTCGTATTCTCAATGACTTTCTTTCTGTCAAACCCATCCGTACCATCTTCTTGCTCGACGTACCCTGGTGGCTCGGTCCTGTACGACGCCTCAACGGGCGCATTCTTCAGTATGGATTTAGGAGCCATTCTCGTTTTGTTAATCAATCAATCAAGGGGAAAAAAATCACCGAAACGATTGGTATAATAATAAGCGTCAGGTGGTTAATTAACAGCGTATGTGTGTGTATTGTATTGTATTTAATATATGGGGGTGGGAAGTGGGGGGGCCCCAGCAGCCTTTCTGCTGGACGGGTTTCTAGGTTTTTCTCTAGCTTGCGCGCGCCCATCGGCGCGTCTGCCCACAGAGTCCATCGACGCGCCGCTCCCATCTACACACACACGACCTTTTATTTATTTATTTATTTATTTTTCATTCTTGTTTTATTTTAGTTTTAGTTTTTAGTTTTTAGTTTTTCGGTCTCGACCGCCCATTTGGGGTCTATTTTTGGGGGTACACACTGTGTAATTGGGCCATTTGCGCTAGTTGGGCCATTTGGGGGTCTTGTTTTGATCTGGCGTGTGTGGATCAGCGCTGTTTTGGCTGGCAGTTGTTGTTTTCTGGGACTTACTCTAGATATTTATTTGATTTTCTTGTTTTCTTGTCTTGTTGTTCCTTGTTTCTTGCTTCTTGCTTCTTTCTCTTCAACCACGCATTCGCCATGAGACTTTCCAACCAGAACCTCGTGTCCGTCGCTGCAGCTGCCGCCCTCTACGCCGCCCCAGCCCTCGCCATCGGTGGTGTAAGTGCTCCTCTCTTCATTCCCGTCTTGACTTGACTTGTCTTGTCTTGTCTTGTCTTGTCTAGTGTTCTATTTTTACACATACTAACATTTGCGCTTTTTTTTTTTATTTTACAGCTGGGATTCAACTTGGGTGTCGAGAACACAGATGGAACCTGCAAGTCTGCCTCGGACTACAAGGCAGACCTGGACGTGATCAAAGCACACGCCACCACCCTCAAGACTTATGCCGTCGCTTCTTGCAATACTTTACAAGTTTTGGGTCCTGTTGCAGAATCTGAAGGATTAACTTTGACCTTAGGTGTTTGGCCAACAAATGATGATACTTATGCACTTGAAAAACAAGCTTTGAAAGATTATTTACCCAAAATTAAAACTTCCACTTTAAAAGCAATTACAGTTGGTTCTGAACATCTTTATAGAGGTGATTTAACTGCCACTGAATTGAGTAATCGTATTCAAGAAATTAAAGATCTTGTTAAAGATATTAAAGATAAAGATGGTAACTCATTTTCTGCTGTCCCAGTAGGTACTGTTGATTCATGGAATATCTTGGTTGATGGTGTTGCAAACCCTGTAATTAAAGCATCTGATGTCGTTTATGCAAATGCTTTTTCATATTGGCAAGGTCAATCATCTTCAAATGCTTCTTATTCATTCTTTGATGATATCATGCAAGCTTTACAAACCATTCAAACTACAAAAGGTTCAACAGATATAGATTTTTGGGTTGGTGAAACAGGTTGGCCTTCTCATGGTACTAGTTTTGAAAATGCTCAACCAGGTGTTGATGAAGCTCAAAAATTCTGGAAAGAATCTATTTGTGCCATTAGAGGTTGGGGTATTAATACCCATGTCTTTGAAGCATTTGATGAAGATTGGAAACCTGATACTTCTGGTACTTCTGATGTTGAAAAACATTGGGGTGTTTGGGATTCAGGAAGAAATTTAAAATATTCTGACCTTGATTGTGATTTCTCATAATCTTTTTTTTCATTGACTCATGATACCCCCAATTTAAAACCATAGAACGAAATTTAAATTTTCTTTTCCTTTTGTCATTTCCCTGTCATTTCCTTGTCATTTTCTTGCCCTTTGCCTTTCGCCTTTTGTCATTGTTAGTTCATAATTAACTAATTAAACAAACTATTTATAACTATTACATGTAAATTTCACAAAAAATATAATGTCTTTAAAAATATGGTCAGTGCACGGATGTGTATTTCTTTGATTTATTAACAGTAATTTTTCTTCAACATCTGAATGGGGATTTTGGGATTTTGAATGGTACAAGAGATTGGATGGACTAGGGTAATATAGACAATAGCATACTCAGGAAACATATAGAAAGTGGAATCATGAGTGTCCGACTGACGACGTCCCTGGGGAGGTCTTTGAGGAGGTCTCTTGTTGGGTTGAGACCGGTGCGAGGTGATTTTGCAGGGACTCAATTGGCATTTCGTGGGCTGCCTTTGCTATACGGGTTGCAGGCCCAGAGCAGGTTTAAGAGCACTAGCATAGCGGCGACAGCAGCCGATGCAGCGCATGCGGGACAGCCGGGGCATCCAGGGCAGCTGGAACAACCAGAGCAGCCGGAGCAAGTGATCAAGCAGTCCAAGGCTGAGCTTGAGAGAATAGCACAGGAAATCAGCAAGACGACCAGCAGTCTATACACGCCTCGAGATCCATTATTATCGAGCGAAGTGCGTGAATCCAATCGGGATCTCATACAAGAGCGTATCGACGCCATCTCAGCGCGTCTTGCAGAGCAAGAGAAGCGTGAGCAGGCCAAATTACAGGAACTCTCAGAGAAAGTCCAGCGGGAAGAACAAGAGAGATTGTCTAAACCAACACTAAGCGAGTTCAAAAGACCAATAACTTCGTTTTTCCTACTGGCTTCATCTATATATCTATTGATGCATTACGCTTGGTGGTCCATGCATGGCGAAGAAGTGATTTTGGTGAAAGAGCAAGAAATACGCCACTTAGAGCAAAAAATTCAAGAATTACTTAATGAGCAAAAAGACATTTATGAATCTGGTGGATCTTTGAAAAAAATAAGGAAGAATTCTACAAATGATACGACTAAAAGTACTAGTAGTCGGTGGTGGACATTATGGAAATGATTTTAAGTAATTTAATTAAGTAATTTAATTAAATCAGTTTTAAAAAAATAAATTCTATGGGATGTAAGAGGGATGTAAGATTAAAATACTTAGTTCAAGAAGAAAGATAATGAAGTCTTGGCAGCTTTTCCTTGATCGACGAATTGTTGCGACAAGGATTGTAAAGTTGATTTAGCTTCATCTTTACCCTTTGCGATACTTGCAGCGGAATCACTTAATTGAACATCATCCAATAATTCAATCAAAGTTTCCAATTGAGAATCAGCAATTGAATGTTCTGATGCTGGAGCACCGAAATAATCATTATCTTTAACACTTGATCTCAATGCACGCTTGTTCTTCTTCTTTGCGTTTTTGGCAGCTTCTTTAGCTTTTTTACTACCTTCACGTTCATTTTTAGCCTTAGCTTCTTGTTCAGCTTTTAATTTGGCTTCTTGTTCAGCTTTCAATTTTGCTTCTTCAGCAGCTTGACGAGATCCAGCCTCTCTTTCCCATTTCTTACGAGCTTTTTCAGCTTTTTCATCCTCTTTGAATTGTTTCACCCTTGGATCTTCAGTATAAGCACGTTTTACAAGATCAACAACACGCTTATTATCTTCTGTCTTACGCTTAGCACGCGCACTCTTATTTTTCTTTTCAACATATCTCTTATGATCTCTATTAGATGTATCATCTGGAACATCTTCATCCAAAAATTCAAAAGTTCTCCAAGAATCGAAATTTTGCCAAAATTTATAAAAACTTTCAACTTCATTCTTAGAACTTGAAGAATCTCCTAATAATGGAACAGGTTGTTTGTTACTAAAACGAGATTCACTCTCGAAAACAGGCCCCCAAGCTTCGAAAAAATCATAATTAGTTCCTGCTTTTGGTAATGCAACTTCAGATCCTGCATCAACAGAATTATATTGTTTACGTTTAACAGGATCTAATAAAGTTTCAAAAGCTTTTTGAATGATCTTGAAAAACCCATCTTGCTCAAGTGTTCCACCAGAAGCACTCTTCTTATCAGGATGATGCTTCAACACTTGCTTTCTATGTGCCTTGATGATATCTTCATTACTGGCTCTCCATCTATACTTGTTTAATCCTAAAACAGCATATAAATCTGCAGATTTCCAATCACGAGGATCATGATTCAATAAATCTTCATCTTGATCGGTATCAATTTCTAAACTATCGTCATCTTCGGTATTTTCGAACTTGTTGACGTTTCTTTCAGCTTCAATTTGCTCATATTCAGACCATGTATGACCTCTAAGAGTTCTTGTTGCATGGGCTAAGAAATATTGTCCAACTGGTTCAACAGGACGACGAACAGCAGCTGTATAACTTGAAACAGCTTCGGTCTTGCCACTTTTGAAACCGGCTGGAACACCAGGTAACACAATCGAACTCATTTCTATCTAATTTCAATTGAAAATACAATCTACCTTCTAATTCTAATTCAAAAACTGAAATTGTTCACCCCTTGACCTTCCATCTTTAAACTTAATGTATTATAAAATTTTTTGCTCGCTAAAAAAATATTCAAAAAAATCAAAAAGGAGTTACCCTGGTTCAAATTTCAACATGTAAATCACAGTGTATTAAGACACTGAGACAGGTAATTACGGAAATAGAGGGACACCATGTCGAACCATTTACAGCAACAGGAGCTGATAGTGTACTCTGGGGACAGCTCAATCATTCCCAAGTCGTTACTCGGCGATAAGTCCACGAGCTCACTCACGGTGATCACACATGTGCAAGGAACTTCCCCAGCTTGGTTAATAACTGCATTAGTGCAATCGGGACTCATTGGTGATTCTTATCTCAATGATAACCTTCATTCGCATTCTAATACACCCAGGTTCGATATACGATCGAATCCAAGGTCAAATGTTGTTGTTTTCTCAACAACAGATTCTCCAACGTCTTACCATTTCAACAAAGCTTTCAAGAAATTTCTGAAAATAGACCTTGAAAAAGATCAGAATTCCTTGAAGCATTTCCAATTCATAACGGCTTCTGCGATTTCGAAGTCTCTGAAAGAGACAATCAAGCCATTGGTTGATTATTTGAGCAGTAAGAAAAGTCTTGCTGCCGATGATTTGAAAACAGAAATCATTATTCACGCACCAGAACTGGCGCTGCATGGTTCTGAAGAGACACCCGATCAACTTCTTCGGATTTTACAAGATTTGGCACATGATTACAACGCCGATCTCACGGTGGTCGTATCGAATGACCAACCACTACTGGCGACTTCTACCACAGATCCACTTATAGAAACTGATATCTCTGCAAGACATACGATATTTCTTACGAAACTTTTACACGCCAGCAATGTAGTCATTTCATTACGTCCTTTGCAAACAGGTAGAGCAGATGATATAACAGGTCAGTTGAAAATCACTAGAGGCCCCAAGCGTCTCATACTCAAATCACATGAAGAATTAGTAGTGAACGAAAGAGAATACCTGTACCTCATCAACAAGGAATCAAATGTGAAACTTTATTTCAAATAAATAAAAAATATAGCAAATATACGTAATAATTGAATAAAACTTAACGACTTCCGGATTTCCGATAAACGGTATAATATTCATTAAGTGTGAATTCAATAGATGTGCGACTCCATAAAATCGGTAATAATGGCCAAACACTTCTTTCACCTACGGTGATCCAATATGGAATGTTTGATTTGTATTTGTTTCCCTGTGTATCAAAGACTCTTGTAAAATCTTTGAACAATGTTCGTAATTCAGGAACAATAGTGACTTCACCACTATTCCAACCACTCTTTGGAGTTTTTTCATCAACGGCTAGCCATTTCACAAAAGTCAAAGGTATTCCGAATTTTTCAAGAATATAGACTCTATGTCTGATCTCTAGATTAAGAATGGTTTTCAATTTTGATTTAAAAGCCTGCCATTTATCGTGATACAGGGGATAAATGTGTCCATTACCAATTATATTACTACCTTGTGCATTACCATTTCCTGATCCTGGTGGGTTAAAAATAGATGAAATCGTCGCTGAGGATGATGGACGATCACCATCGTCTGAGCCAATTTGATTAGGATCCAATGTGGCTGATTTACGTCTTCTTGCTACGTTTGTCGTTGTCAATCTGCGCGCGTATCTAGTACTGCTGATTCCATGGCGTATCCCAGTATCTATCAAAGGAGCAAGATACGGTCTTGCTAAAGAAACAACAAAATGATTGACGTTGAACAATTCTGTGAGGCGCGTATAAGGAGACGGAGTATTGAAGGACACATAATACGGATGGGGTTTGCCCTGATTCTTGAACACCGTTTTACCACCGGCAGTGATAGAAGATGTGTCCCATGCACCACTGAGAGCTTGATATGGGGATAAGAAAACATTGGTACGATCGGTCCATGGAGATACATTACCGTCTTGATCTTTGACGTAGAGTTGAACTTTTTGACCTTTCGTATCACCTAGTGAACAAGCAATCGCGGAATTTATCACGACATTCGGTGCGGTGATGTAGTTAAGCAATGATGGGATCGACTGGTCAGTTGGATGCACCAAGATGTTCAAAACTCTACCACTACGAAGATACGCTTCTTCGAAAGTGCATTGACCTAGACGTCCTTTGACGTATTCCATAAATAGCGACATGTCCTGGCTGTAACCTGCTTTCCAAACATCTTCGATCACTTGAAATGAGCTTATGCTTGCGAAAGTGGAACCACTATTATTATTAATGTTATTATTATCAGTAGACGAAGAGGATTCTGATGAAGCATCATCAGAATTTCTCTGCGATAGATACTCGGTGATTAGGGCAACCAAATCTTTTAAAGTGATGGCCAGGTCTTCATCGTCCAAAGTGCAGACCAATGCACCGACAACAGACCCCATTGCACTGCCGCATATGATTTTGGGCAACAGACCATGATCGTAAAGCGCTCTTATGACCCCAATATGGCACAGACCGAATAAAGAGCCTCCTTGTAAGATAAGCGCAGTGGACCCGAAAGTTTGCTTTGTGTCATGGAAGAAGTCCAGTTTCAACTGATGCAGATCCACAGTAGAATCTTTCCAATCCGACACGTCTATCTCGCTGATTGAATCCAGACATAGCAGCACTTCTTGGATGTAATCGTCAATCAGGTATTTTGTGCCAGAGTACGCTCGGCTGTAGAGGTCTTTGTTGGCTATGCCACCGAAGTTGCGCAACAGACCGGCCCTAAACAGCGAAATCATACGTGGATAGTCCTGTGTCAATCTCGCTTCTCGGAGCTCCTGCAGTCTTTGGCCGATCAGCAAATAATCGTACTTCTTGGAAATGAAGTTGTGTCTCCACAAATCGTGGCCCGTCAGCTCATCGAGCTCGTTGGCCACCTCGAGCCACTCCGCGTAGGTGGTGCATGTCGATATGCGCCGCTTCAGTATGCGCAGGGGGCTCTCTTGCCGCACTATACTGGCCAGTTTGCGGATCCAGAACCACAGCACATCCAACAGAACCCCAACTAGCACCCACACCGTACGCGGAGTATAGCGGGCCACCACGGCCGTCAGCACCACCGCCACCCCGCCCAGCGACCCGGACTTCGAGCTCATCCGTAAACACCCTGTGTGTGTGAGTCTGTGTGTGTGCTTCTTATTTGAAACCGCCCACACCCCTCAACAGACACCCAGCAGACACTCAACAGACACTCAACAGAAACCATCCACCCCAGAAGTGTCCCAGTAGAATGCAAATACACACGGGACGTAATCTTTCTCCACGCGCGAAACGCACGGCGGACGCAATTTGGGTGTCAAACCGGCCAGACTGAAATTTCACCACCCAGCGTTTCGGCACACGGGGGTTCACAGACGCCACAGACTTCAGAGACAGGCCCCAAGTTCAACTACGATGCTGCTGCCAATGAGGACGGGGAGAGCGGCGCCGTGCGTGCGCTTCAAGACGGCGTTCCGGGCGTGCCACGCGCTGAGAATTGCAAGCTACGCGCGCAGCTTCACTGGAGGACCCTTGGTGCGTTTACAGATAGATAAGAAAGTGGTACCTGGGAACCGCGTGAACCACGCATTGCACGGGTTTGTGTCGAGCCAAGTGAGGCACTTCATCCCGGTTAACCCGCTAGAGGCGCTACAGGGCGAAGAGGACGACGAGGACTCTTCCAGTTCCCAGAAAAACGGCAAGAAGAACCAAAAAGGCTCGTCCGGCAGCGGGCGTGGTGGGGGTGATGATGAAGGTGCCTGGGCCAAGCTCAAGAACATCCTTATCAAGTCACTTGAAACGGGTGTGATCACATTGAGTTCCCTTGTGATTCTTGGAATTGGTGGGATCATGTACCACAAGGTGTACCAGGCCAGGGTCCTGGACAAGATTGCCGATTCATTCGGTGAAGGTGATTACTCGATGCAGTTACAACAGCACAAGATTTCCAATCGTGAGCAAAAGTACTGGGTCGAAAGGACCCAGCAGAAAGTTTTGGATGATTTCATCCAGGGAAGAATCAAAGGCTGTTATCTCTTGGTCATTGGTGAGAAAGGTGTTGGTAAGACCTCGGCAATAATGGAAGCTGTAAGAAGAGTTAATGGGAAGAATTGTGCAGTTGTTGATTGCTCATCAGATGTCGAGCTCATGAGAATACGTATTGGTACAGCACTCAATTTCGAGTTCCATGAAGACTATATCGGTTCATTATTCTCCATGAGAGGTCCTAGAGATACCACGGCATTACTTGATATCGAAAGAGCTTTGATGAAACTTGAAGAAGTGGCATTAACAAATCGTAAAAAATCACCTCATCCACTGGTCTTAATATTCAACAATTGCCACTTGATCAAGAACGATGAAGAAGGGAATAAACTAGTTGAATTGTTACAGCAAAAAGCAGAATCTTTTAGTGGTTCTGGATTGGTTACCATGGTGTTCAATTCCGATGATTATTGGTTATATGAGAGATTAAAGGGACTTGGAACAAGGTTGGAAGTTGTTAATTTCAAAGATTTGCAACGTGATGAAGCCATCAAGACTTTAAGAACTGCAAGATTGAAGAATTTCGATGAAGTACCTTCGGAAGAAGAATGTCGCCAAGTGTACGATTTGATTGGTGGGAGACCCCAGCATATTACCCATGTTGCTGGACACGCCGACATGATTGCTGCATCTCATGGCTTGATTGATCGTGAGAAGACATGGTTCTTGAACCAATGTGGTCTGCTGGGTGAAGAAATGGATGATGACGTGATGGAGAGTGGTAAATTTTCCACATCTGCCATGTTATTAATGCGTGAATTTGTCGATATGGACAGACGTAGATTGAAAGAGAGATTGGCAAACGAGAGTGAAGAAGAAGGCGGTACTGAAAAAGATAAACAACATGAACATATTTTACCCGAAGTTCCCCTATGGAGAGCTCGTCAAATCATGACTCGACCAGATTTCATCCAGCAGTTTGATAATTTGAATATCTTCACCATTGATTCTCATTCTAGAGTGAGAGCCGATAGTGTTCCGATGATGCGAGCGTTCCATGAAATAGCGTCTCAAGAAGGGTTTGATCAATTACTAGAAGAAACAATCGATCGTGTGGGAGCCATTGAGTCTTTGGGAAGAACAAGAGAACTCGTTTTGAAAGATCTGGTTCTAGGAGGCCATTATGTGGTTGATAAGAAAATAACAAATACAGAAACTGGCAAGACGGTACGCACCGAGAACGTGAAAGTCAGCTTACAAGGAGGCACAAGAGATTTACTAGAGGCGGAAAATGAAGGTGAAGACGACTTGCCGATAAAACTAGAGGAAATAGGCGATGGAGCTCATAAATCATGGTGGCGCAAAAGAATGCAGTCTTATGAAAAGAGTTATGTTCCTGCAGTAGCTCGTTCTATTGATGAAAAACCACCACGAGATACATCCACTGCTGATGACTTAAAAAGAGAAGAAATCGAAACAGACTTAAAGTAAAACATTCTCCATGGTGTAAAATTAGAAAATTATCTTTATTATATATAATAAGTTGTTTTTATTTGGAATTTTTTTGTAAAATATAGTATACAATTATTTTTTGAGAATCATAATTACCATTCTGATTCACCAGTAGCTTTTTGGAATGCATAATCTTTACCATGAACATTGGCAATACCATCTTTTAAATTACATTTCCATTTATTTTTCACCCTTTGAACTCTATCGTAAAGACAAAGCATGATGTTGACTTCTTGATCTTCATTCTCATCATCCGAGGCATTATCATCATCATCTGGATCATCAAGATCTGAATTGATTTCATCCGAATCATCATCTGCACTTCCTAAATCCGACCCATTATCATCGTTGCCGTTATCATCGTCGTCATCATCATCATCCAGATCATCATCGTCTTCATCATCATCGTCATCATCGTCATCGTCGTCATCACCGAATGGTCCATCGGCTTGAGGTATAATCTTATTGCTTTTGCTTTTATTCTTGACCTGATTTCTCTTCTTTCTCGCAATTCGTCTCTTGATCCTTGCCAATTCTCTATTATCCATTGTGATTTCAAACTCGACCAAATCATTGGGACCATCGGATTGACCCAAATACGAATGCTGCTGTGTCGGGTCTGTGGCAGTGGGGTAACCCGATAGACCACCAGGGAGCACGATTCCAGAACCAGAACCAGAGCCAGAACCAGCATTAGGCTCTTGCTTCACCGACACACCGCTGTTTACAGACGTCGCCGTTTGATAAGCGGTGGCATAGCCATTTTCTCCACCAGCTGTGCTGCTGTTACCGGCACCGGCACCATCAAGCTTCTGCTCTTGAGCCTCCTGGGTCACAGAGTATTGCTGTTGCTGTTGTTGTTGTTGCTGCTGTTGCTGTAGTTGTTCTTGTTCGTGTTGCTGCTGTTGTAGTTGTATTTGCTGTTGCTGCTGCTGTTGTCGCTGCTGTTGAGCCTTTGAAGGGGTCTGAGGGGCCTGAGGTGCAGCTGCAGGCGCAGCGATAGAAGCCTCGGGAGCAGGCCTGTCCCAGGAAAAGGCACCTACACCGGAATTGGAGAGCCTTTCTCTCCAAAGTTTCTTAAGATCTTGCAAAGTCTGCTCGTCTATTCCGCTGTCTTCGAAATCCTGTCTCGACTCTTCGATGACATCCTCGATGATTTGCTCGTATAGAACGGCCTGGATTGAAGTCGAATGACTGTTAGTAATGGAATCCCAAGTGATAAAATGATGCTCTGATTTGAACTTACAGCTTCTTTATTGGACATGTCTTAGTAATCGGGGGCAGCAAAAACGCAATTGAAACGATCTATAGATATATATGCGAATGGAGCGATAGAAGAAAGGTGGCGGGGTGGGCGGGGTCTGGTAATGAACGAAATGGTTCTCTCGCAGCGGATCTTCTAGCCACTGTGTATTGGTGCGTGCTGTGCGGTCGATTCTAATCACAATTGCAGTTCTGCAAGACAAGACCCATGATACTGTTATACAAGGGCCTCTGCTGGAAGAAAAAGCCATCATCCATTTTCTCTCCTTTTCGGAATCTCCAAGTCTCGACGGTGCACGGGTTTATAAAACACACAAGATTGCGAAAATACATCCCTGCACCACAACACAAGCACGATTACATAAGCTTTCAGAATTACATAAGCACAGAAAATAGTGTTTTGAATTTCGAGTTTTCAATTTCGAGTTTTGAATTCCCCGTTTTCTCCCCTGTTGTTTGGAGAGGGAAAAGAAGCGTGTCGCGTCTTGTGTGCTGTGGTGGTTATTTTGTTTAGATTTGTTTAGATTTGTTTAGGTTGTTTAGATTCTTCCGGCTGACACACACAGACCAGTTACGTTACACTTGGCGCCGTTCAGCTGCATTGTATCGCACGACCACACACACGCAGATGAGTACCAGTGCACAGTCGTCGCCCAGCAAG
Organism: Wenyingozyma succiphila; assembly: GCA_001599255.1. Lineage (NCBI taxonomy): Eukaryota > Fungi > Ascomycota > Pichiomycetes > Pichiales > Pichiaceae > Wenyingozyma > Wenyingozyma succiphila. The sequence goes on from BCGL01000011.1 coordinate 157,733, forward strand.
TGGGACGACAGAGCCCTCTTGGAGGCAGAGGCGTTTTCACCTTCGAAACCACATGCAGCAGGGGCGGTTCCTCCCCAGGATGCTCCTGTTCCTGTTCCTGCTGCTGAGATCGCAATTGGATCAGGCAGCAAGGGGGCTACACCCGTTCGCAACGCCGACAGGCACACCGCGATCCCCAAAAGACCGCACAACCTGGCGGTCATTCCTCATGGCCTGCAACGCAAGCATCACGTCAGACGGCAGAGCAGCAGCGGTCCCGGTGGTGCTGCCAGTGATGGTACCAGGAATATCCCAGTGGGTATCGCCAGTAGCGGCAGTGCTGGAATTGGCAAAAGGCGCAACTCTCTGAGTCCCAGGAAGAATGCAGCGTTTGCAATTCCTGAAACTGTCAGACGCACCCCATTGACCACATTACGCAGATCTGTTCAGTCCAGTGCCTCATCTGTTTCCAATTACAAATCGCTCCAAGCCGCAAAGCAAGACCTGACAAAAGTTCTCCTTTTCGAAAATGAGAACAGCAGTATTAGTTCGTCACCTTTGAAAGAAAATTCAACTGTCAAATTGATCTTTGCAAAGGAGAAAGAAGAAGAGAATGAAAATGAGAATGAGAACGATAATTCTCAACATGGTCACCAAGTTGGTGATCCCGAGACTTCTCCTTTGAAAGCGCATCATTCCAAAGTTCACCGTCTTGAATTCTCATTATCGGCCATCAGCGCCAAGAAGGCCCGTGTTAGCGGTGGTTCAAATGCAAATGCAAACGCAAATGCAAATGCAAACCCACAACAACACGATGATGAAATTCAACAAACTCCCGAAAGATCGATTGATAATTTACATATTAATTTCAGAGACAGACGCCAAAGACAACATTCTATTGGAGATGAGCAGCAGCAACAAAATAAAGATTCTCCCAAAGTCCTGGACGCTCCAAATAGTCCTTTGGCTAATGTTAGTCAGGGTAGTATTGTGGACCAAACCATTGATGACGAGGACGTAGTTCTTAATGAACTCTCCAATAAGGAACCTATCAACATCAACACCTCACTTCACGAACACGAGTTGGATGACTTTGACTCAGAGAGAGATTTCATTACAGGTTCGGGTCTTGAGTCATTGAACGCGCTTATCAAAGAGGAACAAGCTATCGACAAAGATTTATTGCTTGAAGAAGAAGAAGAAGACTCTGAAATATCAGAGACTGGAAGTTCATTCGGCACTCTTGCAAGACAAATTGAGACTCTTGTTGAGACTACCCAATCTTTGGAAAAGCAGAATGTAAATTTGAAAGAGTATGTGAGTAAGTTGAAATCTCGCTTTTCGACAAGACAAGAATTTTTGGAGTCTAAATTGTCCAAGTTGAAAGCTTTGTACCCCAAATTATTTAAAGACGTCCAACACTTGAACAAACAGGTGGAAGAAAAATCTAAACATGTCACGGAATTACAAGCTGAAATTGACAATTTAAACGAGAAATTCGAGTCTCTTAATGGTGAAAAACTGCAACTTTCAAGCCAATTAGACCTCACAACTTCAGAGAGACACGAATTGTTGAAGGAAAAAAACGATTTGGAAGCCAAACTGAATACAGAGCTCGAACAATTGAAATCAGAATTGAACCACAAGACAGAAGCTTTAGTAGCTGCCGAGAACGAGAAATCTGGTCTTGAGAATTCCAATAGAGAATTTGAATCCAAGATCAAGGATCTGGAGTCTACTGTGGATTCTTTGAAAGAGAAAGCTGAAACTGAATTGAATTCTTACACAGCTGACATTGAGCAACGCGACTTGCAAATCGAGTCTCTGGAGCAAGAAAAGAATAGTCTGCAGGTTGAGCTCGAAAGGGTGAGGCAAGAGGCCAGTACGCGTGAAGAGCGTGACGAGCGTGAAGACGAGGAAGATTACAAAAGTCAATTCATTGCGCTGAAAGAAGAAATCGAGCAGCTGAAAGTGAAACACGAGCAAGATCGTGAAGCTGTGGCGGATTACCTGTACAAGGAGTACGCGGCGAAGCACGAGTCCAAAGTCGAGACGATCAAGAAGTACTTTGTCGGGCAACTCAAGAAGAAAGACCAGGAAATCAAGCAACTGCAAGAGAAATACCAAACTGAAAAGCGAGAGAAGGAGAAACTGGTCGAAGTTTGGGGAACAGAAGTGAGAAACAACCAGCACGACACGCCCAAGCGCCGTTAATACCTACATACATACCTACCTACATACCTACATACATATATATATGTGATTAGATATATGCCTTAACCCTGCTAGAGAGATAGCCGCCAGGATCAGCCCAGTGGTGCATGGTATTTCCGTGGTGCTGCATCTGTTTCCCGAGTGGGAAAATCGTGAATTGAAAAGCGTTTGAACTGTGAAATTACGCGTTTTTGCGTTTCATTTCAAGTGGAAACGGCGCCGGCGCGCGCTTTTTTGTTTTTCTGTGGTTTTTCTGTGGTTTTTTCTATGTTTCTGTGTTTTCTCTGTGTTTTCTCTGTGTTTCTGGCTTTTTGTCGCTGGGGTTTTTCCCTGTGGGTTTTTCCCTGTGGGTGAGGAGGACAAGTTGGGCTTGATTTGGGCCCCACGGCTACTAAATACACTACTGCGTGCCACGGCTGACACTGGTGAAGTGCTACTCAAGACCACACAGCGTGCTTGTCCCGTCCTTGCTTGCCTACCGCCGACTCATTGTGCTCTGTGTGCACGCGTTCCCCGGCACATCCCACTGCTCCTTCGCTCCTGCCCACGCACACCCACCCACACACACAGACTTAGGCTCACATTCTTTACCTCATTTCTGCAGCTGGTTTTAGTCTTTATCTCCACTTATACACCGTCCGTGCCACCAGCTAGCACCTACCACCTTCGAGTTATCTCCTCCGCGTCACCACTGCCGCCATGAGCTCTGGCAGTCCATTGCACGAGCGCTTCAGCTCGCAAGCGGACTCAGTCGACGCGCATCTCCGAGACCACAAGAACTCGCTATACGAGGAAGGAATCGCCATTCTTTCCGAATCTATTTCGCCTTTCCCCAAGGAGAACGCCGCTCAATTCGTCAACCCTCTTGCCAGCGACAAGGATACCGATCGGGATACCGATCCGGATCTCCATCGGGATGACGCTGTCCCGCTCCAGCAGAAAGAACAAGCGCAGAAGACTTCCAGTCCCGATTCAAACAAAATTTCCAGCAAGAAAGCAGCCCCCCGTAGTCCTGCAGAAACGCCAATCACCGCACCCGCTCCAAGTGAGCCAAATGGACCAAGTGGACCAAAAGAAGCAACTGGAACAACCTCCCCGCTGCCCACGTCAAATGTGTCCTCTTCCGAGTTCAAGAGCCTGCAAGACGAGGTGCATCAATTGAAGCAAGCGCTTGCAGAGAAGGACAGACACATTGAGGAATTGATCGCATTACTGAAAAATCAGACTCGCCAGAGCGTGCACGATGCAGTGCGGACAGATGAACCCATTCCTCAAGACCTTCCGAAGACACCAACGCAGTCGGCAAGTCTGTTCGACAGCGGCCTTGAAATCCCTCAACGAAGCGTCAGAAGACAAACACCAGGGAATCCAGGGAATACAGGGAGCTCGGATGTTTTGCATGTCAGTAATGAAAATTCTTCATCACATTTGCGCTCCAGATCCAATTCTAGCTCTCTGTACTCTGAAGCAAACAGACAACAAGGTGATCAGAGCCCTTCTGTTCTTCCAGCCAAAATCACAGTTACTTCACCTGAAAAGACTCCCAAATATGAACACCTTAAAGACCCCGTCATTGTCACCACGCCCAGTATCAGTGCAAGTGAAGCTTTTTGGAGATCATCCAACACAGTACCGCAAGTGATACTTGGATCTTCCCCCAGAGCTAGAGGATCCCGTAAAAGTTCGCCTGTTAAAACCCTGCATTCGCCCGCGATGTCACCATTGAGGAAGACATCTTTGAACAACAGTTTGGATCTTATAGGTTCTTCCACAACCAAAGATTTGGTCGCTGATAATAATGAAGACATTGTGGACCTAGTGGATACAAGTAAAATCATTTCTGATAGGAGCTCACCCGATGAAACCCAGGAAGAAGATGAAGTCGATTTTTATTTCAACGATAGTGGATCTTCTATAAATCTACAACATCCAAAGGCTCACAGAAACCTGAATCCTTTGTTCGCCGATGAAGATTTTGGAAACCACGAAAGCAATGGCGTACCTGAACAAGCCGATAAAAAGGAGCTGTCCACCACAGAAAGCGAAAAGAAAGAAGCACAATCCGAATCTCCTCCACCAAGTGATCATGCTGAGATTTACTCAGAATACTTAGCTCGTGACTCTGTACAGGATGTTGCAGCACTGGTTGCCACTGATAAAGCAACCACCGAACCAAAACAGGCAGAAGATGAGAAAGCGCAAATCACCGAGAAGGATATTCCACAGCAGCCAGAACCAGAGCAGATCACAAATGAGACACATCATCCAGGGACCACAGATGGTCATGCGAGTGAACCAAGCGGCAAACAGGCACCACAACAGAAAGCTACAGAACATGTAGAACAACAACAGCCATTCATTGAAAATCCCATCCAGTCGCCGCCTGAACAAGCAAGAGATCAACAAATACCATCGCAGCAATCTACAGTTGCGGTAGCAGCAGTTGCCGCAACAGCCGCAGCAGCGGCAGCAGCGGCGTCGGCTTCGGCGGCGGCGTCATCATCTGGAACGAGAGCCCCTTCGAATCCTCGTGTTGCAAAACCACAATCTCCGTTGCCTGAAACTCCTGTCCCTGGTGGTTCTGCATTTACGTCGGGAAAATTTGAGATACCCCCACTCCCTAGGAGAGAGTATCCTGAATCTGCAACTTTTCCCGAATCAAACAGGACGCCAGCTAAATCAGAAACAGACTCTTTGTATTCAATTACAGCATCTCCCGTTCAGCTCAGGACAGTGCATAGTTCTCAAAACGATACTCAATATATCCACGGTGATAATGGCAATGACTATTATGATGAACCTTTGGAATCGCCCCCTTCTGTGACGCAAACACCAACCCAGAAAAAACTGGATGATGAAGAAATACCGAATAGTGCAGGTGGTGGTATTGCAGATACAACGGTAAATGCTTATCCAGAGCGCCAGAAAAGTCCTTTACGCAAGATCCCAAGCTCCACGTCGTCTTCTGGATCATCATCTTTACCTTTGCATCAGCTTCAATATAATAATATCGTCACGTCTTCAACGAATTCTGTTCATTCACCAGATCTTGAAAATATTAATGCCCCACCTCCTCCATCACCATTTGGACGTTTACAACCAACAAGACAATTACAATCACCTCATAGATCTATTTTCGAAAGTAGAAGCCCTGCAAATGCTAACTATGCTGCTGCATCACCTGCCAGTCTCAACCAGCAACAATTCAATCAACAACAGTCAACTCCACAGCTCACACCACAGTCTAATTCATACTCTTTGGTGACTTCTCCACGCCACAAATCGAAGCCTTCTTACGACAACGAGCCAGATTATCTTTCCAATGTGATCAACACGACATCAATCACAGTTTTGAACGTCGTTGATCCTCTCGCGATTCTATCAAGAAGCAACCCAAACCAATCACCCCAGCATCATAATAACAATTCACCAACTTTCCGTGATTTCCACGTTCAATTCATGGTTAATAACGTTGAAAGAGGTGAATTGACACCTTTATATCCAGTGAGACAGTATTATTCCAAGCTGTTGGAAAGAGATTTGGATTTGAGAAGTTTTGAAATCTTGAGAGTTAATGATCAAGGTGTTGGATACCCATTGAGACCTTTCTTGAACCTCCCCGAATTACCTAGTCCTGAATCTTTCTTGAAGATAGATCCACCTGCTTGGGATAGCAAGAAAACTATAATCAGAATGTACATTGCTGAATTATTAAGACTTATCAAACCTCTCCCTAGAGATGCATTACCTTGGAGAATTCTAAATTCATTCTTTAAACCAGATGTTGAAACAGATATTTCAACGGAAAGAGAATATATCTTTGTCCAAGTTTCCAAAGGTGTCAAGAAGTCTTTCAAATTATGGAGGTCTGTCATTGATGTCTTTGACAATGCAGTCACTTTCATCGAATTGGGTAAACAAGGGTCAACGGAAGTGTTCCCATTGTCAGAATTGCAAATCCAAAGAGACAATCAAGTGGTACAGGTTCAAAGAAAGAGAAAGAGTAAATTCAAAGCCAACAAGACATTAACCCTTTATGCTGAATCGGTTCTAGATGCTGAAGATTGGGTCAAATTAATACAGAAATACACTCCTGCATCGGATGACCAAGTTTCAGTCCTGAATAATGACACTACCGGTAATTCATACAGCGGTTCTGTTCCGCTCGTACATGTCGACTCGACAGGAAGTAATGGCAATGGCGCCAGTGGATATGGAGGTTCGCAATACCAGTTACAACAACAGCAACAACAGCAACAGCAGCAGCAGCAGTCACAGCAATCACAGCAGCAGCAGTCCCAACCACAATCAACTCAGTCGACATCAAGTTCTCTTAGTGGAAATAACAATAACACCAGTTCAAGCAGCAGCAGTTTTGCCAGCACAAGTAAATCATTTTTTGGTGGTATTAAGAGACATACGGTGATCCCATCTGCTGCCAATGGGTTGGCATCTGTGTTCCATTCTTCGAGTGATAGGCAATTACATCAACAACAACAACAGCATCAACAGCAGTTGTATCTGCAATCAATTTCACAAAATGGTGCATCACCTGAACGAATCAGAAATGATGATGCCTCCAGTACATTGACAGGATCAACCGCTTTGGGATCGACCAATGTCTTGGAATTCAAATCCATGCCTTATACCAGCACAGGACCATCGGTTTTAACCTCTGCATCGAGTCAACTTTCAACTCCAACCACATTACATTCACCTTCTAATGGTGCCTTTGCCCAATCTCCGCAGTCAACATCGGCAGTATTCAGCAAAGCAGTCGACCCTACTGAAAAAGTCTTTGGTGCTACTTTGCAAAAAGGTTTGGAACTGTCACCAAATCTGGAATTGGACGGTAGACCATTACCTTCTGTTGTGTACAGATCGATCAGTTATTTAAGATCGAGTAAAGCGGTCTACAGTGAAGGTATTTTTAGATTGAATGGAATGATGCTAGAAGTCAATAAAATACAGCAGAAATTCAATGAGAATCATGATTGCGATTTCAATTCATTACAAAATCCTCCTGATGTGCATTCAATTGCCACACTCTTGAAAAGATACTTGCGTACATTACAAACGATGATTTTACCAGAAATCGAATCTGAGCAAATAATCTCATTATGTGCCAATAAAAACTACAATGAATCTGTCACGAAGATAAAAGCTATTCTTCAATCACTACCACAGGTCAACCAAGACGTTCTGTATACAATTTTCACCTATTTGCAAGAAGTCTTGCAGTACAAGGAATACAACAAGATGAGCGTCAGTGCTCTTTCTGTATTGATGGCCCCCAATATCTCTCCATTCGATAGCAACAAGGAGATCAGCGCTGAGCTGTTGATCAACCACAAGTTCTATTTTGAGAATGGAGCCATTCTGAACGCAAATGAGCGGTCATTGGTGTGATATTTGTCTTATATTTGTATAATTCTGTCCAAATAGCCACTAAACACAGCAACACCCGTACACCTCCACTACCATATAGTAGTTAAATAATACTGGCAAAAATACGCGTATTAACCCATGTTTTTCTTTTTTGTTGTCCTTGTTTATATATATGAACTATGGTGTGTAAGATACTTGAATAATTATAAACTTTCAATCAATTAAACAATGTCGACAGCAAGCAGGAAGGAAGCATACGCGTACCCACAGTCCGTCGAGGAAGGAGATCAAGATATCGACCTCGATCTCGTACAGAGTCAGGCTAATAATGATAGCGAGGAGAGTCCATTGGATGCCGATTTCGATTCCCTTGTTGGCCATTTAGATTCTTCGCAGATTAACGTCTTGAAACAGTACCAGAGACTCGCTCGTAACCTCAATAGCTTGAGCAAAGAGCTGTCGGGAATACAGGAGAAAGTGGATGATCCAGCAGAGACCACACAAGGACCAGCTGGTGGTCTGATAGATAATTTGAGAGATTTGGAAACTAAATTGACTCTTGCATCTACGCTTTTCAAGAGTTCAGTTTACAAAGTGGTTAATGATGCTGAGACTCAGCAGTTCGATCCTGCATTCACCGGTAATGCTGGAGCTGCGTTGGAAGGAGATGACGAATATTGATTCTGATTTGTCGTCTTTCAATTTTTTCTATTATTGTTTTATTACTTTTTTTTTCTTCTTAATTATGTATACTAAATGTCAAAAATGACTACTTTACCATCATTACCAGATGTACTGATTCTCAGAACGTTTTGCGAAGCTTGTTGGAAACTTCTTACGACGTTGATTGTGTTCTGATGGGTGGTCAACAGTGTAGCTGAATCATGAGCAGAGGTCGCACCTTTGAGATCCAATTGTCTGAACAAATGCAATGCGGATTGTTGCGAGATTTCACCATCTTCACCAGCGTTAGCAAATTTACCAGTAGTACTAGATTTAGTGAGTGGGTCATCAATGGATTTAGTGAGTTTCCAGCCTCTTTGATGGTCACCTTCGTAAACATCTGGGTGTGCATCATGACCTGCCACGACAATTTTCGATTCATTAGCGAATAAGATCGATTTGTATGGTAATCCATGTGCTTTTACCTTGATGACATGACCAGGAACTTCAGGCTGATCTGGGTTACCCGATGGGTACAAGAAGAGAACAGAAGAATCATGACCCACGGCACTTAAGAAGTCTCCACTTGGACTGAATGAGACTCCATGAATCCAAACTCCATGAAATGCATAATCTGCACTCAAAGTCTGGAATGGTAGCCTTTCACCCCAGATGGAAGGTGCAGGCTTAGAATCCACAGACTTGATGTAAGTGGAAAAGACACGAACATGGCCATCTGAGCTTCCTGCTGCAAGTAAGACACTATTTGGATGCCAATCAAGGGACAAAATGGTGGATTTCAAAGGTTTCTTGATATGCTTGGAGATCCACCAATCATTCTCACTTTCGAAATAACAAATGGCAATGACCCTAGCACCTGAACCAACGGCAAATTTATCCCCATTAGGAGACCATCTCACAACTGTAGCAGCTCTGTTGATACGTAAAAGAACCAAAGTTGGCTTATAAGTCCCATTGGGTAAGGGCTCCCAAACAAGTGCATTTCTGTCTTGCGAAGCAGTGACAATTTTACCATCACTAGAAATGTCCAATGAGGTGATGGGCTTATCATGATGTTGCAAAGTGGCCACTAACTTGGGCTTGCCACTCACAGAGACATCATAAACTTCAACATCGTTCTTCTTGGTGATGGCTAAATGGCTACGATCGTAGGAAAAAACATGGTCGTAGATTGGATCTTTCGATAAATTGAACTCAATTGGCTTAGACATTTTTCGGGGTTTCAGTTAATCACAATATAATCAGGAGTATAGCTCTCTACTGATTGATTTGGTTGTGATTATTTGTGATACGGTAAAATAGAATAGTGTCTAAATGGTTCTACATAAGTATTCTGGACAGAGCCTCCTTCCAGCTCTTGTTCCAGCCTCTTCCGAGCGTCGCGGCCGATCGACGGCAGTAGCTACATGCCATGTTATATTAGGTGTTAAGTATACAGGGAGAGGTAGGTGTAAATGATAGACTACTGGGGTGAATTGGTGGTACATGAGACACGTTTCAGAGCTCCGTTGTGATCATGATGAGAAGCTGACAAAGTTTGGAGGGCCATTTATGGCCTGGAAACCGCTGGTGACTGCGACCGAGACCGAGAAAGGCGAGGAGACGTGCTCTTGGAGTCACCATGGTCTCGACCTGTGGACTGCTGCGCACTTGCTTGACCATTGGAGGCCTGTTCAGCACCCGGAATCGTCTCTGTAGCAGCCGCATCCGCATTGGCATCCGCAGCTGCAGCTGCAGTTGACGCTCCGTCTCCGTTCGTGATTGCAGCTTCTGGCTTGACAGAGTCTGTTTTTTGTTGCTGTTGCTGTAGCAGTGGCTCACGCCACCTTTCAACCATGTCGTTATAAACAATAGAGCTCATGTCGCTCTTTGTGATCTCTTTGCGGAACTTCGGCGACTTGAGCAGCGTCAGAATATGCAGACAATTCGGAAACCTACCGATGGGAAATTGCAAAGTTAGTCACGGGTTATGAAAAAACATTGTACACTGCTTAGGGACTTACACTAGTTGTTTGGCATACTCAGGGTCACGCCAGTAATCAAGATATTCCAAGTAGTTCAGGAATTTTTCGTCTTCCAGATGACCAGTTTGCGCAAGATATGTCAAGTATTGCATATTCGCCAGCGATTGTACAAACTGCAAAAAAAAAAACAACATAAAGAGCGTTAGCAATTTGTGCGATTGATCGAGAAGTAAATTCCATGTATACTCACCTCTAGTTCGACTTCCCATCTTGTCGGCAGTGGCTCAGTCATTGTGATACTGGTTGTTACCAGTTCTGTGGTAAATACGAAACATTCAACCCCGGTAAAAAGCCCAAATATCCTAGAATGAGTTGTAGGCCCCCCGACCTTTTGGAGACGCCGATCGGCGCCGGCCGACCCCGCAAGCTAACTTTAAGCCACTTTAGTACATTTGCTATATAGAAGTAAGTACACGTAGCAGAGTTGAAGAGAACTTGAATTACTTCCAAACCAGACACTTGAGCGTGACAGACCTAAGATGCCAGAGCAGCAGAATTTGCAACCGGCGAGCCACCGAGTGGTGCATGATATAGCTGCGGTGGACTCTCTGCTGACGAGAGTCTCAAAGAAGATTCTATTTTCCAAATTAGAGGTGGCAATCGGGTTGATCTATCCATGGATTTTGATCTTGGGCCAGCTTGTCTTCCTGCTATCGCCACAGAGCCAGTCAGAGAACTACTTCACATCCAAGCGCAATTTCTGGAACGTGTGGTTTGTTAAGAAAGGATGGGGATGGACTAGTGCAGTATATTTGTTGCTCGTTGCTAGAGAATACAGGCAAAAGCGACTGATACCCTATAAATCAGTGCTGAGGTTTGCCCTGACTACACTAGGTTGGTTTGTATACACACAGTGGTTCTTTGGACAGCCGATAATGGACAGAATATTCGTTCTGACCGGTGGACAATGTTACAATATACCTGAAAGAAATTTATCCGTAAAGGGAATCATAGACAATTTCTCAAAGATGGAAATCATAATTGAAGGAGCTCTTAACTTGAAGAAGCAAAAAGGTGATTTATATCAAGCTAATCATATAAGCTCTCAGACGTGTAGAAGTCTTAAGGGGCAATGGCACGGTGGCCATGACCCTAGTGGGCACGTTTACTTGCTATCACTTTCCTCACTCTTCTTATTATACGAAACATTTGGATTTGACTACAACTTGGACAGAATATTGTTGGAGCTTGTCAAATTCCACAGAAATCTGAAAAGGGTGACCGTTCAAAAAGATCTTGCTCTTTTGGGAAAGACTCTTATAGATTACCCTTCGGTCCTCGTTGTGTATTTATCTGCACTTTGGTTCTGGATGCTTTTGATGACTAGCATTCATTTCCATTCATTGTTGGAAAAATTCTTTGGGTTATTCTGGAGCTTCCTTACGGTTTACCTTGTATATTACATCCCTAGAAGATACTTTGACTCCTGATGAAATTAATTTATAATATACATACATCATTATATATATATATTTATAATGGTAAATGACTTTTCCCAACTCTCCATGCACTAATAGGAAGACTTTGTAAGTATATAATTGTTTTTCTAATCCAACCATAGAATAACAATAGTCCTATTGAGATACAGAGAATATTCGTAACGTAATACCCATCTTTCACAATTGCACATTTGCCCCCATTCTCAATACATTGTTTCTTCAAGTCTGATCTAACACAATTGTAGAAAGGTTTTTCTTCAAAAACATTCGACAACAAAGGCGATTTATTGGTGTCAGACGGCACACAATGAGCTGTAGTGAACCTATCAATTGAGTACAATACCAAGATTTTGGGCCATTGACCTCCTAAATTACTCAAAGTATTCAAGGTCGTCATATAAGTACCACCAATGATAGGATCTGCAATTCTTGTATGGAATGCACAAATAGATACAAATTGAACTGTAGACATGAATGATCCTAATAAATGCTGTAAGATGACAGAAATGAAGTATGGTGTGTTGACTTTACCACTCTTGGGGAAATTCCACACCAATATCTGACCCAATGCCGCTGCAGTGATACGACCTATAAAAGCATATAACCAAGGTCTTAATGGTTGATCACCTGTAGACCACCTTCCTGCATAGTACCCGAAAATCATCTCAAATGGGAAATCTATAAGTACAGTGATGGCCAGATCTTCTTTGGAGAATCCTTTGTCCAACAATTTCAAATTCGTGGCACTTTCATTAACCAAGAACCCAATTTTCGAAATCAAATGAACAATGACAAAGAATCTCACGTTTTTCAGTTTTAAAACTTTCCACATTTGAATGTACACCGATTTCAAGGAAGTTGTACTGTGACTAGATGATGATGCAGAAAAAGATAATGAAGATGATTGAGCAGAAGGCGTTTCTGTAGAAGTTGAAGATGGATCGAAATCCACCAATGGTATATCCAACTGCCTTGGTTCTGTCTCTGACCTACCAATTGGATCTTCAGGAACCGCAAGGAATAGAATCACCGTGACGATGAGATACAACCATCCCCAGAATGACATGTATTGTCCCAGAGTGACCACACCTTCATCACTAGGAACTGCACGAAGGTACTTATTTGCGAAATCTGGTGAGTTAAAAGCTAAAAAAACGGTGAAGGATAAGAAATATCCAGCATTAAGACCAATAGTTTGAGCAGTAGATGCAAAGCTCAATGCTTCTTCTGATAATATGGTCAATGCCCAACCATCAACGGCTATGTCTTGTGTAGCACATAAAAGGATTAAGAAGAAAAACGTATAAGTCAGCGAGTAGAGTTGCAAGTCAACATTGGCTAATATATCATCTATTCTATATCCCAAAAAGACCAATGTTATACCACTTATGGTCTGAACAGGTACGATCCAAGACTTGCGTCTACCGATTTTCTTGAAGAAAATGGAATCTACTATGGGAGACCATAAAAGCTTTAATGAGTACGGATATGAGGCTAGTGAAAAGACACCGACTTGGGAATATGAGAGATTGCTTGATTTTAGTAAGAACGGTACAGAACCAAATGCAAGTCCAATGGGGACACCTTGAAGAAGATATAAAAGAACAAGTAATGCAAATCTAGGTCTATCTCTCTCTGGTAAGTTGCCATTGCCCGTGGATGAAGCTTTCACTTTTTCAGTGGTTGAGTTTTTCCTCCTTGGTTGCACATCATCTTCATTGGCCAATAGAGGTACGAAACCGTCCTGTTGATCTTGCTCCATAGCCAATCTGTTGCGTGGGGAAACGGCTACGCGATGCAGGGCCTCGTCGTGTCTCTGTCTCGAATTGCTGAGTGGAGAATGAGTATTTGAATCAGAATGCTTCACACGGCCCAGGCTCATTCCATTCGTTCGATCGTAACCAGTCTAACAAGAACTAAAGTTTTCCAAAAAACCAGTCCAGACCAGATCAATTCACTGGAATTTTGATGATATTAAATCTTTTGGTCTTATAGACACGATAGTCAACTTCGCGTGAAAGTTCCATCGTCGCGTCGAACGGCCCGCGCTAGAAGTTTCTTAGTGTTTAGAAAATGAACAAACTAAATTTATTCACAGACTAGAATTTGGGTTTTTGAAGTGTCTTGTAACCTGTTAATAACTCCGAAACCCACTCTAGGAACAACACCAATGGCCACCAGTCAGACGCAGATGGATTCAAAGTTCACACCGGCCGTAACGAGGCTCTTTCAGCTTCGTGGTCCGACACCCTATATCGAGCCCGTTGACTTTCCTGTAGAGCAGCGAAGAACAAGACCTATTGATGGGATTGCAAGTTTACTACAAGGGCAGTTGAAAGAGTACGTTACAAGTCCCGTGCATAGCAGCAGCCAATCTGAAAACTCAGAGAAAATAAAGATACCAGGTGACAAAGGCAAGATCAATTCGCAGTTAATACAGGAGAAGCTCATCCACTGGAATCCTGAAAAAGATGCTCATATAACAGGAGATCCATATAGGACAGTGTTCATCGGAAGACTCCATTACGACATCGATGAGGTGGAATTGTCACAGACTTTTGCCAATTACGGAGAAATAGAGAAAAGTCGGGTGGTGAGAGATAAAGAGAGTTTTACAAGTAAAGGTTATGGGTTTGTTTTATTCAAGCGGGAATCTGATGCTCGGAGTGCCATTACTCGTGCGAATGGAATCAAATTGAGAGATAGAGCGATAATAGTTGATTCAGAGCGTGGCCGTGTTGTTAAGAACTGGAAGCCTCGTAGACTTGCAGGAGGTTTAGGCGGTAGAATTGCTCAATTGCCAAAGAAATCCAAAAAGAAACAAGATGACAAGACCGCGAGTTACAGACCTCACAATCGCAACAGCGCTCCACTGCAGCACCAACAGTCACAACAGCCGCCATCGTCACATGATTATCCTCCAAGACAAGATGATAGAAACCCACTGTTTGCGCCACCTAGCTCGTACCATTCCCAGAGAGGTCCTCCACGTGGTGAGTACAATAACTACAACAGTTACAACAGAAATGCCCGTGGTGGTGGCAGTGGCAGTGGCGGTGGTGGCGGCTACAGGCGATATGACAGCAACAGTAACAGCAACAGCAACTCACGAGACCCATCTGCAGGTGGCAGATGGTAGCTTTGTCACCTCATAAACGTGAAACACTTGTATTTGTACCTAAATAAGCGCCTCATAACGTGTATTTTTCAACGGAGTATCAATATATATATATATATATATATGATTTTTGGAGACCGAAAAAACACGATTTCTTTGTTGGCGAGTCCGAAATCCGAGTGGTAGAAATTCGGATTTCGATACCCGAGATCTATTTGTATTTCAAAAACGGCAGAAAGACCGGCAGCCGGATTTTAAGCCTTTTCCGTCAATGTTGAGACATTTGATTAGAAAGCAATTACAGTGTATATAGCAAGTAGACTTCCCATGTATTTGGAGCGTAGATCTCGATTCTCCAGGAATGTTTCAGACAAGAGAAGTAAGACAAGTAAAAAACTCGTTATGAATACAATAACAAAATTAAGGAATCTTGTTCCCCTTGAGAAGAGGCCCAAGAATGTCATATTCGGAGTTATTCTGGCGGCTATTGCACTAGACAATTTGAATATGTCCTCAGCTTTGGTCTTACAACATGATGTTCAAGAAAGATTCGACGCTAACACTGCTATTGCTTCATGGGTTGTTTCAGGGTATGCATTAACCTTGGGAACTTTCATAATTATCAGTGGTAAAATATCATCTATTGTTGGCCTTGACAATTGTTTTCTTTTTGGTACTTTAATTATGGCTGTTTTTTCATTAATAATCGCGACTATTGAGCACAGTCTCATTGCTTTGATTATAATGAGAGCTTTGCAAGGAATTGCAGGCGCTGCTTTAATTCCCAGTGGTTATGGACTTGCAGCAAATTATTATTCAGGCGCTGAATTAGGCCGTGCGATAAAATTTTTGATCATTGCATTAGTGGTTTCATTAGGTATTGGATTCATTTTAGGTGGTGCATTCTCAGAAGACAAACGAATTGGGTATAAAGGATTTTATTATTTGAGTTTTGCAATTGCAATATCTTGCTTTTTGATTCTATTCTTCTTCATAATACCTCCTCAAAAGATACCTCAAGCTCATAAATTAAAATTCAAAAATTTGGATTTTGCAGGATGTGCATTTTTTGCAGTAGGTGCTTTATTGGTGATACTGGGACTGACAGAAGCAGGTAAGAGCTGGAATCAACCTGTTGTTTACGTTACAATACCTATTGGAGTTGTTGTATTGATTGCAGTTGCACTTTATGAAATTGTTTATATCGGTGGATATCAAGAGAGACATGCATCCAATCCAACTGATAATTGGAAAATGAAATTAGCCGTTTTATTCCCACGGCGGATTATCAAGATTAAGAACTTTGGCTTTTTCCTTGTCTCTGTCTTATTCATATATGCAGATTTCATCTGTGCATATGTTGCAATAATCAGATATCATTCAATATTGGAAGGTGATTCACTTATCTTAACAGCGGTTAAAGTATTTGATATAACCGTTGGTGTTATATTTGCGGCAGTTTTCATTAAATTGCAATATTTGGCTAAATTGGGTTACAAGAATTCGTATTTGTTGGCATTATTTTTGGTTCTTGGTAGTGCAATATGGTTTAGTAGAATCGATTATAAAGATCCATACAGTTTTTGGAAATTTGAGTTTGTTCCACTTTTCATATTTGGAGCTTCCATAAACCTTTTTTTCAATGTTTATATGAATTGTTCAATGCAAGTGACTCCATTGTATTTACAAGCTAATCTGTCTGGTATTTTCTTAACAGGTAACCAGCTTGGAATCTCTCTTGGAACAGCAGTTTCTTCAACTTTATTAGGTGACACATCAGCAAATTTCGAAACCATTGACAAAGAAGACTACATGAATAAAATCAGGTCGGTTATCTATTTCTGTATCGCTTGTACAGCGTCCAGTTTCATCATTTTGGCTTTCTCAAAAGGTTACACACGCACAGAACTCGAAGATTATCATAAACAGCAAATACAATCACAGCCGCTGGATATAGAGGAACAAAATTCAAAGTTGGCAAATGAAGGCGCTAAAATCGATGAAATCGATGAAGAACTCCCGTCTGATGCTGTTTCTACTGCAGCAAGTAAATAGTTACTTAACAATTTTAATACATATGCATAATTATCAACTCATGGAGATGAAATCAGCTCCATCCCGAAATCAATCGCTTTGAATTCTCCCCCGAACCTCATACCGTTCTTACAGTAGAAGAGCTGAACGAACATGCGAAGCTCGGCGATCGGAAATAAGTAGCACCGCCGTGTTTCCCCAGAAAAGATTTCCCTCCATCTTTATTTTTTGCGTATTTGCCGTGCACGGGTGTATTTTTGAAAGGCACTTGTAATCCACAATAAGTAATAACAATAGCAACGGTTACAACAATTTACGCAGAGATGGCGGAGGCGGAGGCGGAGGTAGTGGCGCTGAAAGTACTGTGACAGTACTGTACTGTACCTCAAGGATATATGTCAGCAACGGCAACGGCAACTCACGAGACACGTCAGCAGGCGGCAGACGGCAGACGGCAGATTCAGCCTTGTACATGCATATATACTTACCTCCATCAGTACATAAGCTGACAAACTGTATCTGAAAAAATGTCTCATACACTGTACTGTAACGTGTTTTTTTTTTCAAGGCAGAGCAAACGGAACCGCCCAATGCAGTTATCCGAAATCTACTAAATGATAAGGTTCGAAGCTGAGATGCCGTGAACGAGGTGGGTTATTTGATTGACATTCGGATATAAGCCCTTTCCGGTGATGAACAGAGTTTGTAAGCAGATTATATATATACATGGTACTATGTAGACCTCGGAGACTGTTAGAATGTAGCTTTAGTTCCACGATGTTACGAAGACTCTCGTAGAAACAAAGAAAAGTTACACTAAACAATGAATACGATTACGAGATTGAAGAATCTTGTGCCTCTTGAGAAGAGACCAAAACATATTATATTCGCTGTCATTTTAATAGCTCTTGCACTGGATAATTTAAATGTGACATCATCGTTGGTTTTGCAACTTGATTACCAAAAAAGATTCAATGCTGATGCTTCTATTGCTTCATGGGTAGTTTCAGCATTTGCACTAACATTAGGAACTTTCATTGGTATTAGTGGTAAAATAACGGAGATTATTGGTCTTGATAATGTTTTCCTTATTGGTATATTTATCATGGCTATACTTTCCATAATTCTAGCGACTATGGAACATAGTATTATTGCATTAATAGTGATGAGAGCTGTACAAGGTATTGGTGGTGCTGCTCTAATCCCTAGTGGTTATGGACTTGCAGCAAATTATTATTCAGATACACAATTAGCTCGTGCAATTAATTTTTTGATCATTGCATTAGTGGCTTCAATGGGTCTTGGACTCATCTTAGGTGGTGCATTCTCAGAAGATAAAACTCTGGGTTATAAAGGATTTTTTTATTTAAATTTCGCAATTTCAACAATTTGTTTTGTTTTTTTATTCTTCTTCATAATACCTCCTGAAAGAAAAGAAGTTAATAGACAGAAATTTAAAAATTTGGATTTTGCAGGATGTGCATTTTTCGCAGTAGGTGCTTTATTGGTGATACTGGGATTGACAGAAGCAGGTAAGAGTTGGAA
Organism: Wenyingozyma succiphila; assembly: GCA_001599255.1. Taxonomy (NCBI): domain Eukaryota; kingdom Fungi; phylum Ascomycota; class Pichiomycetes; order Pichiales; family Pichiaceae; genus Wenyingozyma; species Wenyingozyma succiphila. The sequence continues at coordinate 176,158 of BCGL01000011.1, forward strand.
TCAATCTATTGTTTACGTCACAATACCTATTGGAGTTGTTGTCTTGATTGCAGTCATGGTTTTTGAAATTGTTTATATCGGTGGGTATCAAGAGAAACATGAGTCGAACCCCATTGATAATTGGAAAATGAAATTAGATGTTTTATTCCCATTGCGAATAATTAGGATCAAGAATTTTGTTCATTTCCTTGTATCTGTATTATTCATATATGCAGATTTGATCGCTGCATATGTTGCAATAATCAAATATCATTCGTTATTGGAAAGAAATTCACTTATCTTAACAGCAGTTAAAGTATTTGATATAACCGCTGGTGTTCTATTCGTAGCAGTTTTCATCAGGTTGAAATATTTGAGTAGATTCGGTTACAAAAATTCATATTTATTAGCATTGTTTTTGTCTGCCGCGAGTGCAGTATGGTTCAGTAGAGTAGATTATAAAGATCGGAAAAGTTTTTGGAAATTTGAATTTGTTCCATTATTCATATTTGGAGGTTCAACAAATATTTTTTTCAATGTTTATATGAATTGTGCAATGCAAGTGACCCCATTGTATTTACAGGCTAATTTGTCTGCTATTTTCTTGACAATTGCACAAATTGGTGTGTCTTTAGGAACAGCAGTGGCTACAACACTAATAGGTGATACATCAGCGAATTTTGAATCTATTGATAGAGAAGCATATTTGAATAAAATCAGATCGGTTATCTATTTCTGTATCGCTTGTATCGCTGCCAGTTTTATCGTTTTGGCTTTCTCAAAGGGTTATAGCCGCACCGAACTCGAAGATTTCCGTAAACAGCAAGCACAATTACAGTCACAAGATGAAGCTGAACAGAGTGCAAAAATAGCAAATGAAGGCGCTAACAATGATGAAGAACAACCCCAATCTGATACCGTTTCTTCTGCACCAAGTAAGTAAGATACTATGAAAAATTCCAAAGGGTATCTGTATATAATTAATTATCTCTGTGCTCGAATAAATTGCCTTTAATGTCTTTAACACACAGCAATGCCATATTTCGAAAAGGGCAAATTCGGCATGTAAAAGAAAAGCCAACACCTACTTGCTTCTCTAGACGTGGGATAAAATCACAACAATTACAACATAAATCGTTGTTGTGAAAAATGAACCTGTAACTCGCGAGACTCGTGTGCAGGCGGCAATTGGGAGCTTTGGCATCCCATATATACACATCTACTCAACCTCGATAAATTTCCCGTAACTTGTATCTTCTGCACTATAGGATATATAATTAATTCTTGAAGAAAAGCGAATTACATGCAGTAGGAGTTACATGTTTTTATACAGGATTTTTACAAACCGGGATTGAATTGAAACCCGAGAAATTCTGAGGAAAAAAACTCTTAAAAGAGTAATACGGGGATTCACGACGATGGAGGAGGAATTCTGTAAATACAAGGCATCGCGCACTCTTTTCAGACTGATATTACTGCGCTACCAAGTCATGTACAGCTAAAGCAAAGAAGAGACTCAGCGAGACCCAAAATCCAAAGTTAGCCTTTGAAGGCACTCCCAATGGTGGGGAACTCCCATCTGGTGCCGGTTCTACAGTAGCAACTAAATAAGATAATAATGAAATGTATATACACAGTACGAAGTTCGACAATTGTTTATGAAAAAAAGCAACACTGCCTTGTTTCCTTGGAGAGAAAGGGTCTTTCACTTTAAATATATTGATATTTTAGTTAAATAATGTCTAGACATATTGAATATTTTTAATATTATTACGGCAATTGCAACAAAAACTAGGGTGAAGGTAAGACGGAGATCATATGACGGTAATAGCACCAGCTCATGGGACGCCTCGGGAGGTTGAAGACGGTAACTTTGTAATCATATATTATATTCGAATAAATTGCTCATAAGGCGCCTTGTAATCCCATAGGTGACACAGGTGTATCGTACTGTTGTTCGGACGTTGCTTTGTAATACCATGTAGTTGGAATACATATACTGCACCCAAATAAATTGCTCATGAAGGATGTTTTAACGAAATAGGGATTAATATTAAACGAAATAAACGAAATCCGAATTTATGTTTCAAATCCCGAGAAACTTAAAGAAACTGATTTGGAGTCATCTCCAAGGATGATGATACATCTAATTTCGAATCAACTATATATATCACTTCCAATTCCCAAGCTTTCAGAATGTGAACTTCGATTCTCCTGTAACTTTTTCAAAAAAGTTGAGACAAGTAGACAATTCAATATGAATACAATCACAAGATTAAGAAATCTTGTTCCACTTGAAAAAAGACCTAAAAATATTGTATTTGGAGTCATTTTATTAGCTGTTTCCCTAGACAATTTGAATGTGACAGCAGCATTGGTTTTACAGTTAGATTTCCAACAAAGATTCAATACTAGTGCTTCAATTGCTTCATGGGTTGTTTCCGGGTATGCATTAACATTAGGAACATTTATTATTATAAGTGGTAAATTATCAGATATTATTGGTCTTGATAATGTTTTTCTTGTTGGTGCTTTTGTAATGGCTGTTTTTTCATTGATTGTGGCAACTATTGAACATAGTATTATTGCATTGATTGTAATGAGAGCATTACAAGGAATTGCCGGTGCAGCATTAATTCCAAGTGGTTATGGACTTGCAGCAAATTATTATTCTGGTGCTCAATTAGCTCGTGCAATCAGATACTTAATTATTGCATTAGTGGCTTCAATGGGTCTTGGATTCATCTTAGGTGGTGCATTTTCAGAAGATAAACATCTTGGTTATAAAGGATTTTTTTATTTGAATTTCGGAATTTCTATTGCTTGTTTTTTGATTTTGTTCTTTTTCATAATACCTCCTCAAAAGACACCTGAAGCACATAAATTAAAATTTAAAAATTTGGATTTTGCAGGATGTGCATCTTTTGCAGCAGGTGCTTTATTGGTTATATTAGGATTGACAGAAGCAGGTAAAAGTTGGAATCAACCTGTTGTTTACGTTACAATACCTATTGGAATTGTTATTTTAATTGCAGTTGCACTTTATGAAATTGTTTATATTGGAGGATATCAAAAAAGACATGAATCTAATCCAACTGATAATTGGAAAATGAAATTAGCTGTTTTATTCCCATTACAAATTATGAAAATTAAGAATTTTATTTATTTTATTATTACTGTATTGTTTGTATATGCAGATTTTATCTCTGCATATGTTGCAATAATCAGATATCATTCAGTATTGGAAGGTAATTCACTTATTTTAACAGGTGTTAAAGTATTTGATTTCACAGTTGGTATTCTATTTTCAGCAATTTTTATCAAGTTACAATATTTGGCTAAATTAGGTTACAAAAATTCATATTTATTGGCCCTTTTTTTACTTACTGGTTCTGCAATATGGTTTAGTAGAATTGATTATAGAGATTCAAAAAGTTTTTGGAAATTTGAATTTATTCCATTGTTTCTTTTTGGAATTGGTATAAATCTGTTTTTCAACGTTTATATGAATTGTTCAATGCAAGTGACACCATTACATTTACAAGCCAATTTATCTGGAATTTTCTTAACAGTTGCACAAATTGGTCTGTCTTTGGGTACTGCTGTGTCTACTACATTATTAGGAGATACACCAGCAGATGTGGAATCTATTGATAAAGAAGATTATTTGAATAAAATTAGATCGGTGATCTATTTCTGTATTGCTTGTTCAGCGGTTGGTTTCATCGTTTTGGCCTTCACAAAGGGGTACACACGTACCGAACTTGAAGATCATCATAAACAACAAACGCCAGAACCACAAGATGAAGAGACTCAAGATTCAAAAGGTACAGGTGAAGGTGCTACATTTGAATTAGATGAAGAATTGCAACCTGATACAGTTTCTGCCGCTTCTGCAACAAGTAAATAAACAAAACATATTTTATCTGTACATAGTTATTTCAATTAGAGATAGATTGTAATGTCTTTAAATCCTTCCTGTCATGTATTTTCAAGGATCGAATGGATCACAGATACAAACTTTTCATTTAAAAATAAAAAATTAAAATTAAATGACACTGCCTTACCAGAAAGATAATATTTCCACAAAGAGGATTTCACTTGGCTTTTACAAGAATTACAACAACGATTAAGCGGTGGGCGGTAAAGAAACCGCGAAAAGCTTATGCAGGCGGTAGGTAACTTTGTTAAGGGGTACTTTTTAAATCATGTACATATACTGTACGTGGATACATGGATCATAGAGTGTATTGTCTAAAGGGTAAGGGATTGTTACTTTTCAAAGACCGAAGAAAGCGATTTTGTAACTATTTAAATTAAAGGAAGCCGAGCTTAGAAATACGGATTTGAGACCCGATAAACTTGAGGGGCAATTAATGAAAGTCTGTTGGAAGAGCGGTACTCGAGTTCATGCGTTCCCCGTTGCGGATACTTTCCTAGTTAGATCCACCTGTATACGAGTATGATAGCGGGTTGTAGATTATCAAATGTATTTGTACTATCCTTGAACACCGTTAACTCGGTGTATTAACAAATGTAGCACCGCTAGCACCGCCTTGTTTCCCCAGAAATGAGCCCTTTAATCAGTGTACGGATGTATCTTGTGGTATTTGATAATTTTTTTATAGTTGAAAGTAAGTGATTGATATGACTATAGTTTGATTGAGTACTAGGTAATTACAATTAAATATGTCGGAGATTGAGACGAGGCAACCAGAGGAAGATGAATTAGATGGTGAATTCCGTATCTTACTGATAAACCAGCCGTTTGATAAAGTTGGTAAAGAATCAGTAGAAACCACATCAACTGATGAAATATCATTAAAGAAAATTAAAACATTTACTAAATTGAATGAATTTTTCGATAAATTCGATACAGAAATTGCTTATCCTAATGAAGGTAAAATCAAGTATGAAATTGGAAGTGATGGTCTTATTGTAATTCTCGTTGATTCGAATGAATTGAGAGTAAAGGTTCAAGAATTTATCGAAGCTAGCGTGCCCGCGAGCTAGCTATTGAGCTAGCCCGTGAGCTAGTTATGTGAGCTAGTTATGCAAGCTGGTTCCATATGCGGTATTGAAAGAAGTAGAACCGGGGTAAGTCGGACTTCAACAGGTATGGAACATAGAAGTTCCGGGGTACATCGTGCTAAGTTCCATTACTGATAAGTGGGTAAGAAGTGGGATGTGGGGTGGATGAAACTTAGAATACAAGAAAGTAATTCATTCCGACCCCCGGTGCTACAAGTCTAAATTTGTATAATATAATACAGTATAATATAATTATTCCCCGGGGTGTTTTAAGAATAAAAAGCCCAAAAACCAAAAAACGCGTGGGGGTGCCATGAGTCTGCGGTGCACGGGTGTAGATATCGGGACTCGTGGGGTAATCTCTGAGACAAGGGGTGTCACTTTAGACAAACAGTGAAGAGTTCTACAACAACTACAAGAACTACAAGAACTTGCAATGGGGATGCAACCTGGGAACGAGCGCCGCCACTGGATGGCGATGGCAGTGATCGAGTTTGATGATCCAGTCTGAAGGGAGCTAAACACGTAGCGCAGGAACACGCAGACCTGTCTCCAGGCGCTGCCCCAGGCGCTGCCCCAAGCGCTGCCCCTGGAGTGAGTCCGGAGCAAGTCCAGAGTGTGTTCTACACTCCACTCTACTCTACTCTACTTTAATAAACTATTCTCCTCTACAGTAATCTCCCTTTAGATTCTCTAAACTAATAATTAATTCAAACAGACCTAGAGTGATTACGTAATATATAAAAACTCAAACAGCCCCAGAGTGATTACGTAACGCGGAGATGGTTGAAGGTTGGATCTGGTGCAAAGATGTATGAGAGATCCAATTCTGGGAGGCAAACAGGGCGAGCGCCGTAGAATTGGATATTCGAGACGTTTATTAGTGTAACAACTAGATGAAGAGCTGAGTCTTCTAGAGCCAATTGAGACCAGGGAGTTAGATTCACACACACGCACGGCAGAATGGATATTGTATTTGGGATCAAGCTTACCGATAGCGTATTGATTGCCACTTCGAATGCTTTCACCAGGGGTATTTCAGTACTTAAGGATTCTGATGATAAAACAAGAAAATTAAATGAACATAATTTAATAGCATTTACTGGTGAATCTGGTGATACAGTACAATTTAGTGAATTTATTCAAGCCAATGCACAACTTCATTCGATGCGTGAGAATGGATTTGAATTAAGTCCTAGGCAATTAGCTAGTTTTATTAGAAATCAACTAGCACAATCAATTAGATCAAGATCTCCATATCAAGTATCAATTTTATTAGGTGGTTATGATGAAACAAATGATGAAACTTTATTAAGTTTAATTGATTATTTAGGTACTAGAGTAGATTTACCCTACGCGGCTCATGGTTATGCAGCTTTTTATACTTCAAGTTTATTAGATCATCATTATAGAAAAGATTTATCCTTGGAAGATGGTTTAAAATTAGTTGAATTGTGTAATAAAGAATTACAAAAAAGATTACCTGTTGATTTTAAAGGTTTGCAAATTCATATTATAAATAAACAAGGAATTAAAAAATTGTAATTAACTTTATTTAAGTTATATATTATATAAATTTAGGGAAAATCAAATTAAAATTCTCCAAGTGTTACCGTCCTAGTCTTTGTCCTAGTTTCCGTTATTACTTCTTCTTCTTCTTCATCTGCATCCACGTAGTCCTCTTCGTCTTCGTAGTCTTCAGAATCTTCGTAGTCTTCAGACCCAGACCCAGACTCAGACCCAGACTCAGGCTCTGTATATGGTGTTTCTTCAAATTCATTGTCTAAATCTTTCTTGAATTCTTTATCTTGTATCTGTGTTTGCTCTTTTTCTTCAGCTTCTCGCTGTTGAAATTCAATATTTGCTTGAGCTCTAACAATATATAAAGAACTATTAGCTTCATCTAATAAAATTTTAACAGTTCCATGAAGTTGATTAATTTTTTCAATTAATTTTTCATCTTTTATTAAATCTTTTGATAATAAATCATCTCTTGTCTTGAAAATTTTATCTTTTAATTCTTTAAATTCTTTCCATAATTCCCAATTATTTTCATCATTTTGATCTTTTTGAATTAATTCATTATTATATTCATTTAATGTTGATTCTGTAAATTCTTCTAAAGTTTCTAAAATTGATGTTCTAATATCAATAATATCTTTTAAATAATCATTTCTAATAAGATTTAAATCTTTTGAAAATGATTCAGATTCTTCATTTATTTTATTTGAAATTTTAGAAATTGCATCACGAACATCTTGTCTTGAAACATAATTTGAATTTTTATCATTAATTCGATCTTTTAAATCATAAACTTCACCAAAACCTGTTTGAGTTAATGATGCAATCAATTGAGCTCTTGGTTTAATTTCATTATCAATTTTAGAATCATATTGTTGTGTAATCTCTTTTGAATGTTTTTTAAAATCTTCTAAAGCACTCTTGGTAATTTGATTTATTAAAATCTTATATTTAATTCCTGGTGTCGAGATGTTTTTATTCCTTATTTTTTTTTTTTCTGTAGTAATTTCAGTTGAAGTTGAAGATGATGAAGAAGATTGAGTTAAATCTTTTAATTTATCACCAATATTTGTTTTAAAACCTGCATTAAAGATTTTGTTATATTCATTTTTAACGAAATTTGTCTTTTCTTCAATTAATAGACGACTTTCAGAAAGTTTTGTTCTTAATTTATCTTGTTTAAAAGCATTATAATATTCTAATAATTTAGAATAAACGTAATTAATTGATGTATTCAAATATTGATAAAAATTTGTTGATTTGAATTGATTAATATGAGGTTCTAAAGAATCCAATTTCAATTGATAATAAAGTTTGTTTAATAAAGGAGAAATTGTGAAATGATAATGATAAACACTAAATTCTAAAGATTTAAAATAAAATTTTGATAATTTATTTTTTGAATAATGATAAAAAACACTTGATTTTGGTTTAATAAGATCATTAAAAATTTTAATTGATTCAAATTTTGCAATAATGATAAATTTTGTAATATGATCTTGAGTAAAAATAAAGAATTGAGTTAATTTTTCCTTTGTTAAAATTGAAATTTTTTGTAATTCATTTGCAATTAAATCAGTTTTTGGACCAATATAATTGGAATAACCAGTCAAGATTTGATCTTTTGTGGAGGTAAGGAAATGTTGGGTGGCAGTATTTGCATATTGATCTTTGTATAAGGAAGAAGAATGAACCGAATCGATTAAAGGATCAAAATGTTGCTTTAAATGATCATTATAGACCGTATGAGGCAAGGAATAAAAAAGGGATTGAGATCTTAAAGTTGGTAATTTTGCATTCAATGGAGCTTTTGTTGCTAATTCCAATGTATAAAAGAGTAAACCCGTTGATAATAAGGAAAATATAGTAAAGAATTTTAAGAATTTTGATTTTTTAGAAATTTTTTTCTTGTTCTTTATTGATGATTTGCTAATTCCAAGGGGTGGCGTAGAGGTTGGCGTGGAGCCTGGCACAGTGCCCGGAGTAGAGCCTGAAGCGGGGGTCTTGTTCTTGCCAGCGGGTACAGCGGGTTTCTTGGCCATGATGGAAGACTGATTGCGTGGAGAGAAGAAGACTTCACAGTTCAATTAAAAAAATAAGAGGGAACAAGGTACTTGTTGTACAAGTAATTAGAATGTAACAAGTGATTTAATAACGGCGAACGGAGCTGTCTCTTTTTGGTTGTTTTGGTTTTTGTTTTGGGAAGTTGCTCGGTGCAGGGGTGTGTCTGAGTGGCCGAGCACGTGCAGCGCACGTGCGAGGAAGGTGATATACACAGATTCAAATATGTGCACGGGTGTATTAACCAGTGCACAGGTGTATGACACGGTGCACGGGCGCATGCAAGCCAAGTGACATCACCCGGTAGCGAGACAAGAAATTGGAAGCAGCAGTTAAAGATTAAGAAAATTCGAAAAAAAATTGGAAAAAAAACCCCACCGGGAAATTGATGAGTCGAATGGAATGCGGGAATGATTACAGAGTGCACAAGAGAGAAAACGAGAAAAACAAAGGCTGATTCAAAGGGCGTACCCCGGGTTATTAAGTGGACCACCGGAGTCATGCCACGCAACTGGGCACGCAACTGGGCACGAAGCGCAGCGTAGTGCCCAGTGTAGTGCCTAGCAGAGAGTAGAGTGTAGAGTAGAGTGCAGAGCGTAGTGTAGAGCAGAGCGTAGTGTACAATGGAGTGTGTAGTGTCACCGGCAAGGCGTCCAAGTCTGGCAGCTGGACAGCTGCACGGGCTGACTCAGTGAGTCACTCTGGACAAAAGTCACCCACAAGTCACTCACAAAATAGCCTCTGTAAATTACGTGGAAATTACAGGTAAATCACAGGTAAATTACATGTGCAGCCCCAGAAAGCGCGCGAATCAGCGAATCCCCATACAAAACGGCCAAAACCCGCGAATCCCCATGCAAAAAACAGCCAAAACCCATGCAAAAACCCATACAAAAAATGATTCACCCATCACACAGCGGAATCCCCAAACAAGAACAAGAACAAAACCCCAAAAAAAACAGCGAAAAACAAAAACAGCACTGCTGATTTGAAGCCAGAACCAAAACTAAAACCCGATTACCTTTCTTGGGTGGGTGAGTGGGTGGTTTCTCTGCTTTTCTCTGCTTTTCGCTGCTTTTCGCTGCTTTTTCTTGTCTTTTCTTGTCTTGTTCTTAATCACATTTTTTGTCTTGTTTCCTATATATACCGCTTTCTATCCCATCTTGTTCCTTTCTTTCACCATCTGCTCCGGGTCTCTCTCTTTGCTCTTGCGATTGCTCTTGTCTCTGCTTGTCTTACCTCTTTAGCTCTCTCCCCCCGCAACCCGCCCCGCTCCCCCGCTCTCCAGCATGTCTAATGTCGAAGACCACTCGTTGCTCCACAAGCTGAGGAAGAATTCGGTGATCTTGGCCAATTCTAACAAGATCTTGGTGGCCAATAGAGGTGAAATTCCTATCAGGGTTTTCCGTTCGGCCCATGAATTGTCCATGCATACCGTGGCCATCTATTCCCACGAAGATAGACTCTCAATGCATAGATTAAAAGCCGATGAAGCCTATGTCATTGGTAAAAGAGGTCAATTTACCCCAGTTGCTGCTTATTTACAAATTGATGAAATTATTAATATTGCTCTTGAACATGATGTTAATATGATTCATCCAGGTTATGGATTTTTATCTGAAAATTCAGAATTTGCAAGAAAAGTTGAAAGAGCTGGAATGATTTGGATTGGTCCTTCTGGTGATGTAATTGATTCTGTTGGTGATAAAGTTTCTGCAAGAAATTTAGCTATTAAGACTGGGGTTTCAATTGTACCAGGAACTCCAGGTCCAATTGAAAATGTTAAAGATGCCACTGATTTCGTTGCCAAATATGGTTATCCAGTTATTATTAAAGCTGCTTTTGGTGGTGGTGGTAAAGGTATGAGAGTTGTTCGTGAAGGTGATGATATTGAAGATGCTTTTATTAGAGCTTCATCTGAAGCTAAGGCAAGTTTTGGTAATGGTACTTGTTTTATTGAAAGATTCTTGGATAAACCAAAACATATTGAAGTTCAATTATTAGCTGATAATTATGGGAATGTTATTCATCTTTTTGAAAGAGATTGTTCTGTTCAAAGAAGACATCAAAAAGTTGTTGAAATTGCTCCTGCTAAGACAATTCCAATTGATGTTAGAGACGCTATTTTAACAGATGCTGTTAAATTGGCAAAAGCTTGTAATTATAGAAATGCTGGTACTGCCGAATTTTTAGTTGATGAACAAAATAGACATTATTTTATTGAAATTAATCCAAGAATTCAAGTTGAACATACTATTACAGAAGAAATTACTGGTGTTGATATTGTAGCAGCACAAATCCAAATTGCTGCAGGTGCTTCATTACAACAATTAGGTTTATTACAAGATAAAATTACAACAAGAGGTTTTGCAATTCAATGTCGTATTACAACTGAAGATCCTTCTAAAAATTTCCAACCTGATACTGGTAAAATTGAAGTTTATAGATCTTCTGGTGGTAATGGAGTTAGATTGGATGGTGGTAATGGATTTGCAGGTGCAATTATTTCACCACATTATGATTCAATGTTGGTAAAATGTTCAACATCTGGTTCAAATTATGAAATTGCAAGAAGAAAAATGATTAGATCATTAATTGAATTTAGAATTAGAGGTGTTAAGACAAATATTCCATTTTTATTAGCTTTATTAACCCATCCTACATTTATTGAAGGTAAATGTTGGACTACTTTTATTGATGATACACCATCATTATTTGAAATGGTTTCATCAAAAAATAGAGCTTCTAAATTATTGGCATATATTGCAGATTTAGCAGTTAATGGATCTTCAATTAAAGGTCAAATTGGTGTACCAAAATTATTACAAGATCCTCAAATTCCTCCAATTCATGATTTAAATGGTTGGGAAGTTGATGTTAAAAATGAATCTCCACCAGAATCTTTAAGAGATTATTTATTAGCAGAAGGTCCAGAACAATTTGCAAGACAAATTAGAGCATTTGATGGATGTATGATTATGGATACAACATGGAGAGATGCTCATCAATCATTATTAGCAACAAGAGTTCGTACAATTGATTTATTAAATATTGCCCCATCAACAGCACATGCATTTAGATATGCATTTGCATTGGAATGTTGGGGTGGTGCAACATTTGATGTTAGTTATAGATTTTTACATGAAGATCCATGGGATAGATTAAAAAAATTAAGAGCTGCAGTACCAAATATTCCATTTCAAATGTTATTAAGAGGTGCAAATGGTGTTGCATATAGTTCATTACCTGATAATGTTATTGATCATTTTGTCCAACAAGCTAAAGATGCAGGTGTTGATATTTTCCGTGTTTTTGATGCATTAAATGATTTAGATCAATTAAAAGTTGGTGTTGATGCTGTTAAAAAAGCTGGAGGTGTTATTGAAGCAACAATATGTTATTCTGGTGATATGCTTAAAAGAGGTAAAAAATATAATTTGGAATATTATTTAGAAACTGTTGATAAAATTGTTGAAATGGGTACACATTTATTAGGTATTAAAGATATGGCAGGTACTCTTAAACCAACTGCTGCACATATTTTAATTAGTTCAATTAGGAAAAAATATCCTTCATTACCAATTCATGTTCATACACATGATTCTGCTGGTACAGGAGTTGCAACATATGTTGCCGCAGCAAGAGCTGGTGCAGATGTTGTTGATTGTGCATTAAATTCAATGAGTGGATTAACTTCTCAACCTTCAATAAGTGCTTTTATTGCAGCATTAGATGGTGAATTAAATACTGGAATTTTGGAAGAACAAGCACGTGATTTGGATGCATATTGGGCAGAAATTAGATTACTTTATTCATGTTTTGAAGCAGATTTAAAAGGACCAGATCCTGAAGTTTATAATCATGAAATTCCTGGTGGTCAATTAACAAATTTAATTTTTCAAGCACAACAAGTTGGCCTTGGAGAACAATGGGCAGAAACTAAAAAAGCTTATAAAGAAGCAAATGAATTATTAGGAGATATTGTTAAAGTAACACCAACATCAAAAGTTGTTGGAGATTTAGCACAATTTATGGTTTCAAATAAATTAACACCAAAAGATGTTGAAAAATTAGCAAATGAATTAGATTTCCCAGATAGTGTATTAGATTTTTTTGAAGGATTAATGGGTACACCATATGGAGGATTCCCAGAACCTCTTAGAACAAATGTTATTCATGGTAAAAGAAGAAAATTAACAACAAGACCTGGATTAACATTAGAACCTTTTAATTTGAAATTAATTAAAGAAGATTTAACAAATAGATTTGGTCCTTCAATTACAGAACAAGATGTTGCATCATATAACATGTATCCAAAAGTTTATGAACAATATCGTAAAATAATTGAAAAATTTGGTGATTTATCAGTTTTACCAACAAGATTTTTCTTAGCACCACCAAAATTACAAGAAGAAATTAGTGTTGAAATTGAAAAAGGTAAAGTTTTAATTATAAAATTAGTTGCAATTGGTGATTTATCATTACAAACAGGAACAAGAGAAGTTTATTTTGAATTAAATGGTGAAATGAGAAAAGTTACAATTGATGATAAAACTGCAAGTGTTGAAACTATTTCAAGACCAAAAGCAGATACTCATAATCCAAATGAAATTGGTGCCCCCATGGCAGGTGTTGTTATTGAAGTTAGAGTTCAACCAGGTATTGAAGTTAAAAAAGGTGATCCAGTTGCTGTTTTAAGTGCAATGAAAATGGAAATGGTTATTTCTGCTCCTGTTGCTGGAAAAGTTTCTGAAGTTATAGTTAAAGAAAATGATAGTGTTGATTCAAATGATTTACTTGTTAAAATCGTTAAATCTGATTAATCTAAATAATTTATTTAAGTGTTTTTTAAATCTTGAAATCTTTGTTGAAGACTTATTAGTTCTTGTTCCTTTTTACGTAATTTATCCTGTAAATCCACACTGGAAGTGGTTTCATCTTGTTGAGTTTGAATTAAATCGGATATTTTTTTATTATACGAAACGATCTGGGACCAAACACTAAGCAATTGCTGTGTTTGTAACGTTGTGTTATGGAATGTGTTTATGTCTTGATGTGTTTTAACAATGGACTTTGTAGTTAATTCAATTAAATTATTCAATTCAATTAATGTTTGTAATTCTTCATTTTGATCATTAATATTTCTTAAATTTTCAATCTCTTGATTGACTTGTTTTATATGATCTATCGCCGGCTGTATCTCTGACATCTTGAGCACCGACCGAAGATTGAAGATTGGACACTCGCTCTGTATTGTCCCAGTTTAGTTCCAGTCTAGTTTAGTTCTTGCTCTGTGTGCTTGTTTAATCTATTTGTTATGTTTTGAACGCGTTCCCCGCGCCTTGTGCTTACGTAACCCGTAACTGACGTAATCAGAGTAGGGCACGTGACCAGTGGCTGACGTAATCTTGTACATCACGTCATTACTGACGTAATCACGTGGCTTACGTAACCACGGACAGAGTCAATAATTAATTTTAATGAAGAAAAAGTACCCGATTTGGTAGCAGCCATTAATTTCTGTTCTATATTGTATATAAACTGGAGATCAGTTTTAAAATTTATTGAAATTTACTGAATTTACTGAATTTATTGAATTTATTTAATTTAATCAAGGTTATTTGGTTCTATTAGATTGCAATACACAGCCAAACAAAAGATGTCTAACGATAAATACAGTACGCCATTATCGTCGAGGTATGCCTCTGAGGAGATGAGCCATGTTTTTTCATTAAGAAACAGGTTTTCAACATGGAGGAAATTATGGTATAATCTTGCCATTGCCGAGCGTGAGATTGGTCTTGATGATTTAGTTAGTCAAGAAGCTATTGATCAACTTGGTGAACATTTGATCATTACTGATGAAGAAATCGAGTTGGCTAAGAAAGAAGAAGCTATAGTAAGACATGATGTTATGGCTCATGTTCACGTTTATGGACAAATTGCTCCCAAGGCAGCAGGAATTATTCATCTTGGTGCTACATCATGTTATGTTACTGATAATGCCGATTTGATCTTTTTAAGAGATGCTTATGATATTTTGATTCCAAAACTCGTTAATGTTATTAATACATTATCAAAATTTGCAATTGAATATAAAGATTTACCAGTATTAGGTTGGACACATTTTCAACCTGCGCAATTAACTACGGTTGGTAAACGTTCAACATTATGGATTCAAGAATTATTATGGGATTTAAGAAATTTCCAAAGAGCAAGAGATGATCTTGGTCTTAGAGGTGTTAAAGGTACTACAGGTACTCAAGCATCATTTTTAGCTTTATTTCATGGAGATCATGATAAAGTTGAAAGATTAGATGAAAGAGTTGTTGAATTATTAGGATTTGATTATACTTATCCCGTTACTGGTCAAACATATTCAAGAAAAATTGATATTGATACAATTTCTCCATTAAGTTCATTAGGTGCCACAGCACATAAATTAGCTACTGATATTAGATTATTAGCAAATTTAAAAGAAATTGAAGAACCTTTTGAAAAATCTCAAATTGGTTCAAGTGCAATGGCTTATAAACGTAATCCAATGCGTTCTGAACGTGTTTGTTCATTAGCAAGACATTTAGGTTCTTTATATCTTGATGTTTTCCAAACAAGTTCTGTTCAATGGTTTGAAAGAACTTTAGATGATTCTGCAATTCGTAGAATTTCAATCCCTGAAGCTTTTTTAACTGCTGATATTTTACTTTCAACATTACAAAATATTGTATCGGGACTTGTTGTTTATCCAAAAGTTATTGAACGTAGAATCAATTCCGAATTACCATTCATGGCTACTGAAAACATCATCATGGCTATAGTCGAAGCTGGTGGCTCAAGACAAGATTGTCATGAAGAAATCCGTGTCTTATCCCATCAAGCTGCTGCAGTTGTTAAAATTGAAGGTGGTGATAATGATTTAATTGAAAGAATTAGAAATACAGAATATTTCAAACCTATTTGGGACAAATTGGATAAAATCCTAGACCCAAAGACTTTCGTCGGTAGAGCTCCTCAACAAACTGAAAAATTCGTTAATCAAACAGTGAAAAAGGCTTTAGAACCTTATCAATCACTTATTGATGAATCTCAAAATGTTCAACTTAGCGTCTAATTCTAAGTATTATGTAATCGGAATGTAAAACACATCTGTACACCAATCAACACGGGGAATTCAATTTTGAAATCCAATTTCACTTGCTATTAAGATGAAATTAGAATTCACAAACAAAGCAATTGTGTGTCTGGAGTAATTGTTGACGATCAATTGAGGTGGAGAAATGGCGTCTGAGGTGGTATCAGAGGCCGGTAAAACCGTCAGCGATTCGGCAGTTGGCCGTGCGGTGGCTGAAAACCCAAAGAAAGCCGGAACAGTAGTAGCGGCAGTTGCTGCTACAACAGTGGGAGTTGGTGCAATTGCCGGTGCTGCATTGAGTTCCAAAGACGATGATGAATCAGACGAACAAAAGAGAAATAAGAAGAAGAAGAAGAAATTAAGAAGGAAAACATCACCTTCGGATCCATACTTGAAAAAAGCTTGGCTTATTGGTCATTTATTATCTTTAACATTCAGTGTTATTCATGCAATTTACTATTTTACACATAAATCACATTCATTTTGGGTTCCGAAAATTGCTTATAGATTGGTATTGATTGGTGTTTGGTCATCATATTCAGCTTCTTTATTATCGCAATTCAATAAGAAATCATTACCTTCTTATTTCGTTCTTTTAGCAACTTCAAATTTCCAATACTTATTATTATCAATTGTTTGGTTTTTTAATAGATCTTCATTTTTCAAGATCTTACCATACTTGATTATTTCATTATTACAATTGAGTAATTTTTATCGTATCAAGGCAGTTTTGAAATTGGAATCACCATTGAAAAAAATCTTGGTTTATGATGAATTATTCTTATTTATTTTGTTGATTTTTGATACTTTATTATTAAGAGGATCTTCAGGTTACGCATTGATTGTTTATGCTGGGTTTTATTGGCTTAGAATCTTACAAAGTGAAAACACTAGGTCTTTGGTTCTTTCAGTACTGATTAAATTGGATGGACCATTATCAAAACAAAAAAATAAAAAAATTGTTGAATTTTGGAATAGTATTAAAGTATTATTACAAACAAAGCAAGATGCTTTTGAACATCAATTTTTAAGTTAAATCAAAAGTTTTTTATATTAAATCTTTTATACGTAAGTTAGTATTTTATGTGACAAATAATCAAATTGTATTGCAAGATCAGATTGAATATGATTCAGAAAAGTAAGCTTTTGGTATATACTATAATATCTTCATTCTATCTCAGAAGCAGAACTGAATGTAAAAAGTATTCATCATAGTATTCAATCTGGTAGTTTAGAGTCTTATTGGGATAGACATACCTTTGAAATCAATATTGTTAGTCATTTTGAATTTCTAAAAGAAAATTTAGTTTGGAACAAGAAAAATGTGTAATCAGATGGTGATGCATGTTAAATCTATGGCTCATCAATTGAATTTCACCGATTTATGTGCGTGGGGCACAATCATCATTTAACAGATTCTATCCATGACATTATAGACATACCTTGATTACTGGGGATTTGGTAAAAATTGAATAAAGAAGAAAGAAGAAAGAAACATGTTTAGTTGATTTACAAAATGTGCAGACTTTTTTTCCTTAGTATTTTCCTTATTGAAAAATTCATCTACTATGGAAACTATTAAAAATTTAGATTTAATTGACTGTGATAAAATTGATTAAGATATGTTTATATATACTTACTTATTCAGCAGCAGTAGCACGAACGTAAACTTTTTGCTTAGAATGTTTCAAGACTGGTTTAATAACACCTTCTTCTTCTAATTGTTGTAAAGCAACTCTAGCAATAGAACCACCAACCTTCAGTCTATCAACAAGTACAGAAACGGAAACGTATCTATAAGTTGGGACTTCTTTAAGGATTCTGTCCAATTTTTCTTGATCAAGAACGACAAGATGGGCGGCCTTATCCTTAACCTTACCCTTGGACCACTTCTTCTTGGTCTTCTTACCACCGGCTAAAGCAGCAGCGGCTTTGGCGGCCTTTGACTGTTGGATCTTTGGAGGCATTCTATTTGGAATTAGTTAGTACTTGATGATTTTAATGACAATATGTAAATTACAGCTCTGTCTGTCTGTGTGCCTGTGTGTGTTTGTATATAGGGTCTGGTGATTCTGGCTCGTAATTCTGTATGATTCAAGTCCTCTTGTTTGTGCGGGTGACGGGTGGACGAGTACGGACTGGAAGTGGACTGGGTATGGACTGGGTGTGTGGAGCGTTGGGTGGATGGCTGGGCAGAGTCGGTGTGTGCGTGTGTGCGGGGTGTACTTACGTGTCAAATTAATTATAGAGAGCCAGAACAGAACGAACACCCACGTTACCTGTATCACGAAAGCTGATATATTAAATGTAGTTGAAGCTCTCAGACTCTCAGACTCTCAGAATCTCAGAGGCCCTCCGAATTCTCAAACTGCGACAGCGCGATTTTGAGAGACCCGGCGAGGGCTCGCAAGCCCTGGCCCTGGGGCACGTGACTGCGGGTCTCTCCTGCGACGCGTCGATGGGCTCTGGTGATTATGTCAGCTTGGTTTCTCTCCGTTCACACCCGTGCCCCGGGTGTTCAGAGATGGAAACCTTCATAGAGTAGAACAAATACAAAGGCCTCCTCTAGGTGAAACATCTGAACAAGGCAGGGTTTTTAAACTTGCAAGTTCAATCTCAATTTATTCGAGTAGAGGCCAGATGTCCGGGAAGAGAAGCAAGCTGCAGCTGACGTCGCAGAACGTCGACGCCCACCACGCGGGCGAGTTCATCGATGATGAAGATGATGAGGCTCCTAGTAAGCCTCAAGTGGCTACTAAAGAACAATTAGCAAAGAGAAACATCCGCCAATACGTCCCTAGAAAGCGCGTGTCTGAGTCTAGTACGGGTGTCTCTGCTGCTCCTAGTACTCCTTTTGCAGGGTTCCTACAACAACAGCAGCCACAGGCTGCTGCTACCGCCAGCACCGCCAGCACTGCCAGCAGCACAGGTCCAAATGCATTCGCATTTCTTAAACCTACTGTCTCTGCTTTGTCTACTCCAAGCTCCAGCTCCAGCACCAGCTCCAGCACCGTCTCGGCGCAAGACAAAGCAGTCCAGACTAAAGCCTTGAATGATAACTTCCTCTCCTCTGTTCAATCCGCATTGCAGAAAAACCCATCGGCTGATTTAAGCCCTTCATTCGATAGATACAAAGACTACTACCGCAAAATCCAATCTGGGTCCATCGAACTCAAGTCCCTGCCTACCAAACCTGCCGCTGTCCAACCTGTAAACCCACCAGTGTCACAGCCGGCTGCAAAGGTGGTGCCTGAGGCAGAGGCCGAGGCCAAGGCCAAGGCGGAAGTGGAAGAAGTGGAGTCTTCATCATCATCCGATGAAGATGAAATAGAGATAAAAGGTCCTTCTTTCGAAGTCAAAGAATTACCTAAATCCAAGTCTTATGGTTTCCAATTCGGTAAAGTTCCCAAACCAGAACCTCTTGATTCAGATGAAAGTGAAGATGAAATTAAAATTGAAGGTCCAAAATTCCAACTTGGTCAAGGTACTCAAATAAAAGATTCTGTATTCACTCTTGCCAAGAAATCAAACACAAATACAACTCCTGCGTCTACGGCTCCTGCCCCTACCACTCCTGCATTCAAATTCAATGCTCCAACCACCAAAGATGATAAACCAGTAACTTCCACCGCTCCAGTAACTTCCACTGCTCCTGCATTCAGTTTTGGTTCTACTGCTACTGGTTCTACATCCACACCTACATTCACATCTGAACCTTCAAAATCTAGTCCATTTACTTTTGGAGGGAACAATACCATTCCATCTTCTACTACTGAAGAAAAGACTAAACCTTTCACATTCACTCCAACCACTGCTCCTACTGCTCCATCATCAACTTCAGCTCCTGTATTCAACTTTGGTGCTGCAGCAGCTAAATCAAGTGCAACAAACGACTCCACTGCCACAACTACCCCTGCTGTTACTACGACTCCATCATTTCAGTTTGGCGCTCCAAAACCAACTAATACTGAAGGTTCTTCGCTGCCGGCGAAGCCAGCATTCAGTTTCGGTGCCGCAAAAGATACACCAGCTGAAACCCCTAAATCAGCATTCAGCTTCGGTGCCGCAAAAGATGCACCCGCGGAAGCCCCTAAATCAGCATTCAGTTTCACACCAAAGACCTCAAATGATGAAACTCAGGAATCAAAACCAGATTCATCCGCTACTCCTGCTCCATCTTTCAACTTTGGTGCTGTATCGTCGGTTAAAGACACAACAACTACCACTAATGGAGAAACCCAATCGGAAACCACCACAAAACCAGCATTTGGTGGATTTAATTTCGGTAAACTCAATGAAAGTACCGCAACTACACCTTCCACTGGAAGTGCATTTGGTTCATCAAGTTTCACATTCAACACAAATCAACCATCCTCAACAGACTCTTCAAAACCAAGTTTTAATTTTGGTCCTTCAAATCCTCCAACTTCTGCGTTTTCATTCGGAAATACCACAAATAATAACAGCAATAGTAATAGTAATGGCAATAGCACGGGAAAGAATTTCAATTTCAGCTTCTCAGCACCTAAACCAGTCAGTGAAACACCTAATACTAATACTGCTGCTGCTGAGGATGACGAAAATGAAAACTCAACCCAAGGGAATGATGATCATGTTCAAGGTGATTTTGCAGTTGTTAAATTGACTGAAAAAGTCGATTTACCCAAGAAAAATGAAAATGAATCTGAAGAATATGTTCATAGAGCTAAGATTTCTAAATTCGATTCTGCAACAAAGACTTATAAATCTGTTGGTCTTGGAGATTTGAAAATTTTGACTGATAAATCAACAAATAATTCAAGAGTCTTGGTGAGAGCTGAAGGATCTGGTAATATCTTATTGAATGCTGCTATCAAGAAAGAATTCAAATATGGGTTGTTGGCCGATGGTAAACATGTCCAAATTCCAGCTATTGAAACCAGTGGAGAAGATAATTCACCAAAATTGGAGACTTATATTGCCAGGGTAAAGACATCAGATGTTGCCAATGATTTACTCTCTAAATTACAAGAGATCAAAGAATTGAAATAAAAATAAAATTCGTAATCATTAATAGATATGTATGTATGTGTGTATATGTGTATATGTATGTGTATGATAGTTAATATTGAATAATGTATATATATATGCATGTTATTTTCTAAGAATGTGTCGTACACAAGTGATGAATTCTTCTTCATCTCCAACGTCTAAGTATTTGTAACCTGATAATGAAACAGAATTTGAATTCAAAGAATTGGATGATCCATTATAACCTTTTTGTAAGAATTTGAAAATATCTGGGTTAAGAAATTCTTGATTATTTTGTGTCAATACTTGCAAAACTTCATCTTTAGATCCCAATAATTTATAATTGATACATTTAAGCAATGCCACAGCTATTCTTAATAAGAAAGTATCTCCTTCAAATAAATAAACATCCATTAATCTTCCACAATGTTCCAATTTAAACATACTTGTGTAAAAATTGCAAATCAATTTTGAAAGAAATTCCAATGGTTGTAAATCAATGATTTTGAAATGATTATAAACTGGAAGATTGGTCTTATAAACGCATTTCTCAAAAGATTGTGAAATATCTTGTAAATATTCAACATTCAAATCAGTCATTAAACAATATGTTAATTTTCTAGAAAGTAAATTAGCAAATGAAATGAATGTTTTAGTCTTGCTGGATAAATTATGATACAATAAACAAACCAAATTCGTTATTCCAAAATCATCAATATAAGAATCAAATGAAACTCTACTTAAAACGGATTTTTTACCTTCATCTGTATCTTCAAGCCATATTTTGAATGCAATGAGGATTTCAAGTACTGATTCGAAATCATTACCAATTTGAAATATCATAAGGTCTGGGAATGCAACTCTAATATGGGATGAAATTCTTTCAACTTGTTCGATATGTTGTAAAATTCCCAATTCAGAATTAACATCTTTAAAAATCTTTAATTTATTCGTTTGTAAAGATTCTCTAAAGATTTTAAAATCACATGCTTTAGCAATAACTTCTTTAGCAAGTGGTTGAATATTATTCTCAAATTCAATTGCATCTAATTGTAATCTATTACCTATTTGTTTCAACCATATTTGTTTTCTTAATTGTTTAGTAGGTATACCTCTCCACCATAATTCTCTTGTTGATGGTAATTCAATTTTTTGAAAATATCTAGGTAAAATTTCATTTTTCCATTTTAATTCATCTTTTTGTCGTTGTTTTTGTAAATTTGTTAACATTGTTGATTTTCGTAAAAGTTCTTTATTTTCTCTTTCTATTATATTAGCTAACATATTTTCAAAATCTTTAGTATGTCTTAAAGATTCATATTTGTTCTTTGGTGGTAAAAAGGAAGGACGCGTTATACTCAAATTATCTTTCTTTTCTTGACTAATTTCAATTAAATCTTCACTACTATTATTCAAAAAACTCAATCTTTTCAAATAATTTATTCTTTGATCCAATTCTTCCTTTTGCTGTATCAACTCGTTTTGTTCAAACTCAAAAGTCAGAGACTTGACATCATTACTAAGACAACTGAATCTTCTGTCATCTTCGGTGAAATCACTGATTTCACTACCAAGACTGAATATTGAAGAAGCTCTTGCGGATTCAGATCCTGTGGTATTTGAAGAAGAAACAAATGATGAATTATATGGAATAGAGTCTGTAGTCGTGAATGTCATGGTAGTAGTGGCGGTGTCATCGGGATTATTTGTCATTGAAGTGGCTGTGACCATTGCAAGATGGGTTTCTACAATAGACCTTTTCTTGTTTTGCTTTAAGAAAACGCTTTCTTTGTCTAATAGAGACTTGAAAGGTCTCGCTAGGGGAACGTTGTAAACGATGAAATCATCAGGAAGGTCGTCATCAGAGAGGAAGTCTCCACTCTTCATCAGATCATCCTCATCCATGATCTGCGATGAGTTTTGGTTATTATATGCATGAGGTTTAGGTTTTGTATTTGGTTTCGAAACGATTTTGAGTGCCACAGATCTGTGCGAGATATTATTATCCTGTGGGATTCTTCTAGAGTGCGACGAAGGCGACGCTAAAGATGAGGTTAAGAGCAAACTTCGTGTCATGCCGGGGGGAAGTCCAGAGCTCCCATGTCGGCTATTGTTGTGGTTGTTTTTAAAAGTGACATCGTCAAATCTCTCATCTATCACGTCCAGCACGGGCGACCTGATTCTCGAGGCAGCGGGAATGCTGTTCTGCTGTACACGGCTCAGAGGCTTCTTCGGCGACATGTTGTGCCCTCTATGTGTGTGTGTATGTGTGTGTGTGTGTGAACGTGTATATTTGTGTCTAGTTCAGCCACGAGCCTGAAAGGAAGTTAACGTGGGTTATAATTAGCAGCGCGCCTAGTCAGGGGATGGAATGCTGTGTGACACGGGAGTACAGTGAGCAGCGAGCGGTGGTTTGCGGGGGGGGAGGCGGTGAAGAGCGTGGGTTTGCACAGACGAGCGAGGTCTCTATGAGCAGTGTGTGTCGGTGGTTGACCCAATGTTGAACCCAGTTAAGACGCCAGAGTAGAGCACAACACACACACACACAGAGCAGGGTTTAATTAAACTTCTGTATGGAATGGTAGGTGTAGTTTGAGGTGCATGTTTGTTTTTCGTCTCCTGTGCGCGCTGCTTTTTTTGGCTATTGTGCTAGCCAATTTGGGCGCGGTGCACCTGAAACGCTTCCCGATTGGGCCACGCGCATGCGTCGCGCGTCGGCCGGCGCGTCGGCGAGTAGCCGATCGGCTGCAGGTCTATCGGCTTCATTATTCGTCGATCGTCTGCTGGGCGACGCGCCGATGGACGTGTGTCTCTTGAATAAATTAATTATAGTATAGTATATTTGGTATGTACAGTGCTAATTACAAGATACATAATGTGGGGTATTTATTTGGTTTTCAATCAAACCACCCTCCACAAGATGTAAAAAAGTTGAGTTATTTATAATAATTTATTTCTCTTTCTTGTTCTTGTCATTCGACTTGTTCTCGCTATCGCCCAAGATCCGCTTGAAGGCGTTGCTGAGGAACGATTCGATTTTTTTGAGCTTATTGTGATCACCCTGTGTGTCATCGTGCACTCCGTGCTCTGATGCAGATGCAGTGGATCCAGAACTGGCGGCTGAAGAGCCGGAACCCGCGTTGGACTGGTGATTAGTGGCGGCTTTGTGCAGCTCGTCCAGTGGTTTCCAAGAAGGATCGAGTCTATTTGCTCTTGTGTCGTTAAATGCATCAGCAAGAGCTTCTAATAGAGCAGTCTGTGTAGCGTTTGTAGGTCTTAAAACTTGAACACTTAGTACAACTCTCAGATCTCCACGTCTGCTCAAACTTCCACCAATTGGAACTCCCTTATTTGAAATTCTTATATCTCTACCTTCTTGAGACCCAGAAGGAACTTTCAATTTCACAGTGTCTCCTTCAACAGTTGGTACTTCAACAATACCACCCAATGCGGCTGTAGTCATTGGAATTTCACATTTATAGATAATATCATCACCTTGTCTTGAAAACCTTGGATCGGGTTGTACTCTGACCCGAATGATTAAATCTCCATTACTCAATCTATAATTCGAATCTGTTGTAGTATGTGGTGAATCTCCTGCTCCAGAAACTCTGACTCTAGTACCATCTTTAAGACCTTTGGGAAGACTAACTTCGGTCACTTTATATTTTTCTTTCACACCTTCACCATGACAAGTACCACATTCATCTCCAGGTTTGATACTAATACCAGATCCACCACAAGAATTACAAGTTGATGCCATTTGGAAACCTGCTTGTAAGAAATGTACTCTTGTACCACTACCTCCACATGCTTGACAAGTAGATTTCTTTTTTGATTTTTTCAATCCAGATCCACTACATGTATCACATTGTTGTAATGAATTATAATTCACTTTTGTGGTGGTTCCAAAAATTGATTCTTTAAAACTAATAGTCTTCAAAATTTCAATATCATTTCCTTGAAAATGTTGAATACCTCCAGTTCTACCACCTCTACCGGTTCTTGCACCTCCTTGTCTCATGGCTTCTCCGAATAAATCTTCGAAATTGAATCCACCAAATGGATTTCCCTGTGCGCCACCTGCGTTTCCTCCGAATCCGCCAAATCCACCACCAAATGGATTTCCACCGAATCCACCTCCACCATTTGGACCACCAGCTCCACCTCCTTGCTCGAATGCAGCGGCTCCAAATTGATCGTATTGTTGCTTTTTCTCAACATCTCCTAAGATATCATAAGCCTCTTGTAACTCGTGGAACTTCTTCTCTGCTCCGTCCTCCTTGTTCACATCAGGATGGAATTTCTTGGCCAATTTATAATAAGCCTTCTTAATCTCTGAAGCCGATGCGGATTTATCCACACCAAGAGTCTTATAAGGATCATTCAATCGCGTTGGTGCAGAACTATGAAACCCTCTTCTACCATGCAGTACGGACCTTGTGCGTACGGTTCGTGGAAACACCTTGTTCCGGGTCCCATTTAATGAACCTACTAGCACGGCTCTTGAACAAGTGCTCGAAAACGCTCTCGATTGGCACAAGACAGGCACTACCGACGAGCAACTCGAAAACACATTCACCCTGTTCATCCTATGCACAATTCTGATATAAAAGAAATGACGTCTTTGTTATTTCAGTGAACAGTCTTAATTCAAATACTTACCGGAATCATCTCTACTGCGTAATACACTTATAATATTTTTTTTTCTTTCTTTCTTAGTCAGTAAATCCCACCTAAGTAAAAAATTCAGGGTAACGAACATTGTTTATAGAGAGGTCACGTGACCCGAAGAAACTACTAGAATAAATTATGTATAAATGATGTACAGATTGATGGAATTATTGTTCCATTATCTATATTACAAAAAAAAAAATAGTACACATATTAGTTGAATATCTTGACTCTCATTTGAAAGCTTCAGCAACGAGATCCTTGAGCTCATCGTTCTGTAATTGCTCAGGGTCTGTCAGTTTATCTTCGTCTTTCGCGTCAGGAAGTTGCTGTTCCTTGAGAGACGTTTCATGATCACTTGCATCGAGTTTTAGTCCTTCGCCCCCCGTTGGGGACTGCTCCGTCTCGTGATTCTCGTGAGCTTCCTTGGCAAACAGATTGTTGATCAGCTCTTCGTAATTTGTATTCGTGTCGTGGGCACCTGTGTCAACGTCATGGGCGCTTGTCACGGCAGAAGATGAAGGTGGTGGTTGTGACAATGCATCAGGAAGCGAAAGATCCGCAACCGCCGATGAAGCTGCATTTTCGCTGTTTGAAACATCGACATCGCCCACATCCACATCACCGACATCAACGTCAACTGTAACACCAGCGACGTTCGCACCTCTGTTGTCACCAGAATACCCACTAGGTCTTTTCAAACCTCCACCGGCATTCTTACCACCTTGTCTATCTAGTTCACCAGTGACATTTTTCAAATAATCAGGTAAAGGTAAATTGTTCTTCAAGTAATGGAACTTCCAATTACGCGCCTTGTCTTTCAATTGCAAAGGAGTTCTGTTCTTCAAAGCTTCGTTGATTGTGCCACCAGGTCCATAAAGAGTTAAAAGTACAGACCATTGAGGTCCCTTCAATCTCAACCCGTCTTTCAAAGCATCTTCCTCCTCTCGTGACCACACTCTTCTGAAAATAGGAGGTCTTTGAGGTCGACTTTGTGCTAATTGTCTTTGTTTCAAAGCATTCTTGAGTTCGTCGTATTCAGTTTTGAGCTTCTTAAACTCACTGGTGCCAGCACCACCATCACTGTCAGCGTTGATACTATCATCGTTATCAGCATCTGTGCCATTAGTAGGAGATTGTTTCCGTTTTTTCCTCTCTGTATTGTGATGGTACTTACTACCTGGTCCCCAGATTAAGAATCCTACATTCTTCGAAACGTAATCCAAAAGGTCATTCAAAAACCTTACCCATTCGTATGTTTCCATCAATGAGCTTTCAGATGGAGCTTCTATCAATTTTTGACGTCTTGAATCGCATCTCGTCAAAAAATCGAGTTCTGCAGGTGTGAATAATGTAGAGTTTCTAGTGATTTCAGTCTTTGTTGGATCAAACAAAGGATCTCTGCGTCTAAGTAATATTACATCGAGATTGTCAGGGAATAAATCATGGATGATTTCATCTTTAGATCTATCACCTAATTCAATAGCGGAGATAAAAGCCTGAGTTTTCAATTCTAAATAAAGAATAGCATGTGGTTTTAAAAACTTCGTCGATGCTCTATTTCTTGAAGAACTTGTGAAAATCCTAGATTGTGGTAGATTAGACACCAAACTTGCACGATCCACTTCGAGTTGTGAAACAGTGATTGAAGGATCCAAATTTTGAGGAGGACAAAATACATCTAAAAATGCTTCATTCAAGAAGAAGAAACCCAAATCGACCAAACCAAGCGTTGCTAGAAGAAAAGTGGCTAGATTCACTTTCCTTAAAGTTCCTTCAACAGTATCTTCTTTGCCTTTCAAGAATTCAGGAGGATCTGAACCAAATTTCCATAATCCAAAAGTTGCATTTTCAACGGTTAAAAAGGGGTTTTCATCTGAATTATAGACTCTTTTAGTGGTTTCGAATAATTCCACCAGATTTGAGAATGCAATTCCCGTGAATGATTCTCTATTGGAGACAATTTCCATTATTTTTTGGTAAGGACCACGAGCGATGACTCTTAATATTTGCGTTGAAAGATTATCCAAGACAGGTAAAGTGTTTACCAAGAGTTGAACATTGAAAGAAAGCTCTGCAGGGGCTGATATTGCAAGAGGCAAAGCGGATAATTGCGCATCGATGGATGGAATACTAGGGAACCCAAATGATGATTCGTGTCGTAGTCGATTGTACTCTTCCAAAGCACGAGATGAACTCTTCAAAAGTTCCGAATCAGCAGGGACCGCACTTCCCTTGTATAAGCCGCTGGGTAGTTCGATCTTAGATTCCACTGAATCCGATGCAGGCTTCGCAACTGTGTTGCTATCATTCTGTAATAGCTTGAGAGTGGTGTCTAGATCTTCGTGAATGTTTGCAAGCCTCACTTCTTGTGCCCTTGTGGCATTTTCATTATCATTTTCGTTGTCAAGATCAGGCTTTATTTGGCCATTATGGTCATCCTTTGTGTTCTCTTGGAATGAACCGCCGCCAATGGCAGAGGCAAGTCGCAGATCCACTGCCGTGTCATCAGGCACATGTCCGTTATCTTGTGTCTCCGAATCCTCTTGAGCGGCTCGATCTCGACTTTCTGCACTATTAGGCGGCCAGTCATCAATTTGTAATTGTGATTGCTCCTTCTGAGCCTCGGCGAGCCCCGCTGGAGCACTGTCTGCCGCTGCAGATACACTTTCAGCCACACCTTCAGCTGCCAATTTCACTATGTTCTCCTCGTTTTGCACGGTCTGCTCAATTGAATCGCTCTGACCTGTAACGTCTCCAGGGTGTGAATCTCGCTGGTGTGCCTC
Source organism: Wenyingozyma succiphila (assembly GCA_001599255.1). Lineage (NCBI taxonomy): Eukaryota > Fungi > Ascomycota > Pichiomycetes > Pichiales > Pichiaceae > Wenyingozyma > Wenyingozyma succiphila. Next base: position 204,352 of record BCGL01000011.1, read on the forward strand.
CACCTGCTGCGCGAGGTCCTCTAGCGATTCCGACATGTCCACCTCAGAAACCGCAGCGCTCGGGACTCTGATTTCGATCTCTGGCAATGCACAAAGCGCTTCGAAAATAGCAGTTCGGGCACCTGAACTCTGAAATCAGCATCCACAAGTACCTAGAAAGCAAAACAAGTTTAAAAATATCAAAAAAAACAAAAAAAAAACAAAAACAAAAAATCAGAAACGCGCCGATCGACGCTGAAAGTCGCCGCTTGCAGTAATTAATCCCGATTAGGAAATCATATTAAATGCGTGTTTCGACTCGGGGGAAATCTCGCAGGCCGTTTTAATTTCACTTTTTTAGCTCTTGGTTTTCGTGTTTCCGCTCCCCTTTCGCTTTTGGCGTTACCAGGTTGGCTATTTGTTTCAGCTACTTGTTACAGCTACTTGTGTGTTAGACTCTCTTTTTGGCTTCTTTGATCCTTCTGTCAAGTCGTATAGCCAGCGAACCAGAAAACCAGCAATGTCGTTTGAAAGAGCAGATGTGTTTAGCACCTCTGTGCTTCCTGGAGAGCCAACTACCGAAAGCGAGTTCAGTGAGGTTATCAGAGCTTTCAAGAGATTTATCTTGGAGTTCCGTTTGAACAACCAGTTCATTTACAGAGACCAGCTCAGAGAGAATGTGTTGGTCAAGCAGTTCCAGCTGGCAGTCCAGAATGAGCACTTGATCAGCTACTATGAGGAACTGAACAAGAAATTGATGGACGATCCAGCTGAGATGATCCCACTTTTTGAACAAGCCATCACCGAGATTGCAAGAAGAATCGTGTACATTTCCAACGAGGAAGTTCCATCCACTTTCCCAACTTGTCAATTGATCTTGAGTTCAAAAGATAACAAGATTTCAATCAGAAATTTAGACGCTGATCATATATCGAAAATCGTCAAGATATCTGGGATCATCATTTCTGCCTCGACTCTCAACTCGAAAGCTACCGACGTCATCTTAATGTGCCGGAGTTGTAGACATACATTGAGGCTGAAATTGCCTTCAAGTTTCGGAGCACCTCAATTCCCAAAGCATTGTCAAGCTCCTCCTCAACCTAACGGCCAAAAGACTTCATGTCCTCCAGATCCTTACCTTATCGTTCACGATAAATCAACATTCATCGACCAGCAAATTTTGAAACTGCAGGAAACTCCCGATATGGTGCCAGTTGGTGAGATGCCAAGACATATTTTACTAAGTGTTGATAGATACCTTTGTAATAGGGTCATCCCAGGAACAAGATGTGATATTGTCGGTATTTACTCCATTTATCAAGCAAAAGTTAGAAGTCAAGGTGCTGCCAATAACGTCGCAATTAGAAATCCTTACATGAAAGTGTTAGGTATACAGACAGATCGTGATTATGATAACGGTGCAAACTCATTTGTCTTCACTGAAGAAGAAGAGGAAGAATTCTTGAATTTGGCAAGATCAGAAGATCTTTACGAAAGGTTCTCACGTTCCATTGCACCATCCATTTATGGTAATGAAGACATCAAGAAGGCAATAACAAGTTTGTTGCTAGGTGGTTCCAAGAAGTTGTTACCGGATGGATTGAGATTAAGAGGTGATATTAATGTTCTTCTATTAGGTGATCCAGGTACTGCTAAATCACAACTTTTGAAGTTTGTAGAGAAAGTGTCTCCAATCTCCATTTACACTTCGGGTAAGGGTTCTTCTGCAGCTGGTTTAACAGCCTCTGTTCAAAGGGATCCAAACACTAGAGATTTCTTCTTGGAAGGAGGTGCAATGGTGTTAGCCGATGGTGGTGTTGTCTGTATTGATGAATTCGATAAGATGAGAGATGAAGATAGAGTTGCCATTCATGAAGCCATGGAACAGCAGACTATTTCCATTGCAAAAGCTGGTATTACAACTGTCTTGAATTCTAGAACATCTGTATTAGCAGCAGCTAATCCAATCTTTGGTAGATATGATGATATGAAATCTCCTGGTGAAAATATCGATTTCCAAACCACCATTTTGTCCAGATTCGACATGATTTTCATTGTCAAAGATGAACATAATGCTCAACGTGATATGTCAATTGCTCATCACGTCATGAATGTCCATACTAATGGTGGAGCTGCAGATAATGATCAAATTGAAGGTGAAATCCCAATAGAAAAAATGAAGAGATATATTCAATATTGTAAAGCAAAATGTGCACCTAGATTGTCATTTGAAGCTAATGAAGCTCTAAGTGCACATTTCGTGAGTATCAGAAGAGAATTGAAAATTAAAGAAGCAAATTCAACTGAAAGATCTTCAATCCCAATTACTGTACGTCAATTAGAAGCTCTTGTGAGAATCACAGAATCGTTGGCAAAATTGGAACTCTCCCCAATAGCAACTGAAAGACATGTTGAAGAAGCCATCAGACTGTTTACTGCTTCCACGATGGAAGCAGTCAATGAAGGAAGTGCCGATAATGCCAAAATCACCCAAGAAGTTCATAAGATAGAAGAAGAAATCAAGAAGAGATTACCCATTGGCTGGTCCACCTCATATAATACTCTTAGAAGACAATTTGTTGAAAGAGGGTCTTACTCCTTGGTTGCCTTGGAGAAAGCTCTTGGAATTCTGGAAAGACGTGAATGTGTTCAATTCAGACAACAAAGAGCCAGTATATTCAGAATTGGTGTGTGATGTAATATTAACAAATTGTACTACTCCCCCTTACACATCCCCCAAATCCGCTTCGATCAAAATACCCAATTACTACTATATCTTTATCTACTACATACCTATTTGCAGTACTGTTTCGCTTTTTTTTTTTCTTATTAGTATTCTTCGATAATTAAATGACTTATTTTCACTCTAATTCAGACAACACAGTGAAATCCCTTCTTTCCCTTAGCAATACCAGCTTTCACAATTTTGGAAATCTCTTGTGGATCACTGGTTATTTTAGTAAGGTTTTCGTACCCATCTTCAGTGACATAAATATCATCTTCGATTCTAACACCTCCAATGTATTTATACTTCTCAACAAGATCTAAGTCAACATATTTGGCTCTTTGTGGATCTTTCAAACCTTCCTCTAGAAGAAATGGAGAAAAATATATACCTGGCTCATCCGTCACGACAAAACCTTTTTGCAAAGGTCTTCTCAATCTCAAATATTTGAGTGCTACATCTGGATCCTCATAATTGGGGTATCCACCAACATCATGGGTATCCATACCAAGTAAATGGCCTAAACCATGTGGGAAAAAATAGGCAGATATTCTACTCTTCAAGATTTCCTCTTCTGTTCCATTCTTGAACAGGCCCAATTTCAGAAAATGCTTGATAAGGACCTTGTGTGCTAAAATATGCAAATATTCCCATTCAACACCAGGCTTGATGAGCTCTTTTGTCTGTGTTTGCATGTCTAGTACGGCATTGTAAATTTCCAAGTGCTCCTTGGTCCAATCTCCATTAATTGGGAAACAACGGGTGACATCACTGGCATAGCATTCCCATTCTGCTCCAGCATCGATGAGAATTGAGTGCCTTCCAGTGAGATCTTCATCATTCTTCACATAGTGTAATGTACCTGCATTAGGACCAGAGCAACAGATAGGATCATAGCTTTGAAATTTAGAGCCCTGTCTCAAAGAATGGTATATGAATTCCGCATGGATATGGCCCTCGCTTTCCTCTATAGGCTGCGCTGACATGACGGCATAGTGTGAGTTATCAGTTATTTTAGCTGCGTGGCGCATCAATGATAATTCGAATTCATCTTTGATCAACCGGGATTCATCCAGCGCATAGAAGAAATCAGAATCGCCTGCCTTGGTGAGTTTGGCGAAAGACGACAGAGTATATTCCTGTTTATCAGTGGTAAACACAGTGACTCCAGTGGAATTTAATTTGCCCAATTGAGTCTCAACTTCCTTGGCATAGAGCACTTCATCAACATCGTACTTATCCTTTGCTTCTTCGATACTGAGGGGCAATCCACTCCAGATAACGTCATCGTAGTCTATATCAGGCAAGAACAGCGTAAGTTTGTCGGTGTCCAAGTCGTACAGCACGAAACCGCCACCGATTTGATTGACTCCCGATAGGTAATGGAAGTATCTGTTCTGTCTCAATGGGGCAGTTTGGTCGGAGTATGGGTATAGTTTAAGAGATGTTCCAGCAACGAAAAAGGCGCTAGAACCCTTGGCTTCAGCGCCCTTCTTTTCCAGAAAATGCGATGCCACTCTGCGTGCATGCTCCTTGGCAGGGTACTTCTTTCCCTTCAGCTCTGCAGGTCCCTGGTCGACAGTCATTGAAATATAGCTTCTAACCAGCTATCACAGACTAACCCCAGAGATAAAAAACGTACGCAGTCGCTCCCTATATATATACATTTTATTTTTCTGCCGTGGTGCCGCGCAGGCTTGTGAGGATGCCGTGTGTATTTTTCATCTGGCTTTAGAGAAGGTGAAAGCGACGCAGTGCTTGTGTGCATAGGGAAAGAACGCATCACTCTGGACAGGAGCACGGTGGGTATACGCATACGATGAGCAAGCGACAGCATGAAGAGTCTTCTGCTACTGGAGACGCGAGGGTCAAACGGGCCCATAATGGCGCAGGCAATGGGTCGCACGGGGCGGAAAGCGATGTCCATACAGATGATGAGGCAGAATCAGAGATCGAAACAGACGACTTGAACGACAACTCATTGGCCGACTTGTACTTAGAGACCGTGAATCGTAAAGTGTTGGACTTCGATTTCGAAAAACGATGTTCTGTGACGCTCTCCAATGCCAACGTCTACGGTTGTTTGGTGTGTGGGAAATATCTTCAAGGTAGAAACAAATCCTCCCCCGCATTTTCACATTCAATCAATGACGATCACCATGTTTTCATTAATTTCGACACATTGCAGTTCTACATATTACCGGAGAGCTATTCTTTGAAAGAGAAAGAAGCCAACTCTCTTCGAGATGTGAAACTATTAGCCAATGCGACTTACACAGCCAATGAGGTGTCTCAATTAGATGTTGATACCACAAAATACAAAGATCTAAATGGAAGAGAGTATTCACGCGGGTTTGTGGGATTGAACGATATACGAGCAAATAGCTATGCCAATGTGGTTTTGCTCTCCTTGTTCCACGTGTCTTCAATCAGAGACTTCCTGCTACTCGCTCCCAATCTCTCCAAATCACGTCTTCTCTCCAAGACTTCCGCTCTTGCCCGTAAACTTTGGTCCAAGGGTCTGTTCAAAGCGCATGTCTCACCACATGAGCTCTTGCAATATATTGATTCAAAGTCAAAGGGTAAGTTCACCCTTCATCAGTCGAAAGACCCGAAAGTATTCTTACTCTGGCTTTTGACAGGTCTCGACCACGAAGTGAGCGCAAAATTACCAAATTCACAACCCAAAACAGACACAAAGAATGTCTTTGCAGACACTTTCCAAGGGTCTCTACTACACCAATCAAAGAACATAAAATTCTGGTTGTTATCTCTAAGTCTTCCTCGTGTTTCATTTTTCGGCAATGACGACATTGCGACAACACCTCAATACAGCCTGAATCATTTATTCCAGGAAAAGCTAAGCACGTTAGAAGTCCAAAAATGGCCCCAAGTATTGATCTTGCACTTCGATAGGTTCGGTGACAAATCAGCCAAAAACGGAATCAACGAGTCAATAATAACCTTGCCTACAGGGCTGACTCTTACAGAAGGAGATGTCTCTTACAAACTTATTGCCAATATTGCATTGGTGCCACATTCTGGCACAACCGAGGATACTGAAAAGAGAAATCAGCAGCGATACACGGTTCAACTCCTGAATAAATCGACTGATGAGTGGATTAGTATATCCAATACAGAGGTTGAAACTGTGGAAAGAGAACTATTGCAACTGGAGCAAAGTTACATCCAATTCTGGGAAAAGCTTTAACTACTAAACTTTTTAAAAAAATCTTATTTTTTTTTCTAATTTGTATACTAGATCATATGTATATAATGACATACCTCATTGTATGACTTGGCGATTCACATTTGCGGCAAGTACTGATGCGGTGTTTTCTTCAATTAATTCTTCAGCTGTGGATGCCAAATGCTTTTTGGGGTCAATCTTCCCCACATATCTCGTCTTTAATTCTTCTTCTGGTAATTCTTTCTCTTCTTGTACTCTCTGTGTGTATTGTTCCGCTATTTTCACCATTGACTTTGTAGAATCCAAATTATGATGCTCTCGTTCATTGTAATCTTTTATTCTAAGACCTGATTGCCATTCTTTCTTATGTAAATTCAGCAGCATATCAGTTTCTTTGGATGTCTTTCTGTAGTCAATATTCAACGAATAGTAACTTCTATTCAATCCATGTATCAAAGCTTGTATAGTGGGTTTATTTAGATGACCCACGTTCGATGTGGTTTGTCTAGGCTCCTGTCCCAGCATCAAGACTTGATGAGAAATCGATCTGAACGCATCAATCACCACTTTACCCTTCACACTTTGAATTGGATCTATGACAACGGCAACTGCCCTAGGGTTCAATTGTTCGAATGATTCTTGTGTGTTCACATCAACCGATGAAAGCCAACATCCAAAACCAGGATGGGAATGATACCACCCCACAACACTCTCACCACGTCCAGTTTGTCTTAACATATCCATCATCTTAGTTTGGAAAACATCATCAACAGCCTCAACAGAGACACCAGTACCACTTTGGGGCATGGCAAACACATCAACGACATGAATTGTGAATTCATCCACAAACTCTCCTAGCATAAGACCCATAACTTCCATAGGGACACCAGCTCTACCATGTTTCAACATCTTAAGCAATGCTAATGTCGAGATATAGACTGTTTCTGCATTATCGATCTGCTGAGAATCGCTCTGAAGTTGAGAGCCGAGTCCGGACACCCTGCCTCCAAGCAACGAATTGATTCCTTCCATGGCAATAGTTGTATTGATGAGAGTATACCTATCCACGTATACTCCACTTTGCAATCTGGGTTCACCTTCTGTATAGACAAGTCCTTCCTTGTCAATAGCCCTCGGTGGCGACCCTCAACGCTCAAGGGCGAAACAAAGAGAAGTAGGTGTGTACGGGTGTAGATAAAATGTGGTCTGCTTATATAATCTTTGAGTTTCGAAGATTACGTAAGTTTTGAAAAGTTGCGGAATTACTTATAGAGGTGAATAGTATTTTATATTACATACCTAGAACACAAGAGATATGAACGGCGCTAAGACTTCATTCCTCCTGATCCTGTTTGAAATCTTTGTGTGTGTACAAATCGGCAGTAGCAGACGTCACTCTCTTGGTCTTGTAAATCACTTTGTAGCCCAAGATAAAGATGAGGTAAACGATGATACCAATGTAGGAAGTAATGAATGTTTTGTGGTTAAATTTAGGAATGAAGGCATTGTATCCGTTGAAGAAAGTCAGGATGATGTTGAGTACCAGGGCAACATAGGCTAAGTATGGTTGACCCCAGACTTTGAATGGAATATCATCTCTTGATAAGCCTTGAGCCACTGTGGCACGATGGAATGCAATGTAAGCAATCAGGACATTTATCCAGTTTAAGATACCGAAAACGGTGACAGTACTGGTGAAGTAAGCGAAAACGGTAGAAGCTTCTTGAGTGACATTGAGGAATGCCAAGCCACCAGTGATAATACAAGCGATGCACGCGTTGTATGGTGTTCCGTATCTGTTCAATTTCAAGAAGATTTTAGGAGCAAACCCATCTTTTGCAAGACCATATAAACTTCTTGAGGAAATATAGATATCTGCATTGGCAGCTGAACCGACAAAGACCAAGAGACAGGCATTGATAAAGGAGGGAAGTACTTTGATTCCTGAAGTCTGGAAAGCGATCACGTATGGTGAAGCAGCTGCATTCGAAGTGGAAGCTTTAACCAATAATGGATTCTTAGGAGACACTGCAAGACCTAGAACAAAAACACCAAAGATGTAAAAGAAACCGATTCTGAAAAAAATCTGCAAAGATGCTCTTGGAATATTCTTCTTTGGATTTGGAGTTTCTCCGAACACAACACCGATACTTTCACTTCCAATGAAAGAGAAAATGGATTGGATAACACAAGCCCAGAATCCCAAAAATCTTCCAGTGGCACCGGGTCTCAAGTATTCCAAGAATGCATCTTCTCTCCAGTATTGGAAACCGATTGTCTTATTATTGGGTCCACCACCAGCGGAGACAACAATACAAACAATGTAACAAATGACCAAGGTTATGAATTTCACAACTGCACTCCAGAACTCAACTTCACCATAAATTTTGACGTTGAAGAAACTGATAATTGTCACTGCCACAATGAAAACTGCAATGAATATACCTTTATTCAAATCTTGCCTCCAATAATTCACGACAATTCCCACGGCGGACAAATTGGCAGAAAACACAATACAATATTTGAAAACATAATTCCATCCAGCGGCAAATCCAAGAGCAGGATCAACGTATCTCGTAGCGTATCCGGAGAAAGACCTATCAGTTGGAGAGAAAGCTGCCATTTCTGCCAAACTCAGCAGAACGATCAACATCAAAGAACCCGTGAATACATAAGCAATGAACAATGAACCAGGACCTCCTCTTTTCAAGGCTGTTCCGGTACCAATGATCAACCCGGTACCAATAGCACCGGCAATTGCAAGCATGTCAACATGCCTATATTTGAAATCTCTCTTCAAGACCACTGGCGCTGTTGAGCCACTGTCCGAGGGGTCATTACTGTTTTGGATCACACTAACACCTTCGTCTTTATCCGACATAGTTGTTTAGTTAAAACTCTGAAGTTAACCCCAGAAAAGCGGGTAAAAGAGAATGAAAATCTAAAGGATGCTCGGGTACTTTTATGGGAAAGATCCCGGTAAGGGGTCCGTCCATAGTTTCAGGCAAAGACACTTAAAAAACATTTACACTACACTCAAAATACACTTAATTCTGCATTCGGAGCCAAAAATTGTGCAAGGACTGCATGTCCCAATAGAAAAGTATATACTAGACGGGTCTCGCCAAGAGACTAGTACTGGACATAAGTACGGGCCGGGCCGCACAACTGTAATAATTAGAATAATGCCCCTCGATGAATAATGCACATGACATGGCATTAATAGACTCTGTGAGAGCAATACACAAAATAAAGCATGAAATTTTCAAAGCCCTAAGTGTCAAACGGTTATGCTAAGCATGGCGTATGGCCGGGCCAAGGCTGAGGGAGGATCCACATGTTGACTGCGGCCTCACACAGTTGATGAGAAAAACAAAGGATTTAAAATGCGGGAGAGTCACAATGGCTCCAGCACCAGTCGGGAGCGACGTGCAGCAAAGCACAGATGCACCATTACCGCTTCCGGACCCATTTGTCACGTTTGGCCGAACGCAATAACGCGGATGTAACCTTTTGCATGGGTATGATTTATGGATCAAAGTGCGTGTGAAGAAAGAAGTGTAAACCTGACTCGAATTAATTATTTGGCTCCCGCATGATTCTGCAGAGAGAGATCGGTCTCGCTTGTCACGTGGAACCTGGAGATACATGGTACAGAAATATGTATTGGTATATGTCGGCTTAGGAGGAAGGAATGTGGTAGAGGTTGTAATAAAGAAAATTAAAAAGGTACTAACTCCCTGTTAGGTTGCCAAGCAAAAGATTTGAAAGAAGAAAAAAAAAATAAACTAAGCCAAAGCTTCTCTGTGGTTTCCACTCTTTCGTAAGATCCTATCATCCCGTTTAGTAAGTATGAAGGCAATAGTGACCATAATGAAGCCGAGGGCAGCTAGGCATGCGTTGTATGTGAACCCAATATGGTACTTTGGAGCGTCTTGGGCATTCCAGACAAAAATTGGGACAAATGTGTTTGTGACGTAAGCCAGAACATTTGTGCAAACCACGATAAAATTTCTCTTCATATCGTCTTGGAAGAGAAGTCTGTTAACCCAGGAGAAAATTTGAGGTTGACCCCACGCGGTGGGAACACCCACAAAGAAGTAAGACACCCAATGAAGACCTATTGGGATGTGCCACACAGACAGCAGAGCACTACCAAACATCACAAGGAAGAAGTATAACCAAAGCCAGATATGGTTGATCTTTCCACCCAGAAAATCGTGCAGATATGCAATTGCGAGAGCAAAGAAAATACCTAAACCATACAGGACTGAAGGATAAGTATTATAGTGGTAGGAATCAAGTTTCAAAGTTGTTTTCATCCATGTGGTGAAAGTTGGTTGCGAGATCGCGGCACATGTATTGTTGTAGCACAGGAACAGAATTGGGAATACATATATGTGCCAAGTATTGAAAAAACTCTTGATCTTTGCGATAGTGTACTTCTCTCTGGTGTTGAATTGTGCACCAATTCTTCTTCTCCTTTCCAGAGCAACCAATTTGTCATCTTTGGAGAAGAACCAAGCGTCGGTTGTAGAAGGTGTGTTTGGATCTGCAGTCATAGTATACAGCCCAACTGGGAATGAAATGATTGCATCGAAGACGAACATCCATTTGAAAGGGGCCAAAGTGGAGTGTTTAAACCTTTTTAGAACAGCTTGTTGTAATGGACCAGAAATCAATGAGGCAGCAACACCGGAACATGCGAAATAAGTAGATCTTTTACTGATTTCAGCAGAACTATACCAACTTCCAACAAGATATTCCAAACCAGGGAAATATCCCGCTTCTGTCAATCCCAATAGAAAACGAATAGCATATAGACCTCTGATATTATCGCGGGGAACAGTTATAGAAACAACGGTTAAAATAGACCAAATGATTTCTAAAGAACCGAGATAGTATCTAGCACTAATTCTATGCAAAATCAAATTTGAAGGAATTTGCCCCACAATATATCCAACAGTCCATAAAGTAAGCATATAGTTATACTGATTTTTATTCATTTCAAAGTATTCTTTCATACCATTAACGTAGGCAGTGCTAACATTTTGTTGGTTCAAATTCTTAATAAAGTAACCTAAACATGAAGAACTAAGCAAGAACCAGTCTAGCTTAAGCATAAAGCTCCTTTCCTTAGGATGCTTGTCAGCTGGGTCCCAAAAAAAAGCTTTGATTCTGAAACGTCTAGTTTGCCTGTAAGCAATCTCTTCATCGGTGAGATGTTGCGTTAGATCAATGTAAGGTTCTCTTTCACCATCACTACCTTCATCAGAGGATAGTTTTTCATGAACACTAATATTGGCATCAACTTTCAAATTAGCTGATTGTATTTCTTCGGCTGAAGAAATGGAGTCTTGGCGCTGCTTAACGACCATTGTTAAGGAAAAAAAAAACTTTTAGCAGCTCTTAGTAAATCTATAAAACTTTAAACCAGGCACACGCACTGAGTCTAATTTTGAGATCAAGCCAAGCAATTTTCGTGAAGAGTCAAGACCATATGGGTTCCTGATCTCGATTCCCACAAAGCCAGGTCATATATATATATATATATAAGTGAGAAAGGATTTACGAGGGATTGTGCAGGCACAACGCAATACACACCAATTAATCAAAATTCGAGTCAAATGAGCATATAGCTATCAGCTAATATTCCCGATACGCAGGATGTATCAATCAATAGAGGTAACCGCCTAGCATCTGCGGTGAAAAATGCTTGAAACGGGTCCGCTTCCGCTGGTGAGCGTGCTAGAAGTTCACCTCTAATATCCCCGCTAATACACACACACACATATATACTTTTCACATACATTGTTTGCACAGTTTGCACAGTTTGCACAGAAAAGCATTCCGCCATAGGGGCCAATGGCGCACATTGGGCACCACATAGTAACTACACCACATATTTGGCAGGCAAGTGCAACCACTGAAAATCAAGACAGGCAGGTACGTAGGTAGGTAGGTAGGTGTCAGTGGGCTAACTCTGACAGGTCCGCCACTATGCGCAAGGGCAGGCGCTTAAGCGCCGCCAAACAAAGAGAGCTACGACAGATTTGACAGGTGTAGTAAAGTAGTGAAAAATGCGGAAGCGATTGGGGCCGCCATGCGCGGATTGCGCCATCACGGCTGTGCTGGCTGTGCTGGCTGTGCTAGCAGCGCTGGCAGCGCTGGCAGCAGGGGGCCGCGTTTTTTGGCCCATCCTTGACATTTCGCAAAGGTGCGGCGGTAATGCGGTGTCAAACGCGACAGCCGTCGAGAGGCGGAGGCGGAACCCTCTGCTCGTAGTTAAGACACACAGCAAAATTGCGAGAGCCACCACCACACTGGCAGCCAGGCTGGCAGATCGGCAATTCACTTCCCAGCGGTGGCGCGCCCAGAGAGTTTATGCACCTCCCCCAGCCGTATTCGTAGCTTGAATGCCGACCTGATTCGTTTCCGGACAAGAGTTCACCCTTCAACGCCGGAAAAAACCGTCCGGCGATTGTGAACTAGAGTTCTTAATAATCTAAAAAAAGACTGAAATCATAGATAGTATTGCACGGATATGGCTTGGTATATGGCGGCTTGATGATGATTCGATTCAAGCTGTTATATAGAAAAGCAAATTAATAGAGAAATTTTGTGTAGATACATACTAATGGATACATTTAGCTGTAAAGAGTGACGTTCTTACCGTGAAGTAAATCGAATTCTTCCAACTCTTCAACTGGCACATGCACCACGGTGTTACCTTGAACACCGTTATCGAGAGTGTACTTAGTAACTCTGTTACGGTAACCTCTTAAGTGAGGAACCACAAATTGCCATCCAATGTAATAGAGTACAGACAAAAAGATAATACCAATGGCAGTAAGAGGATAAGCAGCGTAGAAAACATTGTAAACTTTCAAAGAGCCATCATTTGGTGGGACAAATGGAATGACCAGTACAAAAGTTTGGAAAAGAATCAAGATAATCAACAGTACTGTTGGAATCTTGAATCCTGTTGGTGCCAAACCTTTCAATTTTCTATTCTTTCTCAAAAGGAACAATCCAACGGCTAACCAAAGATCGAAAATGTTTCCTGCATAACTTCCCAAACTCACCACGAAATTGTATGCACTACCAGATGGAATTGCAAACAATACAACCACATTCACCAACCAGGTAATGAGCAATGGAACCAAAGGAGTGTTAAAAGGTTTCACACCTGTCCAGAAAGATTTGAAAGGTACCAGACCTTGTCTTCCAACTTCTCTGATACCTCTCGAATGACCGACTTCAACAGAAATCAAGTGACCGAGTGCAGAGAGTGCAACCAAAACATCCAGTGCTTTGACAGCTGCTTTGGTCTTGAAAACGTTTTTGAAAAGAAGAGATGTAACCAAAGTTCCAGAAGCTTTAATTTCCTTCAAAGTACCTGCACCAGCATAGATAGCGGTAACTGAGAAAAGATATAAGATGAAAATGATGAAAAATGTGACTGGAACAACGAAAGCAAATGTAAACATTCTTCTGCTTCCTCTACCAAACTTTCTGATAAGTCTGTGTTCGAGTGGTTCCTTTCCGTGAACGACAGGCAAAGGTGTGTCATCGACTTCACTTAACAGAGCAAAACAATATCCAGATCCACCATAAGAGAATGCCGCATTGATAATTGCATTTGCAATTGAATTTGCATCCTTTGTAGATCCTTTAAGGGAGTTTCTAAAGTTTGCCTTTGGATCTTCAACAGATGTACCACCAGCCAAAACGACAATACCTAAAACTGAAATGAAAAGCAAAGTAATAATTTTAACATGACCAATGATGTTGGAAAGCTTAATAGCCCATTTTGTAGAAAAAATAGACAAGAGTGTGACAAAAGTCAATGCTGCGACACCAACACCTCTTTGACCCCAATCTGTAGCTTTTTTACCAGCTGCATTCAAGATGTATGTACCAAAAGCATTGGCAGATGATGTCGAGAATGAGAAGAACACGGTAATTGCTGCATAAACAGATGGGAACAAAAACACTGGTTTAGGGTAAGCTTGTTCCAAAAATGGCACCTCAGCACCAGATCTGTTCTTGGTGTAACTGGAGTATTCAATGTACATTATCACCTTGAATAAAGTCAAAAAGAAACCAAACACCCATAACAAATAGGAAGCACCTACAGATCCAAGAGATTTAACAATTGAACCTGGAAGTGCAAAAATACCAGTACCAATAACACCAGAGACGAGAGTATAAATAATTCCCAAGTAGTCCAATTCATAACCTAAAGGATTATCCTTTTCGACTGGAGCACCAAATTCGTTGACTTGCTCTTCGGAAGAAGATTCGGAGGCTACCCTTGTCAAGGCAATACCATCTTGACCTTTTTCTAAAGACCCTTTTCTTTGGCCCAGCGAGGTAACATTCTCAATTTCATTCTCTGTGGAATGCACAGATACGTCGCCGTTACGGACTGCCGACATTGCAATAATGGCGCTAAGACTTGAAACTTTGAAAGTTGAAACTCTTACGAGAGCATATTTCACTACAATTTCAGATCCAAGAGAGAGGATCACAGATCATAATATATACCATCTCAGGTGGAAAACTTCAATAAGGAGGGTCCACAAAAAGAAAAGAACAGAGGCCCAGTTGAAGTATTGAATTCACCATCGTTTATTTTTGCTCTAATTAAGATCTGTTTGCGTGCTTTGGGGAAACTGTGGTTGGAGGCGGGCAGGGCAGAGCAAGTCGCACACACAATTCTATACTACAATAACCAGGGAACGAAGAAAATGCCGGGCTCACCCATTGACAGCAGAATCACGCACGGCGGCTGGTGCCTTGCCTGGATGGCAGCTATTGTGGAGAGAAAGCGGGCACTTCTTTGACACCGAAACAGGCAGAGGGTGCGAGACCGCCCAGAGACAGACGTAATTGCGAAGCATGGCAAAAGCATGTGGCATTTCCCTCCGCGCGCTAAAAAAGCTACACTGTGCGATTTTCTTCTCTGCTCCCGAACCTGCATTCCTAGCGCCAGTTTTGGTGCCACTGCACATACAGTACGTGCCGCCGGGGGGTATCTGTGGCCACTCACGGCACAAAAAATCATAATTGAAGGCATTTTACAGGGCAGGGGGGGTCATATACTCTTCGAAGTGCAACAGCACACTGCGACCTGAAGTGAACTTGAAGTGGAACCTGATTCCTCTCATTGCTTGTAAGATTTACGACAGCAGCCATGTAGCTTCTTCGCTCGCTCGCCTGCCCGCCAGCGACAGCTCGAACAGCTTTTGGTAGGAGCTGGCTTGCTTACTGACTCCGATTAAAGTTCACATATTTCTGTGACATTGCGTAAGTGCGTGTGGGATTCGGGGCTGCCTACTGCAGAGATCCCTACTGAAGCCAGGAAAGCCAGCTTGGCAAGCGATCAAATCTGCCGCTATTTTTTCCGCCTCCCGTACCCAGTTGACTCTGCAACATTCACATCCGCAGAGTCTCCGCCTGTATGAGAACGAATTCTACATAGTAATTTTTATTGTTTTTCCCCCTCGTCAACTTTCTTGGACCCGCTGCCACAATTTTTTTTTCACCCCCAGCGGAAACGGAACTCACCACTTTCTTAAAATGATGAATTATTGTCGCTATATGAAGAATGAAAAAGTTTAGTTGATCCTCTGGGAGTCTTGTAAAGCCTTGATTCGACACCGCGGGAATCGGCAAATCAGTAAAGTGGCGAAGTGGCAAAGTGGCCAAGCGGCGAAGCTTAATCTTTCCTGTTAGCGCTTTCATTGGTCAACCTCAAGGTGGAGCCAAGATCCCCAGGAGGAATTCGCAGCTCGTTCTTCAAGAAGTTGCCCAAACTGAATTTACAGCATTCAGTTCGTAGCTGCCCTGTTCGAACAAATATTCTGTAGAAAGTAGCATAAGCAGGAATGGTTCGACCATTGGCCATTTCAGACGTGAATTCTGGGTGCTAGCAGAAAAAGCGCGTGATCGGAACAGTAAGTTCCTATATCTTGTCCACGATTTAGTGTTACAAGGCATTAATGGTGATTTGGAAACTGCTCACCACTTCGCGACTCACAGAGCCACCGAGGCACCGATTTGTGAAAAGCTTCCCCGATGAGCAATACTTTTGCTAGGAAACCGTCAGGGCAAGAATACAGTCAATTTATGTTTCTCGCATACCAATTGTCTGGGGTTCCGACACTGTAGGGTTGGATCTACTACAATCATTCTAAATCCCAAGCCTGCTCTGTACACACGATTCCTTACGAAGAAACGAATGTACTCTCGTCATGGAATATGTCAACCCAATTACCGGGGAAGATGACTTGTTAAACAACATTTAAGGGCAGTAAACAGGTGAAAACAATAAGTCGGCCGCAATTGTGAGCTTTTGCAATGGACCAAAGTTTATTGCAAAAACTTGTGACGGCCTGGAAACCGGCTTTCATTAACTCATGTGCTCCCAAGACTTAAATACTCAACTCGCTTTTACCAAGCGAACTCTAAGGGACCGCGCGTACTTAATAATACACTCGGTTTTAAGCATGTTTCGGCTTTGATTACATAATGAAACGCGGGCCAAAACCCCACAGTAAGGAATGTAGCCGCACGTCTTGACGATGCCGTACATCCTTTAGTTCCGGATAGGGGCCCTATGAATGTTAGCATATATATGGACATTCCCACTCGGTAGCACAGGAACCAAGTCGCTCCATGTATATAATACGTAATCTGTATTACAAAAATGAGCACTTACGAATTACCCCAGAATTTGGCATTAGAAGTCGTCGACAATGATTTAGAAACACTTGAATACGCATTATCGAAACAGACTGTGGAGTGGCTGGGTCATCTAAACCCTGAAGAGTATCTTGAAAATGACAGAAGATCTCGTGAAGGTCCTCTATTGTTACCTTTGACTGTTCAAGGTTTCGAACAGGAAGATAGAGGAAGTCAATTTTTCATTCTACGGGACCTCTCAATAAGAGACGATACGGATAAGAAGTTGAGTCAAATAGTAACTTCATTGCGAGTGTTGAAGAGGGACGGCATTGTCTTTTCACACGGACAACGCCGAAGCGCAAAGATTCTAAGTATTAGCTTGGTGTTCACATTCAAAGAGCACAGAGGTAAAGGTTACGGCACGGCGCTTATAGCTGGGGTTGTCAGAGAACTACAATCGAGGTACTCTGATAAGCCTGATGCTGATAATGTCTTCATCAACCTCTTTAGTGGAGTTGGCGAGTGGTATTCAAATTTTGGATTTAGATCCTACAAATCGACTGTTATCGAATTACCTTTCTCAAGATTGACTGCAAGTGTCAAGTATTACCCACTTTTGGATGATCTAAAGACTTTTAACTCGTTTGCTGACATCGCAAGGGGCAAGGTGGAACATTTTTACGAAAACTTGGCCGACTCAATTCATTACGATTCTAATCTTTCGTATGTGTCATTGATCCCGAAAGGTGAACAGATATATTACATATATAAAAGAACGGGGTTTCGGGTCAGCAAACCTTTTGGATTGGACCTTCACGTAAGTGGTGTTACTCTATCCCAAGAGGATCTTGCAAAAGGATCTGCTGTTTGGGAATATGCGGTTACTAAAGAACAGAATGATTTATCTTTAACAGTTTCCATTGAAAGGATCAATATCTCGAGGAACGAATTATTGGAACCTTTGATTGATTCTGTCTTTGATCAGCTCGAGATTCTACAAAAGAACTGGAACGCTCAATCTGAATACAATGTGAAAGTAGTGAACGTCAAGTTGCTAGAAGAGGATTTGTTGAACTCCGTTACCGTTCAAGATAGCCACAGAAATTCTGTTCCTGAAGAGTTTGTAACGTTGTTGAAAGAAAAGTATAGTGCAAAGTTTGATGTTCCTGATGTTTCTCTACCTGCTTTGAGACCATTAAAGGATTCAAATCTAGCTCAATTGGATCAAGGTTTGATTAGGTGGATAGATAACAGCAAAGATGGACGGTACTGATGAGCCTAGAGGAAAAATTCCCAATTTATATAGAATAGACAAAATGATTATATAAGATATATACACGCAAAGTTAGAATGTTACAATTATTTATGTTTTGAAGATCGTAGTTGGAGATAATGATGTAAGAAGGAGATGAAGCTCATCCATATGATCTCATTGCACAATTGGTTTAGTTATGACTACCCAGAATCTTTTGATATACTTGCCTACATGGTCTTGAGGAAGACAGATTTGAAATCATCCTCGTACAATTTCGAATTGTAATTGTTTATTCTCATCTATACATCTACTCTATGCTAGATCTTCAGTCTCTTCAATCAGTTTGCGCTTATATTCGGCTTTGTAAAAAGAGAAAAATTCATTGCTACATTCAACAAGCCCGGTCTCTGCAACATACTCGACCCAGTGGTCCAACAACTCCCTGAGCTTGTCGGGATTCTCTTCTGCGAGATCATTCACTTCACCAGGATCTTCCACAACATCATATAACTGCCACTTATCAGGACCCAAGGGTTTGGGAATGAATAGTGCTTTGTATTTCCCTTTCCTGATTGCTTGCTGAGAGAACAATTCCCAACCAGTAACCGTCTCTTCATCGTGGACATAGTCTTGTTTGTCCTGCAAATACTTCGACCACGATTTACCTCTTACAGGAACAACGCGACGACCTTGGAATTCCTCACCTGGATGATTGATACCTGCAATTTCCAAAACTGTTGGTAGAATGTCCATTACTGTTACAAATCCTTTCTTCACAACGCCTTGATGGCTCTGTAGTAGATCAGGATGGGAAACTATCAATGGACATCTGATACCACCTTCCGAAGCCCACATCTTGTACATATAATGGGGTGCCGTGGATGCTTGAGCCCATTCATCGGAAATCCAGTGGAATGAATTACCTCTTCCAATATTTTCAAAAGAATTGTCGTAGGACTTAAGACCTTCCCTCTTGCTGAAATTTTTGGCTGGAAGAGCCTCCATCATCATACCTTCAGCACCATTATCGGACATGAAAAGAACAAATGTGTTGTCTAATTCATCTTTCTTTTCAAGTTCCTCAACTACTCTACCGATGTTGGTATCCATAATTTCAACCATTGCAGCATAGGTCTCCATGACTTTCGCCTCGGTTTTCTTTGCTTCGTCGGAAAGTTCGAACCAGGCCTTTTCTCTTTGGGTCTCAACTTGGTGAGGCTTAGTCGATTCAGAAATGATTCCCAGTTCTTTTGCTCTCTTTATACGTCTTGCACGTAAAGCAAGGGGTCCATCATCGTATACACCTTTGTACTTTGCCACAATTTCTTCAGGTGCTTGAATTGGCCAATGAGGAGCAGTGTAGGTCAACAAACCTAAAAATGGACGCTCTTTTCTAACTTCATCGTCATCTAAGTATTGTAAGAATTTATCAGTGAAGTAATCAGTACTGTAGAAGTCGTCAGGTATATCCGCAGGGTCAACATTTTTGTTTCCTTCCTGGAAAATAGGTGGTAAGAATGGAATATACTTGCCATCCGCATCCTTAGGGAAGTACTTATAATGGTTTCCGGCTCCAGGCAATAGAGTGAAAGAATTTTCAAAACCTCTCTTGTCTGGCCAGTACTCATTCAAAAGACCTAAATGCCATTTTCCAGAGATGAAAGTGTAATAACCATTGTCTTTCAAGATTTCCGGTAAGGCAGCCACTCTGAAGTTGAGATAACCTTCATATCCTGGTTTACCCCCAAATGACTCTGGGAAATCTCTAGCGAACTCAGCCATTTGACCGAGACCAGCAATATGGTTATCTGTACCAGATAATAACATAGATCTAGTTGGAGAACATGCTGAAGCTGTATGGAAGTCAGTGAATCTCAGACCCTTGTTTGCAAGTTTCTCTAGATTTGGGGTCTGAATCTCTCCACCAAAGGGACTAAGATCAGTGAAACCCAAGTCATCTGCAACAATGATGATGAAATTTGGAGCTTTGCCACTAACGGTCATTGTTTTTGTGCTGAAATTCAATTTAGGTTCTCTACAAGGAAGAAAACTGTTGTTGAAAAATTCAAGATTTATGCATTAGTGTTGAATTGCAGCAGTTTTATTCAAGGGTAAAAGCCGGGAAGAACCGTTGAAGTGAGCGTAACGCAGTGATTTTCTCAGCGATTTTCTCGGCATTTGAATTCGATCTGTTTTTCCGCGTGGCGGAAGCGACAAACCTTCATACCGGATTGTACAACAATTATTAAGGTGCATTTGGTGTCTGCGCAGAGTCTTGAACAGAGTGTTCTTCGGCTTTTTAGGGAGAGATTGACATTCCAAGCCATTCTACGTTGAGCTCGTTGAACTGCCTCTCTTCGTCATCGATTGAGACAAACTACATAACCTGGCAAACCGCATTATTGCTGAACACCAATAATTTGTGTATGTGCAGAATATTAGAAGTGTGAAGTTTTGACTTCGACGCAAGTGTAGTACAGAGAGGTAATGTCAAGAATTGCATAGCTAGCATTTTCTTCTCTGACCTCTTCTCCTGCTCTTTTGTTTCTACCAAGTGACCCCAGATCGGACTTCTTGTGTGTCGAAGTTCTTGGCGCGGACAATTATTCCCTACCGCTTTGAGGCTTCGACTTCGCTTTGATTCCGGCTCGGATTCTGATTCTGGTTGCCACTCTGGTGCTTGGAGTGCATTGAAAGTACGTGTGTTTTCAATTTCATTATCATGCCCTTGGTTGGAAACCCTTGCTGATTTCCTCTACGTACTGTAATGAAAAGTATAACTCGGTTACATAATCGCGAAGAGGTACCATGCATACGAAGACTTAACAATTCCCGATTTGGATTCTTGGCCCCCACATGGGACATTTTTAGTAGATCTGTTGGATAAAAGACTTATGGTTTTGCACAATTTTTTTGCAACCGACGTATCTGGAATTCATGTACCCATTACGATATGTGAACTGGTTCCCCTTTTGTGAAAGTCACAAGATGTTGAGACTAGATGGTCTTTTGTTGGCTTTTTATGTCTCTTCCTCTCAGAGTTAGATCGTTTGTCGTATATCTCCATTCATGATTTCCAAATTAGCTCAAGAGACAATTGACTCTGAGTCTCTCTCAGAGTCAGCAATCTCAAAACAAGACTTACCTCTTGGTGAAAATGACCCGGTATTAGCAAAGAAAATGCATCTTATCAATGATGCCTTAGATGAGATTGGGTTTACATGGTACCACGCGAAGTTGTTTTGTATTGCTGGATTTGGATACTCCGTTGACTCTCAGATGGCAATGATCCAATCTTCAGTCAAGACATATGTGGACTATCAATTCAATCATGATTATCCCATGGCAACAGAAATTTATTACTTTGCTCTCATTGCTGGCTCGATCTTTTGGGGATTCTCAGGTGACTTAATAGGCAGAAAGTTCGCATTCAACACTTCGCTTCTTCTATGTTCAGCATTCGGCTTCTTTGTCGGTGGTATGAGCTCATATCCAACCTATATCATCTTCATGTTCCTATCAACATTCTCCGCGGCGGGTAATTTGGCGTTAGACGTTACTGTTTTCTTGGAATTTCTACCTTTTAAGTACCAATATCTTAACACTACAATGGCTCTTTGGTGGGGGGTGGGTCAAACAATCGCCAACTTGATTGCATGGGCATTTATTCCGGGTAATTCGTGCAGTGGTTATGGGAACTGTCCTTCTCATTTAAACAAAGGCTGGAGGTACACATGGTATGTTAACAGTGGGATTGTCATGTTTGCTTCGCTTCTCCGTTTGCTGGTTCTCAAACTGAATGAAACTCCAAAGTATCTTGTCTCGGTTGGGAAAGATGCTGAGGCCGCTGATGTACTCCAAGGATTAGCTCGTAAGTACGACAGATCATGTAGTCTGACAACTGACAAACTCCAAGAGTGTGGAGAACTTACGCAAGAATATTATTCTTCGAAAGAAAATGGAGGTGATTGGGCACTGATCTTTAGAATCATGGGTAGAAATTTGAGAATATTATTTCAGAGTAGAAGGGTAGCTAGGTCGACTGCACTAATCTGGCTCTCTTGGCTTCTATTGGGCATTTCATACTCTACTTTCTACATGTTCCTGTACATTTACATCGCTAGTAAAGGGGGAGATACAGGATCTAGTCCTTATTTGGTCTACAGAAACACAACAATAGCCAACTTTGTCGGTATATTTGGACCAATATTTGCAGGATATTTGATCAGAATTCCAATACTGGGTAGACGAGGTACCATGGCGTTTGGTGCAGTGTCTGCAATGGCCATACTGTTTGGCTATACAACTGTAAGAACTTCTGCCGGTGACGCTGGATTCGGTGCTGCCACTTATTTTTTCATCAACATTTACTACGGATGCCTATATGCATATACACCGGAGATTTTTCCCGCCCAGGCAAGAACCACCGGAGTGGCTATGTCACTTGTATTTACGAGAATTTCCGGTTCATTCGCACCTGTCGTATACTATTACGGTGCCAAATCAGGAAGTTCCATTCCCATCTGGGTTTGTGGTGCAGTTATTGGATCATTGTCTATTGTCTCTCTGGCACTGCCTTTTGAGCCTTCCAAACAACGCGCAGTGTGACAGAAATGCACGGACCTACAGTTTTGGCATTGTTAACGTTTTTTTTTTCTTTGGCCACAGTTGCGGCAAAAAATAAAGGGGTTCCGCGCGTAATGCAATAGCTAAAATGTGCATAGATGAATAATTATATATAAATAGAGATAGATGAAGAAGGAGAAGAAGATGTGATCTACAAATATTTGTAATGGGAAGAAGGTATTGAGTACAAAACCATATTCAGGCCTGATCATGACAGTAGCCAAGAACGAAATCAAGTCTGCTGATCTTCCAGATCTGCAAGGAGAATTCAATGGGTTTCAAGTTGCATTCAAAAGGCAAAAGTCCGATCTTACCAGAATTGTGAGAGGTACGGAATTTCCGCTGGTGATCAAGCTCGAAGTAGAAGGTGAAGGTTCAGAACAGTCTAAATTTAGAGCCATCAGGCAATTTGTGAAAGAAGCGGGTGAAGCTCATGATTATTTCAGGACTTTAATCCGTACTCATGGTGCATTGGTAATCAAAGGGTTCGGAACTAGTGATGCAGATAAATTTAGTGATTTCGTTGCACAAGTAGCTGAAAGTTCCAGCTTTATCCCTTACATCCAGCACGGTGTTGGTGGGGGTGCACGTGAGAGTGTTAGCCATAATGTGACTACCGTAAATGCAGCACATGGACAATTCAGGTTATATCCACATCAAGAATTTTCCAGGTTCAAAGAGTATCCTTCGATTTTATCATTTTTTGCAAGATCCCCTTCGGAAACTGGGGGAGAAGAAACTTTAGTGCATGCTACTGAGTTGTTCGATAAAGTGAATGAGAAGTATCCAGAGTTCATCGAGGAGCTCTCTAAGAGGGGTGTTTACTTGACCCAGACATGGCCCCTTGCTCAAGAACTACCCGATGGATCAATATACTCGTGGAAGTCAAAGTACTCTTTCGGGTACCTAATCGAGGACGGTGATGATTTAGAGACAGCCAAGAAGAAAGCAGGTAAAATATGTGGCGATCATGTTGTTGACAAGTACGAGTTTACCAAAGACAATGGGTTAAAGCTGCATCAATACACTCAACCCATTAGAGTAAACCCCTACAATCACTTACCTATTATTTTCAGTTCAATTCCTGCATATTACCACAGCTACAGGGAGGAGCTTAAAGAGAAAGGTGACACTATTGAACCCGCCGTCACGTATAATGACGGGGAACCCATTCCGTCCAAGTACCTCGACTATTTATTGGATGTATCGGTGGAGTCAGCAGTTGAACACAAGTTCGAAGTAGGGGATATTGTATTTGTGGACAACTATCAGTCGTACCACGGAAGAACCGCATACGGAACACAGAAGAGAGATATTCTGGCAAGTTTCTGGGACGACCCTCCTGAAAAAAAAGTTGCTCCTCTTGAGTACAATGGTGAGATTTGAAGTTGAAGACGCTCTGTGGACCGTGAAACTTACTAAATTCTTGACGAGTAGAGGTGACAGCAGTTACTCGCGGTGCTGCTCGCACATCGCATTATTATTTCGCGCATCTGTAATGCATATAAGACAGTGCAATCGAACACAAACACATGCCCTCTCCCTACAGTAATTCGAACACTCGATACGACCACACATCAGCTCGTAGGCCAGGCAGGGGTGATCAAGTGAAAAGCCGATCCTCAAATGTCCGCTGTCGCGGACATTCAAATTTCGCGACCGGATTGAGATACAGTACATGTACTGTACTGTATCCAGTGTCCGGTTTGGGCTGAATTGTCCGCCAGCAGGGGGTGCGCCACTTTACTCATCATTTGTATCCGCTCTGGTGCACGGGTTGTGCTGTGGCTCTTCACTCTGGACTCTCGGTTTGTGGGTATATCCGATTCGGTGCACGGAGGTGTGTTTGGTATTTCGTTTTTCTCCTTTTCGTATCCGAATTGGGCGTTTGGAGAGCTCCACAGTCCTGATGCGCAAATGGTGAAATATGTGTGGTTTTTGGGAAAATGCAGAGTGAGTGCACCGCGGGTGGGATTTTTGGTGGGATTTCTGGCTTTAGGCAAGCAGGCCAGGAAGCCCTAGTTAGCTGACAGATCCGAGCCGAATTGCAGCCTGAAAGGCTGGGTCTGAGTGTTGATTCTGTTGAAGCACACCTCACTCGCCTTATTGTACGAGACAAGGGGTGAAGCAGTTTTGTGATTGTTCTATTCTTCAACAAGGGCTATCTTCTCCCCATTTTTTTTTCCATAACCGCTGCTCTGTTTTGCTTTGCTTTGTAATTTCCATAGCGACTGCGAACCATGTCGGAACCGGACAACCTGCCACCTGCTAAGAGGGCCAAGGTCAACTTCAGCTGTGATCGGTGCAAAACGAGAAAACGGAAGTGCGTGCGTGAAAACTCCTCTGCTGGGTCTCTGGAGAACAACCTCAGCATACCTTGTGAGCTGTGTATCAAGTCGAATGTTATATGCCACACCTCTCTGGACAACAGAAAACAACTTTGTGCCATCAATATAGGTGAAGTGACATCAACCAGTGTCTTGGGCAAGAGGTCTTTTAAAGATGATCTCAAAAGGTACCAGGTGCTAGAAAGAATAGTGGCCAAACTGCAACCCAAAGTTGACGTGAAAAATGTTGACCAACTGGACCAGTTTTTGGATACATTGGAGAACGATACTGAACATTCTTCCACTACTGCTGTTTCGGTGAAAAGTGCGCTTTCTTCTTCTAACCGCAACTTCACTCACGCTTCTCCCGAGAGTATACTGGAAGATGATCATTTATCCGTGGATGACAAAGGTGAACATAGTTATACGGGGCCTATGGGTACCCGAGCGATTCATAACAATGTGATTCGTTTGATAAAAAATGACGTTTCCAGTACTCCTGTGCCTAGCAAATTTGGCACAGAAACAGTTTCATTTGCCGTTGCAAATAAAGCCGCAGAATCCACTCCAGTGGTATCTTGGATCCCAAAAGAAGAAACAGAGTATTACATCACCATGTTTTTCAACCATGTCCATCCAATTTATAATGTTCTGGATAAAGAGCAATTCGATACAAGTTTCAACATGTTCCTGATATCGATTAAAAATTTTGACAATGACGAATCTTTTAGATCACTTTGCTCCGCACAAAGACTTTCAATCATATATTTAACATTCTTGCTTGGTTGGTTCTATTCAAGAGCAAACCCATACCCTAACGCTGTCATGAATGAAACCCTCGCCGCTAGATACTTGCTTCTGGTAAACAAGTCTCTTCCATCTGTCATCATGAACAAATCCGTCACTGGAATTCAGCTTTTGCTGATCTATGCCTTGTACTTGGAATCTTCCAATTTTGCTGATACCGCATGCACATTATTGAAACTTGCTGCATCTCAAGCCATATCAATGGGTTTGAATAGAAACGTTTTCAGTAAACTGGAGCCAAGTATACGTGATGATTATAAGAAAATTTGGTGGACTTTAGCAAATAACGAGCTCAGACTCAGTAATATGTTGGGCATCTCAACCTCTATTGACTTGGAGACTTGTGTATTAGCTTTCCCAAAGTTGAGCGTACGCCAAAATGGTGGCTCTCCACTATATCGTGGATTATACCATATCAAAGAATACACCGAGTATCTCGAAAAATCATGTGAGTTGCATCTGATCTTTTACAGGTTTATAAGATTCAGAACAAAAGTTACAAACAACTCCTTGCAGAGCATTGCTAGCGAAGCTAATATCAAGGAAGCTATGGTAATAAAAGAATCTTTCAGACTTTGGAAAGAATCGCTTTCTCCAGAACTGATGAACATTTATGACTCACAACCAACAAAGGAAACATACTTCAAGATTTCTCTTCATCTTTATTATCACTATTACTTTGTCAATCTTGGTGCTTCATTCTTGTTACTCTTATTGAAGACAGTGAAAACTAATCCTAATATAAGGATTCCAATTGAAGATCCAATTGTTGCATTTTCAATCTCCGCAATCAACTGTTCTAGGCAACTGTACAACATTGTATATTTTGAAGATCAGCATGATTTTTTCAATGGATCTGTCTTCAAAGATATTTACATTCTTTATCATGGTGCTCTGATTCTATCTATTGCAGCAATCCTTTTGTCTCATAAAAATGTCGCAAAAACACTGGATGTCTCTGGGTTGCAATTGAAAAGTGGTATTAGTTTCCAAAAAATTTGGGAATCGCTAACCAGTATCAGTGTTTTGAATAAAAGACTGAAAAGTAAGATGTATGGTGCCAATAAACATGTCAGTGAGTTGATCGATACTCTCTATGAGAACATGGACAGTTATGTCACTCGTATCCAAACACAAGGTGCCAAGAAGGAAACGCCTGCTCCTGAACCAGTTGTTGCTGAGCCAGCAGTTGTTGCGATTGCTGAAACAACTCCAGAAACAATTGAGGTGGTTGGCGGAAGCGCTCCAAGTGTTGACTCTTTCAAATTAGTATCTCCTGATGATCAGCATGAGGCTGACCGTTACAATAATCATGAGCAAGGTCTTCATACACCGCTATCCATAGGATCCAGAGGATCCAAAGACTTCAGTGACTCCGATGATGAATTTAATCAGCTGACGCTTTCGCTCAACTTCGATCCTGACGGTTTCTTCTTACCTTTCAATGAACTTGAAGTCCCTACAATATCGTCTTTCTTCCAGGCAAATATGCAGCAGTGATGTAGCCCTCTTATCTCAATCTTTATGTCAATGAGTGGATTTTTTTGTCTTTTATTTAATTGTTTTTTATTGTTCTGTTTTTTGACAATGGTGTTTTTTTTTTTTCTTTATTCATATATTTGATATCCTCTTCCGTACATATATACATACAGAAATGAGGTTATTTCTAAAATTCTATTTCTAATCTACAAGCTCTTGATTTACGTATTTGTAAAACAAGTCGGACAACACTTTTTCCCTTCCGACGACAACATCTTGGTCAATGAGATCCACAAGTTGATAACGATTTGGTGGACCGTACTCGAATAACGATCTAATGAAATCTGCCACTTGATCTTTATCGTAGGTCTGGAACCTTGAAGTCTTGCCCACTTGTCTTCCCTTTTGCCATTTAAGTTGTTCTTCAATGGGCGGTAAAGGTTTGTTGTTGCTCCAAACTCCAGCAATTGCGACCGCACAGGTTTCTGAAATTAAAAAGAATAATGGAGTGTGAGGAACACCAATATGAGCTAATGTGGGGTCGCCAATGGCGAAAGTGTACAAATAAAGATTGTCAATCTTATTGTGTGCGTAGTTTGGATTTGTGAGGGACCCAGAGGTGACTTTTGCGTAAAGCTTGTCTTTATTCTCCGGTTGATCCAAGAAGGGATAATCAATATGGTAACCTGTAGCGAAGATTATGACACCAAAGTCATTCTCTATCGTTCCATCAACAAACTCAACACCATGGTCTGTGAATTTCTTGATTCTAGGATGGTGAACTATACCCAACTCTTTGTCATGCAAGATCTTGGAGAACCATTTCCCATCAGAATCTGGGTTGTATTGGGCCGCCACCTCGGTATTACCCGAAATGTGGATCCCTGTACTTATTGGAACGAAATATTGCAAGATATCAATGGCACTGACACTTGATCCAACAATCAATACTTTTTTCCCCTTGGCTGCATCAGGGTTTCTGAAAGCTTTTGTATGTGTAACGACACCTGGGTTTGTCTCAACAAACTCTTTCAACCCATCGTAATGTGGATAGAATGGGACATTGAATCTGCCCACAGCCACAATAACACCATCGAATTGCTCAGTATACCATTTCTCTGTCTTGCTGGCTCTATCGATCTCCACTACAGTGACGTTCCATTTGTCAGTTGCCTCATCCTTGATGACTTTCTCGACCGAAGTATTGAACCTGATATGTTTTTGGAGATTGTTCAGCGTTGCGTATTTCTGTAGATACTCCAGGACTTTTGTGTGCTTGACGAATGGTTCCCAAGGAGAATTTGGTTCAACATCTGCATAAACATCATGACCAGAAGAAAATCTCATAAGAGAGTTGGGAATATTTGTGAACAGATTGTCATAAACGGCACTTTTGGCCCACAACTTCTCCTTTCTTGCCTCCTTGACAATGGGGTGCTGAAAGCTTGCCCTTGCCAGTTCCTGTTTGCTTGGAGCCTCGAACTTGGTAGTAATTCCACTGGGTTTAGAATACGAGTCTGTGTCTGGTGGGAAGCTTGGATCAGCCTGCTTGCTGTAATTCCAGACTCCTCCAAGTGACCCGTTCTGCTCAAACACCACGATCTCTTCAAACGCAGGGTCAGTTGGCAGCTCTGAGTGCACCGTAGCCTTTTCTATAGTGGTGGTTCCGTCTTTACTGGTGTGCAAGAGCTCGTTTAAGGTCACGAGCCCGCCGGCTCCTGCGCCAATTATAGCGACTTTCTTCACGTTGAGTCTCTTAGCGCTGTCCTGAGTCATTCTCGCAATACAAGGTTAAAGAAGAGTACCCAAGCGCTGTCGCTGTTCCATGGTGTCTACCTCCACGAAGCCCCTCGATCCACCTATATATACAGTACGTCGCCTGACAATGCCTTAAGGCATCAAGGCCCTGCACGCAGCTGAAAGAAGCATCTGCACCGCCAGACTAATAAACTGGTAATAAAAGTAGTAATAAAACTGGTAATAAAACTGGTAATAAAACTGGTAAAACTACGAGAGCGCAAATTTCTTTTTCCGGTCGCGAGCGGAGGCGGAAAAGAAAAATGATTCGACTTCCAGCCATTTTCTCCCCGTTTCAGAGGTTTCACTGGTTTCACTGGTTTCACTGGTTTCCAAGGTTTCAGTACGGTAGCTTGTGCTTTTCGTGAAGGTCCCTGTAGGGGTGTCTCTTCAGAGAAAGGGTCCGTGTCCGGTGCTGAACCCGGAGGCTGCCGATTGTGGCCAGCGTTCACATACAGTAGACGAGAACAAATTTTTCTTTGTTCTTTGAAGCGATGCGGCTTTCCAAAGTTTGAGCTACACGTAGAGAATATTAGCCTCGGCTATGGATGGGAAATCTTGAGCGTGGTGCATACAGATGTAACCTATGTAAAAGTGCCATAAAAGTGCCATAAAAGGACCATAAAAGTGCCGTGCAGTATGCGATGCCAAGCGATGCGAAATGTCGTACTGCGAAATGAAGTGTCGTGCCGCTTGAAATGTAAACCCCCACAGGGAGTTTGAGCTTGACTTTCTAAATTTAAATTTCTGGCTCACTTTTGACACATGTTGAATTTCTTTTGCGTAGATGTTTGATGCAGGGAAAATCTTTTTTGCACAATAACATACCATAAATGGTCATGCCAAGTGGGACCAAACAGTAATGACGCTAAGGACGCTTTTATTCAGATCTACTACTTTACTTAATTATTTGCTCACTTTGGGAGGTGGGGGTACACTACCGGGAGACTCAACTTTTCTGTTACCATCGAGCTCTTTGGACTTTGCTGCTTGCTCTTCGAAGTAAGAAGACAGATCACCAGGAGCTGTTGCCCCAGCAGGGTGCTTCTTGCGTCTTGGTAGATGAGATCCTCCAGCGATGGGCGCTTCTAGTTCGCCTTTCTGGAATTGGGGTGCTGAGGGGCCTGTACGCAGCAAGGTTTGCTGCTGTGACGTCTGCTCTGCAGTGAACAATACACCACCAGGACTGAGATCAACTGGTGCTTCAATATGCTGTCCTTCTGCACGATCTCCAAAATTCTCCACTTCGCTATCTTCATCCTCGTGGCTGTGATGAGTGGCACCAATCACCTCCGGTAGTCTATGTAATAGCCCGTATCCCACATCACATCCCAGTAATCCATTACCTCCCCATTGGTCATTAGGATATATGGTCACTGGCCTTACCACATCGAAATCATGGTTGTACACATACAGGACAATCGAAGGTGGCTGTGTAGAAGAACTGTCTTGTCCCGAAACTCGAGCCGATCTCCATTTGTTATATACAGAGGAAATCACTTTACCCAGTAAATCCTCACCACCAGTAATCAGCAACCCACCTTCAGAACCTATGATGTAGTCACTGACAGGTATTATACCCGCCACATATGCAGGCGAGTTTGGATGTACATGGAGAACGTGCCAGACATGATGCGCAGCAGTGGTGTTGGTCAACTGCAAGCTCAAACTTAATCTTTTAAAAGCACTATTCTGTACAATTTTATCATCTTCATTCGTGGCAGTTGGTATACTGATTTCATCCAATTGGTCATTGTTTGGGTCGTTAAACTCGGAGTTGGGAATACGAATTTGTCTAAGTCGACTTCCCTTAGCGGACCACACAGTGAATATCAGATCGTTCTTACTTTGATTCACTTCGTGAGCTAGAAAATTGAGGAAATTCACGTACGACACGCCTTGAGAGGAGACTTCTTGCTTTGAGCTCTGATATGCGGCATAAGGATTCGCTTCTACTACTTGAGACACTAATGAAACGACATTGACATCATTGATCGCAATAATGAAGTCGAACCAACTTTGAAACCCATATTTGGCACCTATGGCATTCTTTTCAACGTTGACAACACGTAAACCAAGCGCAGCTTCGCTTTCACCAGAATCAGTTTCTGATACATTCAGATAATTGCTCGCTTGAGTCTCCAATTGCGAGACGAGCTTCTTGGCGAATCCAAACATGACAGGGGGGTTGATGATATTTTCTGCTCACCTATTGGCAGGATCCTTGAATCAATACGTTATTCAAAAGGTAGTCTAAAAACATCCTGATTCTCACTGCTCGAAGAAGGTCTCGCAGAAAAATTACCTAATCATATTTTTCGGAATTTTTTTTTTTTCAAACCCGTTCTTCAATGTGTGTCATTGTGTCATTGAGAGACGCTGTTGAAGGTCCTAGTCCATCAAACTACGCCAACAACCGCTACAAAACGTTTTGCGTACAGAGGCACTCACTTTGCAGAGCACCACGTCGTCTTTTTCGGTGTTCGAGAAGCACACACTCACACATGGCAATAGAGACTCAAGTTTTGAAGGTGGATCCTTCTTCCATTTCATTTTCAAATGATGCGGTTTTACCCACGATAACTGATCCACAGACGAAAGAAAACCTCTTGAAGGCATCCAAGATACTCACGGAGACAGATCATGCCGTTGGGTTTCCAACTGAAACAGTTTATGGTCTAGGTGGGTCGTCATTGAGGGACGAATCGGTGAAATCGATTTATAAGGCGAAGAACAGACCCGCTGATAATCCATTAATAACTCATGTTTCTTCCGTATCACAACTTCGAAACAAGTTGTTGAGTGGTAAAGACATCCCAGAAATTTACAAACCACTGATAGAAAAATTCTGGCCTGGGCCCCTAACGATTCTTCTTCCGAATGAGGGAGATATCATTTCGCCAATAGTGACAGCGGGTCAGCCGACATTTGCCGTGAGATTACCTGCCCATCCCGTTGCAAGAGCATTGATAGCCCTCAGTGATACTCCACTGGCGGCACCAAGTGCTAATGCGTCGACTAGACCTTCACCCACGCTTGCCTCCCATGTATATCATGATCTTAATGGCAAAATCCCAATAATCTTAGATGGGGGACCTGCTGATGTTGGACTAGAGAGCACAGTTGTGGATGGATTGGTGAGCCCACCTGCAATTCTGAGACCAGGAGGTGTTTCCCTGGAAGATATCAAATTAGCAGGAGGAAAGGCATGGGAAAATGTCGTGGTTGCTAAGAGAACTGCTGGAAAAGATGAAGCAGTAAGAACACCAGGTATGAAATATAGACATTATTCACCAACCGCGAAGGTGATTGTCTTTTTAAATACAGGAGATGGTTCTGTTGAAGTACCAAAGTACCTTGAAAAGCTACAAGCAGAACATTCTGACAGAACTTTGAAATTCGCTTTACTCACATCAAATAGCTTTTCGGATTCTTTGAAGAAGAGTAATAATTTTAGTCTCGTGAAAGAACTCGGCAAAGATGGTGTATCGATACAAAGAAATTTGTTTGCTGCACTTCGGGAAGCTGACGAAGTGGGCATAGACTATATCTTAGTTGAAGGTGTTAGTGAGGACAACCAAGGTTTAGCGATAATGAACAGACTCAGCAAGGCTGCTTTCGATATAGTTGGCCAGTAGATTCTACATAATTAATACGAGCTCATTACGATAAAATTGGGAGCAATTTTTTTTGTTTTTAAAAAGTGCTATTTTTATATATATATAAGTCCAAAAATTCATTTACGATAATTATAATTCATCATGTTCAACATCAGAAGGTTCTGCAACTTTTTCAGCAGTCTTAGATGCTTCTTCAGTTGCAGTTTGATCTTGTTCCTCTTCTTCAATCTCCTTGATCAACAGGCTGGCATCAATACCATGAGTACCCTTTTCCTTGATGAAGTCAATCAATGATTCCAAAGTTCTTTGACCTTCGTATAGAATAGGCTCGGAACTGTCACCAGGGTATAAAACAATAGTTGGGTAACCTTTGATTTCAATGCCAGAAACATCATTGGCAGTGTGATCGATTTTGGCAATGGCAACTTTGGCATTGGCATCAGTATCGTTTTTGTACAGAACAGCCAATTCTTCGTAAGTTGGTGCAAGTTTCTTACAGTGTCCACACCATGGAGCATAGTATTCTACCAAGACATCTTTGTCAGAGTTGACAATGGCATCATGTTCGTATCCCACAAGGTGGTAAACAGCTTCGTCTTGAACTTCAGGAATTGGCTCAGACTTGACAATTGGTTCTAATTTACCAGCAAAGAAATCCTTGACGAATCCTGGAATTAAGGCGTTATCCAAAGCTTTTTCTTGGGAGATTGCATATTTGAGATTGCTTTCAATATCATGGATAACGAAAAGTGGGAATTCTTCTTTGACATTAAGGTTGTTAGCATGCATACCATATTTTGGAGCTTCAAGACCAACAAAATTGATTTTTCCTCTATGAGTCTTAGCCAACTCCAAAATGTATTTGGAAGCAGCTTCTTTTTCACTTTGTTCGTTCCAGAAGTAGTAAGCCAATGGGATATTGGCTGAAACATAACTCTGGAAAGTACCACCGTGAATTTCACCAAAGTAAGGTTTAGATTCGACCTCGATGAATTTGGTCAAATGTTCAACATCGAACTCATCGGACTTGTATTGAGACACGTCTTCAATTTGCTCGTCTGGTCTGAACAAAAGATAAGCTGGCTTGTTCTTAGAGGTGTATTTTTTCACATAAGATTCTTCTGAGGTAGAACCGAACAAGAGGGTATCTCTAAGTGTTTGAGCAAGCTCGTAGAAGCTTTCATTACCAGTGGTGACATCCTTTGGCAAGACTTGTAAAATGAAAGGCTCGGTGAGATCGGAGATGGTTTCGATGATATCGGCAGATTTGTTGAAAATGGAGACAGCAGGTAATGATTGCTTCACCATGTACGACACGATGGAATCTGCTTGTCTTTGACCAGCGAAATCAGCTGGATCTGCTTGACCTCTGAAAACTTTCAAAGTTGGGTAACCTTTAACGCCATATTCAGCACACAGATCACGTTCTTCAGTACAATCGACTTGGGCGAGCTTGATATCTTTTTCAACCAATCTGTCGGCGGCAGCAGAGAACTCTGGGCCAAGCTTCTTACAGTGACCACACCATGGGGCAAAGAACTCGGCCAACACCAAAGGATTGCTATCGATGAACTCCTGGAAGGTTTCCTGGGTCAATTTGACCACAGCGGAATTTGGATCAGCGATAGCGGGCTCTTCTTCGGCATGCACTGATGGAGCGACAGCTCCGAGCGTGAGCAAGACACGCAAAGCGACTTTGCTATCGAATAACTTCATTTTGATTCTATTGCAATGTTTGGACTAAGGATGGATGAACCTAGCACAAATAAGGAATCCAGTAAAAAAAAAAATTTACCAAAAGACTAAAATATTTCAGTTATAAAGCTAAATTCAAATGGCAAACTTATCAGGTTTAGCTGTTCTTCTAAGTTCTCCTACTATTATTCAGCATATTCCGCGAAGAGACACGTCAGGCATTTAATAAAGGGCTTGGCAGAGCGACCATCAGTACACCACAGAGAAAAAGAGACCCGAAACCCGAAAACAGCGGCACGTGGAAAGCACGTGATGTGCATGTGACCAGTTGAGGGGGAGAGCCAGAGAACACTCACACCCATACACCATCCAAAGACACGTGACTTAGAAGCCCTCGGTCCCAGGGGGAAGGGCAATCAATACTGTAGTAGCAGAGAGGGGGTTGAACAGAGAGAGACGTGCCACTATGATAAGGGAGTGAACGTATTTGAAGGGCACAGTAGGTTCGATCACCTGTGCAAGTGCGTCGAAGAAGCAGTACCCGATCCCTTTCTCACTCACGTCGATACCCAGACACACAGCCGAACGCTTCGTGGAATATCTGAGCCCGTCAGCCGCAACCCGTATTGTACTACTGTACCCCAATTGACCTTGTCGCTTCTCCACAGTAGGTACCCCACTTTCGCTCTCGCTTCACGCCATGCCCTTAAAGAGGTCAAAGACCAATGGTAGCTCTTCAGGGGACACAAATAACAGCTCCGATGGGAACAATGCGCTCGAGACCCGAAACCTGCGCTCCAGGTACGGTGCGTTAGATGATGGCAGCTCCATTGCAAATATGCTAGAGGCTTCTCTACCCATTTCATCACACCTTGTGGTTAAAAACAAGCATCTATTGACTCTCATAGCTCAATATCTGTCCGAAGTGGGTCTGGGTTCCCTCTCGAACGAGCTCATAACACAACTGGGACTAACACTCATTGATTCGGATGCTGAGGCATTCATAGATTTGCTCAGAAGAGGTGAATACGAGTTGGCCTTAATTCAACTTCCGAGGCTTGAACTTTCCGACCATCATAAAAAAGAGATTCAATTCGCTATACAGAAGCAGAAACTTCTTGAGCTGATACTATTGGAGAAAGATAGTGATGCTGCTCTTGCATTGTTGAAGACTGTCATTCAGTTACTCGAAGAACCGGAAGAGAAGATCAGACAACTTTCTTCTTTAGTGATTGCATCCAATAATGAATCTCTCTTAGAATCATTACACTGGCCAGTGAATGATAAACCATATACCTATGAAAAATCCAGAATTGCACTCTCATTAGAGGTTGCCAATATCATACCATCGAACAAACTTCTACCTCCAAATAGGTTAGTGAGTCTTGTGGATGATGCTCTTAAAACACAAATACAAAGAGATCCATATTTCTTACCTCCTAATGACCCAAAGAATGGATTAGATGACAAAAATTTTACTATATACGAAGATATCAAGACATCTGAGGACAAATTTCCTAAGCGGGTAGCTCATGTATTATCGCATCATCAAGATGAATGTTGGTATGTTAAATATTCACGTTCTGGGAAGTACCTTGCAAGTTGTGGTGCAGATAAGCATGTGGTGATATATTCCGCTGATGATGATTACAATGTGAAGCATGTCCTTGATGGTCATTTAAATGCAATCATTTATTGTTCATGGTCGCCTGATGATACAAAGCTTATAACTTCTTCTATGGATCAACAGGTAAAAATATGGGATGTGGAGACAGGAAAGGAAATCAAAAATTTGATAATAGATACTTCTGGTAGTACAAGAATCTGGTCGATTGAATACTTGCCTGGATACAATGACAAGTTCATTGTTGGATCTCCAGATAAGAGACTCGCGATTTATAACGAATCTGGTGAACTCGAACATGACTTCAGCGTCGATGCGAGGATTAACGATGTTAAAATCACAGGTGATGGGAAAAAATTATTGGCTATAACACATTCATATCAACTTGTAGTATATGATCTTTCAAGTGATAAATTCCCTCTATTACACCGAAAATCAATTGGAAAAAAATTGACCTCCATAAGCGTTGATCCATCTGATCCTGATCATTGCTTGATTAATGTTTCTCCGGAAGAATTACAACTATGGAACATTCGTGATCAACCTTATATCGTTCAAAAATATTATGGGAAAGAACAATCCAATTTCATTATACGTTGTTGCTTAACTGACCGACTTGTGCTTTGTGGTTCCGAATATGGATTTTGTTATTTATGGAACAAAGAATTGGGTTATCTTGTGGATGGATTCAAAGGACATCGAGGACTTGTCAATGCTGTTGATTGGAGACCCAAATCATCCTCTACAAATTATGAATGGGCAAGTTGTGGTGATGATGGAACAGTCAAAATATGGGCTGTGTAATCAATTTTGTAAAAGTTCTCCATTAAAATCCAATATATTCGATTTATGTAAACAAAGAAATGCATATTTATACTTAGTCATCTTCAACATCAGTTGATTGTAGAATTGATGCTTCTTGTAATCCACGCTGAAGATTTACACCATAGTAAAAAATCGGGATACTAGCTAAAAGTAATCCAAGAAGAACAAAGAAACATTTTCTAATTTCATGAGTCTTATCAATTACTAGTCCAATGAGAAGAGGACCAACAATTGATGATCCTTTATCAGTAATACTGAATAATGCAAAAAACACCGATTCTTGTCCTCGTGGAATTAACATTGAGTACATTGATCTGGATATAGTGGCAATACCACCTAAAGAAAATCCGTACCAAATAGCTAAGAAATACATTTCGAAAGGGTTGTGTAATCCAAGAATTTTCACGAAAAAGCCCAAGATTCCATAAAGAGGTATGAAACTTGCCCAAAGAATTATCAAAATAAGACTTTGCTTGATTGTAAGATTGAAATATGGTTGAATCACATTGGGTATGACAGTAGATCCACCAATGGCACTAATCATGGTCAAACATCCAATTTGAGTCAATTGTAAAGTTGTCATCTTAAGATCCGTCTTGGCAAATAGAATAGCAGTGGAGTTTATTGTGGTGATCGAATCTGATAAGATAAACCAACCTGCCAAGAAAAGGGAAATGTCTTTCAATTGAGATGCGAGTCGTGTGGCATGATACAGCGTCTTGTAACCATGACCAATATATGCTTTGGCTACTAACCATTTATACTTCAAGATTTCGACTATGTATTTCCCACGATCATTGTCATAATGGGGAACTTGGATATTTGTGAGTTTTAAAGGTGGACCGGGTCTTGATTTCAATAGAATTGCCACGGGAATTTGAAATATCAACCACCAAACACCAACAAGCCCAATGACGATCTTCATGGGGAATAGTAGACTTGGTTCTTCGACTCCATGATTATTATTATAACTTTGTATTTTCAGCAACACCAGTATAGACAATATTTGCACAATCAAAGCTGAGATATAACCTAATGCAGCACCAGAACCACTAATTTTTGATGAGATTTGCCCCGTTATTCGTATTTTGTCATCTTTGGACAACCCACCATCGCCATCATCATTGTCCGTGTTAAGATTTTGTACGCGTTCATCGTGGTTTACCAGCACAGAGAGAAATGAGTTACCACAAACATTGACTGCACCAAAGGATGCATTGGCGACAATAGATAGAAGACTCGCCAAATAATAACCATCCGGTCTTACAGCCCAAAAAGCTATTGTAGTGAGAGACCCTGCAATTGCAAAGCCTATGAGTAAACTTTTATGATTGGAACCTCTATCTGCAGCTCCAGACATTGAAATGACAACAATAGTCTGTACCAAAACGCTGAGTGAAAAAGTATATAATGCAAAAGATGATGTGTCTATGTAGAAGTGGCCGCCAAATATTGGAAGAAGACAAACATCATCGGGAGTAGCAGTTGAATTAAGACCGTCTTCAGTTGGTGGAGGTAATATTGGGTCTATTTTGCTTGATCCTTGACATGGAGATATTCGATCGGAGAAACTGACTCCGTTTTCTCTTCCGATTTGTTCTAAGAATAAGGGTACGAAAGTACCCACAACAGTGACTATGAAAGGTTCAGAAGCCCAAAAACTCAATGCCCAGCCAGTTATTTCCAATTTTGAGGTGTATGGTTCAATTATTTGGTTGTTTTTGTTCGTACCATTCGGCACATCAGTGAAGGAGGAACCTGGTAATAGTTCTTCGGACTCAGACTGCGAGTCCGCAGAGACAGGAACGTATCCCGGACTCATTTGTGCAAAATACAGGCTTACTCTTGATGCAGGCGGGCAGCCAAATGTGACACAAGTGCACCCAGTTCAAGCAACAAGTTAACCAGGTAAGCACCTCCCAGCACACAGA
Organism: Wenyingozyma succiphila; assembly: GCA_001599255.1. Classification (NCBI taxonomy): domain Eukaryota; kingdom Fungi; phylum Ascomycota; class Pichiomycetes; order Pichiales; family Pichiaceae; genus Wenyingozyma; species Wenyingozyma succiphila. Next base: position 242,924 of record BCGL01000011.1, read on the forward strand.
TTATGCCTCTTTGCCAGACAACGTGGGGTGGGGAGATTGTAGGCCCTGCAAACCGGTACACCAAGAAGGGAAAAAGAGGAGTTGTCGCAGGCGATCGCCGGCCGCCAAAAGTGCCAGAACTGAACACGGAGAATTCCCGCTGCTGACTAACAGCAACAGACTCAGAAACACGCGCACACACCCGTGCACTATACAATAAACCACACACAAACACACCCGTGCATATATATAAAGGAAATATTACAGGTACTGTACTGTACCGATTTAAGGCCGTCAGAGGGGGCGTGGGAAACCCAAGAGAAACTCCGTGTCTCCGCAGGCAGTGCAGTAAAATTCAGTAAACTCCAGTAAACTACTGTACAGTAAACTTCGGTCTTTTCGCGAGGCTAGGCCGTATCCCCCAGGGCTGGACCGGGCAGAGAGTTTTTTGAACTGCCGTGTTTTTAAACTACGGGCCAAGCCTTGTTTAAAATCCGGTAGACGGGTCGTGTGCCAAACAGGGGGGATTGCAGCTTGTTATGCCTGTAGATTCAAATTCGGGGTTTACAGTGTTCTACAGTACTGCAATACTATACCGTCAGTGCTGTTACCTTGCTATTGCATGCATATCGCGTTAAGCTTGACAAGTTTCATAGTGTTTAGGTTTAGATTGATTACCTGTAGCACGAGCCATTGGGATGGAATGGTTCGTTGCGGCTTAGGCTGCTTAGGCTGCTCGATTCTCGGCATTGAGCACTATATAAGGGCACTTGTAGACTGCTCAAACGACTTGTTGTCAATAAATGTAAATTCTACTTAACATCAATTAATCAATTAATCAATTAATCAATTTATTGAACCAATTAACCAATCCCAATTAACTAATATCCCATGTCTGACTTCAAAGGAAAATCCACTATCATCACCGGTGCTTCAAAGAACCTTGGTAAAGTCACCGCCACTGAATTCGCCAAACTTGGTAGTAACGTTGTGGTTCATTACCATTCTGATGGTGAAAAGGCCAATGCCGAATCATTGGCAAGCGAATTGAGCTCAAAATACAATGTCAAAGTTGTTACATTCCAAGGAAACTTGGCAACAGAAAAGGCAAATAAAGATTTGTTTGATCTTGCAATTAAGGAATTTGGTGGAGTCGATTATGCAATTAATAACGTTGGTAAAGTTTTGCGTAAGCCATTGGCTGATACTTCTCTGGAAGAGTATGAATCCGTCTTTGACACAAACACGAAGTCTGCTTTCTTGTTCTTGCGTGAAGCTGCTAACAAGGTCAATGAAGGAGGTGCTGTTATCGCATTGACAACCTCTTTACTTGCTGCTTACACAGATGGTTACTCCTTATACCAAGGTGCTAAAGGTGCTGTCCACCATTTCATCAGAACTTTGAGTAAGGAAGATAAGAAGAGAATCTCATATAACAGTGTATCTCCTGGTCCAATGGATACTCCATTCTTATACGGACAAGAAAACGATCAAAGAGTTGAATTCTTCAAGACACAGAGCGCCGCCAACAGACTTACCGAAGTCGATGATATTGTTCCAATCTTGAAATTCTTAGTCAAGGACGGTCATTGGGTCACTGGTCAAAACATTTTTGCTTCCAATGGTTTCACAGCTCCATGATCTGGTTTCTCTTGATCATTATCTTCACAAGCTAGCTACTCTTTTCTTTGTGATTGTTTAAGTATTTACGTTTAAGGAATATGATATTTTTTTTTGATACACAAATGTAGTTTTATGTACGAGCGGTCAAGCTCATTGGGATGCTGTAACTGGAGGAGCCTCATTGATTAGAGATCCAACAGATTCTCTACCAAAGAAGCTGATATTCTTACGCTGGTTGGCACCAGTTTGCCTGTTAAAAAATGCACCTTTCGCTTCATCCCATTGCCCGAATGTGATCCTAGGAAGGTCTAAATTTCTTCTTATACCATTTCTTTCCAGTTTGGGCGATTGGAGAGTATCAGGATCAATTATTGTATTCAATGATGGAGACGAAAAATAAATTGCGGTATTTCTTTTATAGTTTCTCTGATCTTTTGGTGGCGTTACTACTCTATGAATAGAGGACTTGAAATAATTACCAGTTAAATGAGAGAATGTGTCTCCAATATTGATAACCAATGCATCTGGTGTATGACTGACAAATTTCCATAATCCAGTGTCATGTTCTCTTATTTGCAGAGACAAAATTGGTTGAGACAATATAAATGTTAAAGCACCAGAATCACTATGGCCTCTCATCCAAATGGAGTGAGCAAGCTCGTCATAATCATCATCTGATTGATGATAAAGTAAGAATCTTCCTTGACCGGTTCCTGAATTTGCAATGTCATTGGGGATCACTTTAAAGAAATTGTTCCAAAGAAATCCTTCAGGAATTTCAAGAATTATATCGAATAAAGTCACCACTTTTCTCAAAATTTCCCTATGAATATAATTAAAATAGTAGGAAATATCATCCAAGTTATATTTAATAAATTCTGGAAATTCTGTGTTGCGAAAGATATCATGATGAGTGAAATGACGGAAATTGAAAAATTCCACACGATCTTTGACCTCATTTGTATACGTCCAGTAAGCCCTTGGCTTATAACCTGCACCCCGAGTCACACCAAGTTCTTTCTGGACTTCAAGTGGTATATTGTGCTCACCAGCAATGAACTTCTTCTTGGTTTCATCTTCCACTTCGAAAATGGATTGCGATAATGACTTCACCGTCTCTAAAGTTTCATGAGATATCCCATGATTGACTACTTTGAAAAACCCATAAGTGGTAAGTGACTGCTCCAATTGAGCAGCCAATTCTTTTCTTTGTTCGAGTCCTTCATCTCCTTCAATGAATTTGGAGAGATCAATGGCTTCTAATTCAACAACATTACTAGGGGGTTCCTTAGATAAAGGGGCCTCTTCGAATGGTCTGAAATTGTACTTCTTGCGAAGCTCAGCCTTCTTCAAACTGTCGGATTTGAAAGGTATTTCGAAACTCATCTTTGTTCAAGTTACAATAAGTCATCAAAGACACACCATAAATTCTTAGATTGTTTGTGACAACTGATATTATATTATATATGTATAGACTCTATCTAGGTTTTAAGGGGGTAGGGTCCGAAACGAGCGGAAACCACAAAGAAAGTGTCCGCTTATTTTTCGCCTTCTGAGCGGCTCGTGATCTGAAAGCAGCGGACAATTTTGAGAGCGGAAAAAACAAAAGACTCCACAATTTTTGTGGAGTCATTATAAGAAAAAATTAAAAACGTTCGCGTCGATTAGAGGGGACTTTAGACGTCGGAGATTGAGTTAACTTGAACATTAACGCTGGGATCTTTCGACAATAACTTGTCCTTTGAAGAGTCGTCTCTGCTTTCAGTGCCTAAGCTTTCAACCGAGCTGCGCTCTTTAGAGTGCTGCTGGACAAAGTCCGGAATAGACCCCGTCTTGCTGTTGTAAACGTAGATTCCGTTCTCCAGGGCGTCCCTCCTCTGATCTCTTTTGTACAATGTTAGAGAGACAGCAACGAGAATGATGAATGCAATACTCATACCTGTACAACCGGCATACCCCTTAGGATAACGTGGAGAGTCAACAGTGGGCCAGAAAAGACGTGCAATCCACACATTGGACTGAACACCAAAGGTGTAGACTATTGTCCATGCGATAGATCTCACGTTATTATCTTTTCTGTATGTATCACTAACCATTGGGTAGAAAACAGAGGATTGAGAAAGAGCCCAATAAGCAGATGCAAAACCATACCATTTGGCACTATTTGGGACATACCAGATTGCCAAAATGAGATTTCCGATCGTGTTCATCAAATAGGAAAACGCCATCCAAACAAAACGTTTCCTAGTGATATCAGCTCCAGTACAAACGATGAAGACAAAAAGAATACCCAAAGCAGGTGGAATTGTGGAAAGTTCATTGACTCTTGCAATACTGTATTTCTTTGTAGATTTAAGCCAAATGACAAAAGTACCAACTTGTGAGGTGTTGGCATTCCACAAACAAGCACTCATTACACTGAAAACATATACGTGCCAAGTACTGAAAACTTTTTTCCAAGTTGCTTTATCTAAAAAGGATTTAGTCTTTTTTGTGGAATCTGTTCCATTTCTTCTCATTCTTTGTCTTGCTATTCTAATTTCATCGTCAGTTAAAAACCATGAATAACATGAGAATGGAGTACCAGGAACCATGATAAGTGCCAACAAAGAAACACCAACGGACAAACTACCATCAACAATGAACATCCATCTCCAACCTTCAAGACCATTAATACCTCTCAGATTTCTGTATGCGGCACTTTGTAAAAGACCAGAGGTCAAAGTACCCAGATATTGACCTGTGTAAAAGATAGCTCCTCTACGACTGATCTCACTTGGTAAATACCAACTTCCCAATAAATAGTGAATACATGGGAAATATGCTGCTTCAAATGCACCAACAAAAAATCTAATAGCTTTCAAGCTACCCACATTTTCAGTTCTGTAAGTTCCAATTGTCAAAATCGACCACGAAAATTCACATGCAAACAATCCATAATTCAATGGAATTCTAGGTAACAAATACATCCAAGGCAATTCAAAGAGGACTGTACCAATATTATACATTGTTTGAGTGTTGATCAAATCATTACCTTTCATACCAATATCTTCTTTCAATCCAGAAACATATGCATTGTTCAAATTACTGTTGTCCACGAATTTGATCCAATATCCAAGAAAAGAATAGAATGCGATTAAAATGTCAAGCTTATAAATTAATTTTTTTTCCTCTTTAGAAGTTCCTGGTTGAAACCACTGTACTTTATAGTTTGCAGATTCCTCTGTCGTTTCTCTATATTCAAATTCATCAAAGAACTTTGTCCATGGCCTTCCAGCTTCATCTCTAAATTCCCTTACCACGATATCAGTGCCGTCTTCTGCTTGTAAAGTGGCGATGCCTTCATCTGGTTGACTATTGGAAGAAGGATGCTCATCAATGACTGTTTTTGCTGCAAGAGAAGGGTCCAAGTCTTCGGGTAAATATCTTTTCTGAGGAAATACCTTCAGAGATTTCTTTACGACTGGATTAGACGCTACCGTGTGGTATATCCTTTGAATCTTCTCTAACACTGAAGCCATCTTTGGTTTTGCGTTATCCAAAATTGCAGATCGTTATGCAACAAGAACGAGACCTTGAGAGCCGCTTGAAGCTTCCTATTTATTCAAATTTACATGGGCGAAAATATCTTCCGCTCGTACATCCGCAATCTTTGAAATATCCTGGTGAAGTCGGAACTTTGGCAGCCCTGGCAGGCTGTCGGTAAAAAGTTAATGCAGCTCCCGCGCCACACCATGCATGAAATAATCTTCGGGTTTGACGGGGGTTTCTCATTCAGCACGAAAATCAATTCAATGTACTGCACTATAACAACTGTAAAATGAATTCACATAGAATTGATGAATGATAAATAAAACTATACAAATACATCCACAAAGTGCTGATCTCTGACTTGCAGATATTCAAGTTCGACATTATGTTCACGAATCCATCTGTACCCTTCAAGAACTTTTAAACTCTTGGCGATGCGCTCATCTTCGTCTTGGTATACAGAGAGGTATTTTTCTTTGATTTGCTTATCTACTATTGTTTGACGCTCCACTTTTTCCAGAAAATATTTTCTAGTTTCGTTAAATAAAAATGTGGCACCCGGAACATTGTAAGAAGTTGTCGAATCTGCATCCCCGCTTTTCTTTGAAGTATCAGAAAGCCCTCTGTATAGAGCCCAAACGTCATCAAATCCCATAGAGGATCCAGAAGCGTAAGCACCAGCTGTGGGATGAGCAGCATCACCCACAAAGGTCAATCTTTTATCAATAACTAAATCGCGCAACCAAGGTGCTCTTTCTAAAGGAAATGCACGAGGTTCGGGAATCACCGCCAGAACTTTCCCAATTATTGGGTCCCAACCTTTGAACTTTTCTTGTAAATGGTGTTTTCCCCATTCGCCAGTCAATTGATTCCATTTCAATTTAGCTGCAAGCTCAGCAGGGTCAGGTAAAATAGCAGCAAGACCATATTGACCAAGTCCTAGTCTACCCAAAAAGATTACAGAGTCTCCATCTGACCAGGTTGATGTATCATCAGGAAGATCGGGTATGTTTGCAACAATTGATTCATCAAAAACATTTCTATATGCTATAGCACCTTTGTAAACCAGTGTATCGTTTGTAAATTGTCGACGCACTTTAGAGTAAATCCCATCTGCAGCTACCACTAAATCAGCTTCTATCGGACTTTTATCTTTGTCTTGAAAATTAACGGTTATTTTATCTTCTCCAACAGACACATCAGATACTGCATGGTCATATTTTATGATACCTTCTGGAACAGATTTCAGAATGAAATTGTGTAACGCAACCCTATGAGTTCTAGCCTGTAGATATCTTTCATCACGTTGAAATGTTGGTTCATCATATTTCAAGATTTCCCCAGTTTGCCAATGGCGGCGTTTTAATACTTTTGAATCCGAACCCCTGTATACAATCTTCTGTAGTTCGTCAATATCTAAAACACGAGACGCCGTAACGAAGGCACTTTCCATTAGGGCAATCCATGCCCCTAACTCACGAGGACCATCACTTTTTTCGACAACTGTGATATTAACATTGGGTAACTTGGAGAAAGTAGCGGCTCCAAATGCTCCTACGAGCCCTCCTCCAATAATTACTATTTCGAGGGGTTTAACGACTGTTTCAATCGTCATTGCAAGTGAAGTTCCAGGGGATGTTTGTTACTCGTTTGATCGCGATGAGCTACTCTATCACAGAGTCTTAGGACTTTGTTGGGTCCTTTAGTTCATTTATAAAAGCTGGTATCGGAGCTCTGTGGCTATCCGCTTGGATCATAATTAGTAGTGCACCAAGCAAATCATGTGGCTTGATTTTGTACGATGGCGTATAGAGCGGAAGGGAGACGGAGATCCTAATATGGAAAGTTCGACGGACAATTTGCGACTGGTCCAGGGTCAGCGCAGATTTTTTCATACTAGCGCGCATATTGCGAATGAAGCGCTATAAAAGCATTCCGAAACCTCACGCGCGGCGGATAGTTGGGCTATAGGCCAGGTTTTTTTTTTACTTTTATTTTTTATTTTTTTTTATTTTTTAGTCTGCATTCTTTAATTCTTTGAGGATGCGAGGAAGCGCTCAGTAACGTTACTACATTTTATATTGTAATAATACACATCGCGCGCACTGCCTGAATTCAAAAATCTTGTTTCGATACGCCGATTAACGCTAGCCCTTTGCTTTACCGGCCTAAACTAGGTTTACTTGAATAAAGAATGTCTCTTTTGATCGCATTTCTACATAAGAGGAATAAAATAAGTGGCGTATCAGCAATTAGGATAGATTAAGAGTTTAAACATAGAGATCCTCATAACCTTCAAATTTAACTTCCGAGAATACCTTAGAATCCTTGTCAAGATATGGCTCCTCTGCTCGTGCAATGACACGGGTACCATGACGCAGTCTAGGATAGTAGTCCAGAATAGCACTATGATAATGCGAACGGTTGTCCCAAATAACGACAGCTTTCTTGGACCATTTAATCCTTGCTTGATAGGCAAGGTGCTTACCAATGTATGCTTTGAGGTAGTTAAGAATTAAGTCACTTAATTCTGGACTCAATCCAACAATTCTCTTAGTGAAATTTTGAGAGATATACAAAGATTTGAGTCCTGTTGTTGGATTGGTCCTGACCAATGGGAATTCCCTTTCGAATGCAGGTCTTCTAGTTTCACCACCTTGTTGTGCAGCTATCACAGCTTGACCCAGACCAGAACTGACAGCGGTCAAAGTTTCCAACCAAGCACGGAATTTTGGATCAAGAGATTCATAGATGAGATAACCATTGGCAATTATAGTGTCACCACCAATGATATTTCCGTGTTTGTCCTCTGGCAGAATATCAAATGACAAAGTGGAAATACCTGCACTGTTGTGTTCGAAATGGACATCAGAATGGAAAGTTTGCGCAGCCTCTCTTGGTTTTGCTGTTTCGTCTCTGTAGACCACGTGAACCCAGGGTAAATCTGGAGGAATTCCACTGTGTTGATGAATATGAGGCTCTCCGTAGTAAGCATTGAACTCAATCTGATCCCTGATGTCAAAGTCGAATTGATCTCTCACAAGAACAAATCCTCTTTCAGAAGCCAATCTACCCAATTCATTCTTTTGCTCATCTGTGAGTTTTTTGAGATCGATACCAACTAATTCAGTTCCTGTATTAGGAGTGAGATGCAATACTTTCTCTGCAGCAGCAAACAAAGAAGCCTTCTTAGGATCCGATAGAGCACCTTTTTCAATCACATTCTCCAATGGCTTATATGGTGGCATCTTCCATTGACCGTAGTTTGGGTATTGAATACCTTGTGCTTTAGCATGGTGATAAGGTGAAACACCATCTGGAGTTCTATAGTCGGGAAACAACTTCACTAACTCTTCTGGTCTTTGAAAATGAAACTTGTATTTCTTTTCAGTGCCTTCCTTTGAAGAAGCATGCTGGGCTTTTACAACTTCATGAGATTGTTTCTCTTCGGATTCCAAATCCCTTTTGGAATTGTTAACCAAAGCTGAAGGACTCATAATGCTTATTTGGGTGTACTCAAAACTGGCCTCGATGGTCTGATCAGATAGTAGAGAATTTACAGGAAAATTGTTGAAATTATGTGCTGACATCAATATATATTAGAATACATAAACTTCAATAAAGTTGCAAAATTATGTGACGATTATAATTTGTTGCGTCTTGCAAAGGAACATTTGCAATTGAATACGTTATGGGATCTGAATTTCAAAAACGGTGGCTCTTGTATGATGCAAAACTGCAAGTTGGTAACCCCGAGGTAACAACGAGAAAAAGGCGAGGTACATAATTAAGGAGGAAAAATATGCCCCTATCACCCCCAACTCTTGCACGGCGCGCTTGCGCTATTAAAAGTCTAAAGATTTAGTTTGCACATGCATTAAGCTCCCTGATTGGGACAAACCAGGAGATATGAAGAAAGAGGACAGAGAGGCCATAGTTTTGAGAATGAGATGTGCAACAGACTGACTCTTGATTGAAGTTGAACTTCAATTCTATTTTGTCACTTCCAGTTGACATTGGGGAGTGACACCGGTGGAAATAACTAGGCTTACTACGATTTGCATACTGCTTATCGATCAAGTTTCCCCAAAATCTTAACCTCAGTAATTGGTGATGCCAAAAAAAAAAAACAAACCCCACAAGCTCCTGCAGAAGAACTTGTGCGCTGTACTCTATAGTAACCTGAGCTAGGAGATCATAATTATCTCCTGAAGGGGGTAACAGTGAGGGTTGGGGCCACGTAGTTTTACTGTATTAGTTGAGCTGCAAGTTGATATCACCGATGCAAGAAGCAATAAGTTTACTGTCAGCCAGCTGAAATCCACTGGCTAGTCCATTGGCTGCTGGTTTTTGTATCAAATACAACCTGCAGAACTGGCCATGACGACTTAATCTTCATTAATGGTCACTTTGGAGTTGTATTCCACTCGGCCGAAATCAAAGGAAATGAAGTCAGTTTTGCTGGTACTAATGCAAGCTGAGGATTGGTGTTATGAAACTTGAAAAACATGCATTATGGAATGGCTCAAGATCGGTTAATGAAAAATCACTTCAGAATGTCTCGTGAACCACTCTAATTATCTATTGTGGATACTTGAGAATTAAACGGGCCCCTTGAATTTGACCTTACTAGTCTGGTTGTGTAGAATATCTCCTGCCGTAATTGTGTAAAAATTCCGAAAGCGGGTTTTGCAAATGCATACTATCATCACCCGATTGCTCTAAGCTCGGTGAATGGCTAAAATGAACGCCTCAAAAACTGTGCAAGTGGTGTGTTTCAAAGGAAAGCGGGTTTTGGAATTCCAACTTTGAGCTTCTGCGTAACTCTTGAGCGTATGGGGGTCTTTGCATAACAAAAACCATGCAAATCTAAATGTGTGGAAGTGTTGAAACCGGGGTTTGCAACAGTAAGTCAATGGTATGCTGATACGAAGATACTTTCGTCAATCAACGTGTAAGTGAACTGTGTTGCTTCGGGTTTTGCAATGAAATCAACAAATTTACACGATAAGCTCCACCAAAAGGTGAAACTTCATATGAAATAGCTCAGCTAGCTTCCACAGAGCTTCATTTGCCCGAATGCAACATAGCAAAATAAGCTTTCTGTGGCTAGTCTAAAAGTAGTGCAGTAGTGATTTAATTTCTTGTCACCTCAACGTTTTTCATTACAGGATGAGGTAGCCGCCCAGGCACGATCTGAGCAGCGCGAAACGTAATTTGAAAGTACTCCTATTTCAGACAATGGGGCGCAAAGTCGGAGAAAAAATAATTCCCTGGGGTGGAGAGAATGCTGTTCCTGGGGACGAGAGAAAAAATCTTGGCGTACCTAAACGATGCGTGCTAAGATAGTTACGTAAAAAGCATTATTCCATTACGTACAAATTAATAAGAATATGGGAAAGTAGTGGCTTTTTTCAAAGTGCCACAATGAAGCCACTGATTGTCCTCTCCATTCCACTCTATTGTAAACATATCTTGGTTTCAGTTTGATCTTCGCTGCTGGTACTGTTATTGTCAAGAGAGGCAGTCGGCGTTAGATTTCCATTCTGGGCGGCTCATGCACCACATTGATACAATTCAAAGAAAAATCACGAATAGCACTGAGGCTTGCCCAGATTTGCACAGTCTCCGAATATCATGCGGAGCATTTTTCAACCGTTTGAAATTGTGCATCTTTATCGCCGACACATCTCGGCATTTGAATGTTACTTGAGAAAAGTCGTTATATGCAAGAATTTTACCATCATTTCGATTATTTCAAGATCGTAATTGTTGCTCAAACTTAACGTTGATATTAAAAGAGTCAACTTTCTCATCAATGACAACCGCTCTGGATATGCAATGTGATCTATCTACCATCTGTACTGAACAGGAACTCGTTAAATCCAACAATGAGTGACTCCAGCGATCATCATGTTGTTGATGATGTTGATGTTCAAAAGAAAGGGTTTGTGTCTGAAAGTGTAAAACAAATTGACGCTAGTGATGCTGAATCAATCGAAGCTATAGACTACCAGCCAACCGATGTCGATCAGCTTTACAGACCAGGAAGATTCGATGACACCATGTCTGGCCAGGTGATAAGACTCAAGAATTTGTTTCGCAGAACGCATTTCAAAGATGACGATAAAATTGCAACAAGATATTCTCAATTTGAAACTGAAGATAAAGAGCTTGCAAAAAAGTATTGGCCCACTGCAAAATATGAGAATTACAAGAATTTTGATCCTTATTATAGATGGACATTCAAGGAAGATCGTGCTCTTACCTTCAAGACAGATTGGAGAGTCTTTACCGCAATTTGTGCACTTTTCTTTGCGTTAACCCTTGATAGAGGTAATCTTGGTTCTGCTGTTGCTGCAGGAATGTTGAAAGACATGAAGTTGAATACCAATGATTATAATGCTGGTAATTCCCTTAGATCTGCTGGTTTCATTGTTTCCGAGATTCCATCTCAAATGCTGGGTAAAAGGTTTGGACCCGATTGGTGGATTCCATTGCAAGCTTGCAGTTGGAGTTTCATATCTTGGGCTCAATTTTTCATGAAGAGTAAGAGAACTTATCTTGCACTGAGATTCTTATTGGGTATTACACAAGGTGGTTTTATTGCTGATGCAGTTCAATACTTGTCTTACTTTTACACAAGTGACCAAATGACTCTACGTCTATCTTTGTTCTGGTTCACAGGATACTTTTCTTCAATTATTAGCAGTTTTCTTGCTATTGGGTTTTTACATATCAATCTGTATGGTAGAGAATCTTGGAGATGGCTATTCCTTTGGGATGGAACTATTACTTTGGTACTTGCATTTTCAGCCTTCTTTTTCATGATCCCAGGTCCTTCGCAGTCGAAAACAAGATTCAACAAGAAGGGTATATTCACTAAACATGAGGAAAAAATACTTGTGAACCGTATTCTGAGAGATGATCCATCGAAATCAGATATGCACAATAGAGAAGGTGTTTCTTTCAAAGACTTCTTGAAAGCTCTTAGTGATTACGATCTGTGGCCTTTGTTCATACTTTCATTTACATATGAAATTCCTGAGAGTCCAATTGGTACCTACCTGAATGTTAACTTGAAGGTTTTGGGTTTCAAACGTGATGAGATTATCTATCTTGGTATTCCCATGAGAGTATTCATTATGATCAACATTATTTGGTTGAATTTACTTTCAGAAGCAATTGATGAAAGAGCTTTCACATCTTGTATCCAACAAGTTTGGGTTTTGATCTGTGTTGCCATAGAATGGGGTGCTAGTGACAAATTAGGTGCTTGGCCCCAATATGCGGTTATGTTCTTTGCTACCAGTTCACCGTCTGCACAACCTATTCTTGTTGCTTGGTGTTCTCGTGTGTCATACTCCGTGAGAACTCGTACAATCGCTTCTCCAATTTCAAACATCGGTGTGCAGCTTGCATCCCTTGCAAGTGCTAATATCTATAGGAAAGATGATGCTCCATACTATAAGAGAGGTAATGCCGTTTTGACATCTATTGCAATCTTCAACATATTCTTCTACATTGCTACTAAGTTCTACTTTATTGCTAGAAACAGATGGAAGAGAAAAGAATGGGCCAAACTAACAGATGAACAGAAAGAAAATTACGTAAGGGACAACTACCACAAAGGTAACAAAAGGCTGGATTACCTTTTCGAACATTAGACTTTGTAAAGCAAATATCAATGTATTCCATTTTATAAAAATCTATTAGTATCCCCTTTAATTTTCACACCAATCTTTGCAAATGTAGTAGTGATACACAAAGCCCAGATTCAATTAGTGTGTGGGGTGTGTGTGTGGTGGTGGTGTGTGTGGTGTGTGTTGTGTGGTGTGGTGTGTGTGGTGTGTGGGTGTGTGTGTGTGGTGGTGGTGGTGGGTGGTGGTGGTGTGTGTGGTGGTGTGTGGTGGTGGTGTGTGTGGTGGTGGTGTGTGGTGGTGTGTGTGGTGTGGTGTGGTGGTGGTGGTGGGTGG
>BCGL01000012.1:0-71753 GCA_001599255.1 Wenyingozyma succiphila
CCCTCTTGTTTCCTCCCCGCACTCTCCAAAAAAGCGTGGTGAGCGTGGTGACGGGTGCACGGGTGTCGATCGACGTCTGAGGTGGGCCTGCGTGGGTGTGTGGGCAATGTCACGTGCCTCATGATCCACAGCTATGCAACCCTGTAAATTGTTGTGAGGGTGCGGGAAAAAGCGGTCGTAACTGTGGATGCGGGTCGCCACCCCTCATATCGGACCGCTTTATTTCCCCCCCTCGGTATCGGTTTACGTTGAAGGTGCAGCTTGTTGAGGCTCTTAGGGTATATAAGTATATCTAAATTCCGGATTATTTTTCACTTCAAGCGCCTACGGTAAGATTTGTTTGTATTTGTGTTTGCAATTGATTAAGAATTGAATTAGAGAAACAAAATGGCTTCCAATCCCCCAGCTCAGTGTTGTGCAGAAGGTTCATTCCATGTTGGAACTCCAATTGGAAAATTGGGTACTTGGGAAGGTTACGACGTTTACACCACTGGTAACTCCGCCTCCAAGAAAATCTTGGTTATCCTTACCGATGTTTGGGGTTATGATTTCAACAACGTTGATTTAATTGCTGATGAATTGGCTAAACAACTCGGCTACTACGTCATCATTCCAGATCTTTTCAAGGGAGACCCAGTTAGAGAAGGAGTTAACCTTCAAGACTGGTTTCCAAAGCATCCTCAAGATGTTGTTGCTCCATTTGCAGCGAAATTCTTGGAAACCGTAAAAGCTAAATTGCAACCTGAAATTCTTGTTGCCAATGGATACTGTTATGGTGCCAAATTCGTCGTTCAACAATTGAGCAAAGATGGTCTTTTGGATTTCGGTGCAATTGCTCATCCTTCTTTCGTCTCAGTTGAAGAAGTTGAGAACCTTGCGAAACCATTGTTGATTTCTGCTGCTGAAACAGATGCTATCTTCACTGAAGAATTGAGAAAAAAGACCGAGGAGATTCTCAAGAAGAAATCTCTTGAAGATGGTTACAGATACCAAATTGACCTTTTCGGTGGTGTTCAACACGGTTACTCTGTTCGTGGTGACATCACAAATCCTACAATCAAGTACGCAAAGGAAAAGACACTCCACGATCAAGTTTACTGGTACAAAGCCTTTGAGAAGACTAAATAGATTTTAACGTATTCCTAACTTGAAGTAATAAAAAAAAAATATTTTGGAGCAATATTTGCAGATTTTATTCAATAAGATGACCGGAGCCTTTTTGTTTCAATTGGAACTGGAATCGCTACTAGTATTACTGAATGTATCCCTCTGCAGTACCAATTGTCGGTGTATTTGCCAGATATTCCACGTTCTACTGAGAATTGTGCAATCCAGTAATCCTGTCTATTTGATCTTCTGCACGTGACTCAGAGTAGTAAACAAACAACATAAAATATTGTTGTGGAGATATTATTTATATCTGTAAAGATCGCAATCGGCTACTTTCATGTCCTAAAGTATCTGGTTTGTAAGTTAATGAACCACTAGAAATGGTACTTCAAGTGATTTTATAATAATTGACTGTTTCAAGCACTGCTATTTTCGAATCTAATTCCTACTAATTTTACTTGAGAATTTTAAATTTCAAACTTTTTTTATTTATATGTAACTCAGAATTGCAACATTAACAAAATATGTTGATGAATTGGTGAATATCAGTTTGCTTTATTGCTAAAGACCTTTACGTTATTGTTCTTCGGCAATGGAGGCTGTAGGAAAGAAATACCACTATATGGCAGTTATAATGAGTGTATTTGCGCACAAGAAGCCTCGGAAAATTTGAGGTCTCCAAAAAAAAAACATTGTTTACAACCCCACACAGCGCTAAGATTCGAGATACAAAAATAAAATACACAAAACGTACCAATCTAATAATGAAAAGATTTAATTTCAAGCAACATGCTGGACCCTCTGCACTGTATGGATCATTAAGATAGTGCAGACCAGTGTGCTGTTATTATCTACTGGACCCACTGTGCTGTATGGATCATTAAGATAGCACAGACCAGCGGGTTTGGAATGAAGAATGGGCTACTTTTCGTTTGAATCTCCAGACATTAAGTTCAATTGACTGTACCCACTATGCTGTATGGATCATTAAGATAGCATAGACCAGTCAACTGGCCACCCTTTTACTGGACCCATTGACTTGTATGGACCATTAAGATGAGTCAGACCAGTGGTATATTCCCCACTTTGAGCCACTGGACCCCCTGCATTGTATGGATCATTAAGATAATGCAGACCAGTAGCTCAGTGCATGTTGTTGAACCCACTGTGGCGTATGGATCATTAAGACATCACAGACCAACAACACCCATCATACATTGGACCCACTATACTGTATGGATCATTAAGATAGTATAGACCAACGGATGATTTTTTATTGGACCATTTGCATTGTATGGATCATTAAGATAATGCAAACCAATATACCCCACTCACCGAGTCATTGGACCCCCTGCGTTGTATGGATCATTAAGATAATGCAGACCAGTGACTCAGTGCACGCTGTTGAACCAGCTGTGGTGTATGTATCATTAAGACATCACAGAACAACGGCACCATATTATACATTGGACCCCCTGTGCTGTATGGATCATTAAGATAGCATAGACCAATGGATGATTTTTTTATTGGACCATTTGCATTGTATGGATCATTAAGATAATGCAAACCGATATACCCCATTCTCTGAATCATTGGACCCCCTGCGTTGTATGGATCATTAAGATAATGCAGACCAATGGCTTAGTGCTTGTTGTTGGACCCACTGTATTGTATGGATCATTAAGATAATACAGACCAACGACACACATCATACATTGGACCCGCTATACTGTATGGATCATTAAGATAGTATAGACCAATGGATGATATTCTGCTGGACCCTCTGTGTTGTATGGATCATTAAGATAGCATAGACCAGCGGATATGGAATGAAGAATGGGCTACTTTTCGTTTGAATCTCCAGACAATAAGTTCAATTGACTGTACCCACTATGCTGTATGGATCATTAAGATAGCATAGACCAGTCAATTGGCCACCCTTTTACTGGACCCACTGGCTTGTATGGATCATTAAGATGAGTCAGACCAGTGGTATATTCCCCACTTTGAGCCACTGGACCCCCTGCATTGTATGGATCATTAAGATAATGCAGACCAGTAGCTCAGTGCATGTTGTTGAACCCACTGTATTGTATGGATCATTAAGATAATACAGGCCGACAACACCGCGTCAATCATTGGACCCCCTATACTGTATGGATCATTAAGATAGTATAGACCAATGAGTGACCTTCTGTTGGACCCTCTGCATTGTATGGGCCATTAAGATAATGCAGACCAATGGAACTTTACTTTTACTAACCTTCAATTTAACTAGGGAGCATCAGGTAAGTTTGGACCTTTAAAAAGATACTAACAAGTCTACTAACCAGTCGACCATTGGACCCACTGTGGTGTATGGATCATTAAGATATCACAGACCAATGGAAGACTATATTGTTGGACCCTCTCGCCTGTATGGACCATTAAGACAGGCCAGACCAATGATAAATATAGGGTTTATTCTAGATGCCTGTTCCATTGGGTGTTCTAGCATTACTAGGGCTGTCACAGGAGAGCTTGCAAGCCTTGTTTTGCCTTGTTCTGCCTTGTTCTGCCTTGTTTTCTTGTTTCTTAAAGTGCTCTCGAGAGGAATTGAACCCACGAGAGCCCCAAAAGCAAGTTCTCCACGTGACTCCCTAGTAAAATAAGTCTAGACCCCTGGAAATAAGGCTGTGCCCCTCCCTTGGGCTTAGGGAAGGGGAACTACGGCAAAATTTTGGGCCAAAACCACGTGACTTTCACGTGGTTTTCACGTGAAAGTCACACGTTTTCTTTTCTTCTTCCTCCAAACATGTGATTGTCACGTGAATTCTCCAGATTATCTAACGTCCTTCAAAAGAGCTTAATGTGTCTTTTTAGAAGAATCTTTTTTTACAACGTAGCTACACAGTGAACTATGCAATCGTGTGAGATTAATTTCCAGCGCAAGCAGAACAATCATCTAGGAAACCTCGTAGGCAGAGACTGTGCAAGAACGACAGTTTGAGGAGAATAGGTGAAGACGCAATGTTCCTGGTCAGATTTCCGTAAATGGACCAGAATGGCGAGGAGGGAAAACACCCGTGCACTCTCGTTCCTCTCTGGAACAGCCTGCATGTCGTGTAGGACCTGTTTATTGATGCTGTGTGCTATAAATGGATACATGGATCAATACGATATGGAGCCATATTCAGAGTGGTATAAACGAGTGAGCTGATCCCAGGTAAGAGAGCAATTAGCGGTGTTATCGTTGTGTTGAAATGGATCTCACAATCCCGGCGTTCTTGAGTCCACAAGACCAAGAAAATCTCGGCCAACTAATTTTGGAATTCAACGAAGGGTTCTTGACAGAAAAGGGTTATGTTCGTAAACGTGAACTATTACTGGCAAATGCAACTTTTGTACCACAAGCTCCGCACCGTCCACCTTCTGCGATAGACTCAGTATCCTACACGAATAGCGGGTCGGATTATAATAATTCATTACCCCCAACATCCACTTATTCTGGAAGTTATAGTGAGCATAATCGACCATTTCATCCTCCAACTACAACAACTACCACAGAGAGCTATCCGAATGCAGATGATGCAGATGATGGGGTGAGATCATTCCAGTTTGTGTCCAATACAGATGATTTCCCGAAAGAATTACAAAAACCACTGGAGCCACGTGATGTTGATGATTATAATAAGCAAGCTTTTGACAATTTGCCAAGTATGTTAAGAAATAGGGCAGTAACATATGCCAGAGAGAGTGCCGTTATCTTAGTAGATACAAAGGGTAAAGAATCTCTTGTGATATCATGGGAGAAATTGTACCTTCGAGCAGAGAAAATAGCCCAACAAATCATTCATAAAGCGGCACTTTATCCAGGTGATAGAGTCTGTTTAATATATCAAAACACTGAAGTTGTTGACTTCATCGTTGCTCTATTTGGATGTTTTCTCTCTGGAACAGTTGCTGTTTCAGTGAACAGTTCACTCCCTACAAGAGACCTGAGTAGTATAATGACTTCTATACAATCACATCTATGTTTGATGTCCGATTCAGTTTATAAACATTTCGAGAAATTGCAACAATTACAATCACAAAAGGAAAATGGATCATTATGGCCCAAAGGTATGAATATTTGGAAAACAAGTGATATGGGGACTTATCAGCCGCCTTCAAAAAAATCTGATCCACCAGCTTTAAAAGTAAGTGATTTAGCATATATTGAATACACAAAGAATTCTACTGGAGAATTAAGAGGTGTTGTCATATCTCATAGAACAATTATGCATCAGATGAAAGCTTATTCATCAATTTTGCAAAGTATGCCAGATTTTGATTCAAAGGCATTCATACGTTCTGATAAACGATACTCTAGAAGTAAAAATAGTGTTTTGAGTACTTTAGATGTTCGACAATCTATTGGTCTAATTTTTGGATGTTTACTCACGATTTATACTGGTAATCCATTGATTTGGACTCCTCAAAGATCAACAGAAGTTGCTGGATTATATGCTCATTTAATCACAAAATATAGAGTTTCAATTTTATTGTCAGATTATATTGGCCTAAAACATGTTGCCTATAATTATCAATCTTTCCCTCAATTGACAAGAACTTTCAACAAGAAAATACGACCTGATCTTTCTTCTGTCAAGTGGTGTTTAATCAATGCACTCACAGTTGATTGTGAATTCAATGAGGTATTAGCCAATAGATGGTTTAGACCTTTAGGTAACACCACCTCACATAGAATCATATCTCCCGTTTTGTCACTTGGTGAACATGGTGGTGTGATCATATCGATGCGTGATTGGAAAGGTAAAGAAGAGCACTTAGGTTGTGTATTACATACCCCAGGTACTCAAGAAGGTGATGCTCATAATGAAGACAATGAAGATGAAGAAGATTCGAATAGTCCTTCAAATGCTTTGTCGCAAATTTTAATTGATAAAGCATCATTAACGACTAATACAGTCAAAGTTGTGAGTGATAGACCACCTCCAAGCTCTACATCAAATGCAGCTGATCATAAACATTCTTCCAAGTATATTAGAGTTGGAGCATTTGGGTATCCTTTACCGGATGCTACTCTGGCAATTGTCAATCCAGATACAAAAATTCTCAGTGGAGTGATGGAAGTTGGTGAGATTTGGGTTGATAGTCATTGTATTTCAGGAGGTTTTTGGAGTTCACCTCAAGATACAGCACAAATTTTCCAAGCTGAATGTGCAGATTATGAAGGTGTATTGAATCTTAAATTCGTCAGAACAGGTCTTTTGGGATTTCAGTATAATGGTAAAGTATATGTATTAGGTCTATATGAAGACCGTATAAACCAACGTGTCACATGGTATGATCAACAGAAACAAATAGAAGATCTCAAACAAAAAGAGTCATCATCTACAGATAATAAAAATGACTCAATAACCAAAGAAGAAGATAATTCGTTCCCTAAACCATTCACAAATCGTTATGAATATAGATATCATTATGCAAATCATTTGGTGAGAACATTGCTTCGAAATGTACCTGAGATCTCTGATTGTGCATTTTTCAACATCACCATCAATAAGGAGCAACTCCCAGTTGCCGTTATTGAATCTCCATTGGCTAAAAAACTTGGATTTCTCAATGATAGTTCAGGCGCAAGTGATGTCATTGCATCTTCAGTGGCAGAATCTGCATCTTCAGCAGCGGCAGCAGCGTCTTCTTCATTTTTGGATAAGAAAACCGCACTTGATGTAATATGTGCCAATGCCTTTGCTGTTTTAGAGAAATTCCATAATGTTAGATTATACTGTGCGTTGATTACAAATGTCGGAGTTTTACCAAGAACTTTAAGAAGTGGGAGATTGGAAGTCGCCAATCTTGTTTGCAGAAGACGATTTAATGAAGGAAGGTTGCAGTCTAATTACGTAAAGTTCAACCTGGACACCTCTGTGAGTGTGATAGCACATGCAGATGATATCAAAGGTGGTATATGGTCAAAATACTCATCGAGATTGAGATCAGAAGCATTGGAATACGGAGAATTACAGTTTTCAGGTCTGGATTTAAGAGAAAAATGTGTTGATGAAAGAACTAATTTAACCTTGAGTGATTTTGATAGTATAATGGATATTTTGAAAGTTCGTGCTAGTAAACAAGCTGATGAATTAGCATTTTCAACACTTGAAACTGTGAATATCAAAGAGACAAAAATATTGTCTTGGAAGAAATTTGAACAACGTGTATTTGCAGTAGCGAGTTATTATCTTGAAAAGAAAGAATTAGTAACGGGATCATATGTGATATTAATATATTCTTTAAGTGAAGATTTTGTCATTGCATTATTTGCTGCATTTTTAACTGGATTTATTCCGATTTTAGTACCTCCAATTGATCTGGAGAGAGTTGACGAGGATGTTAATTCATTAGTTGGTTTACTCAAGGAATATAAAGTCAAGGCTATTTTCACACATACAGATTCTGAGCAATTATTAAAGAATAAATTGTTTAGTACAAAATTGAAAATTGTTGCTGCTCAACAAAAAGTTATCATCCCCAAGTACAGAAACACTACAAAACATACCAAATCAATTCTTGGTGCAACGACCATGTACAAGAAACTCCAACAATATAGAAACACAATCAAGAAGAAGCCAACAGAGGATCTTATTTGGGTTCATTGGACTGCGGATCATGATCATTCAGCAGTGAAGTTGACGCATAAAAAGTTGTTGTCGATGTGTAAGATATTGAAAGAAACTTGTCAAGTTACTAGTATGAAACCACTAATAGCATGTGTCAGACATGTTTCTGGTCTTGGTTTCTTGAGTGCTTCAGTATTGGGTGTTTTCCTTGGTACAGGTACTTATTATATATCACCATATGATTTTGCATTAAATCCAAATATGCTTTATCTTGCTGCTTCCAGATTTGGAATTGTGAATACTTTTGTCACACCCGGTATGCTTGAACATTGTTTGGACAAAGGTGGTATTTCTAAAAAAATTGATTTATCGAAGTTACAGAATTTAATGGTTACATGGGATGGAAGACCTGATACGATTTTATTAGATCTTTTCAGAAACGCGTATTCATTGGTGAATTTACCACCATTTGCTTTGAGTAATGTTTACAACAATGAATTCAATCCAATGATTGCAATGAGATCGTATCTGTCTTGTGAGCCCGTTGAACTTTGGTTGGATCCTTTGGCTTTATCACAAGGTTATATATCTTTGGTGAATCCCGATGATAGTCCTTGGGCGATTCATGTTCAAGATAGTGGTATTGTTCCTGTTTGTACACAAGTTGCCATTGTTAATCCAGAGACAAAGGAGCCTTGTAGAGTTGGAGAATTTGGTGAAATTTGGGTATGTTCTGAAGCAACAGTTGATGGATATTCTTTTGGGGTTAGTAGTGATGCTAAAGCTATGGATTCAAAATTAAATTCTGTTAGATTTAATGCTAGTATGACTAGTTGGAATCCTACAATGACTTATATGCGTACTGGAGATTTAGGGTTTTTACACAACAGTCTTTCCAAAGCTGAAACAAATGGTTCAAACAAACAGATTGAGTTTCAATTATTATTTGTATTGGGTAAAATAACTGATACTTTTGAAGTTGCTGGTTTACATTATTTTGCCACTGATATTGAAGAGACTGTCGAGAGTTTAAGAGATGTTGAACAAGCATGTGTTTTCAAAGCTGGTGATTACACCGTTGTGGTTATTCAGCCACTCAATAATGATAGATTAGCATCGATAGTACCACTAATAGTTGGATCCATACTCAACAAATTCGGACTTATCATTGATGTTGTCACGTTTGCTCATAAGTTGCATTTCCCATTGTCAAGATTGGGTCACAAACAAAGATCTTCAGTGTTGAATAAATGGCTTAATGGTACTTTAAAGCAATACGAATCATTTGGTGTTAATTTCGGTGAATCGAAATTATTACGCCTATTGGAGAAAATGGCTGAGACTACAAATAATGTAATTACTGGTAAAATTGAGTAAATTTTTTTGCAAAAAAATATAATACTATACATATTGATACTAATAATGATAATGATAATGCTCATATTCATCTACGTCTTGCGGGTCTAAGTGGTGCAACTCTTCTACGTCCATTAGGAGGTGTTGCTACTTGTGAAGGATCTGGGGCTTGAAATATCGAAGATGGATCAACATTCGTAGATCCACTGAAATTGATATTTGGTTGAGTTTGGAATCCAGGAGTCGTAGTATTTCCAAAAGCACTATTAGTTGGTGTATTAGGGTTGGTATTACCGAAACCACTACCGAAACCACCACCAACTGTCCCAGGTTGAGATTGCTGTGGTTGATTAAATCCTCCAAAAGCAGGGCTAGCACGACCACTTGTGTTCGCACCGAAATTGAATGCTGTGTTACCGGTATTACCATTCTGTGCTTGTTGAGCTTGTGATGGGACAGGAGTACTAGAACCTGAGCGAACAGCTGAGAATCCAGGGAATGCAGACTTGGCATCTGCACTGAAGACAGGAGATGCAGAAGATGTGCCATTCGTTGCCGCTGCACCGAAGCCAGTACCTGCAGTAGCAGCAGCACCAGCACTTGGAGCAGTACCAAATGCACTACTTGCAGCACCATTAGAATTGGAACCAAAGACAGATGTAGGATTCGTACTTGAACCAGTATTAGCAGCAGGATTGAAAGAAAACGAGAATCCCGATGCAGGTGGTTTTGCAACTAAAGCATTGTTTGGTTGTGGGGTAGTATTATTAGTGGATGGAGTACTTGATGGTTGTGAAAATGCAAATCCACCAAAAGAGTTTGAATTTGCTGGTGGTTTAGTACTGGATGACGAAGAACCAAATGTTGTTGCTGTTGAGGAGCCAAATGTATTGGTAATCGGTTTTGATGCATCAGCACCTAATCCCGAGCCTGCAGGTTGTACCTTAGTACCAAATGCAGATGCAGTAGATCCAAAAATTTGTTTGGAAGTTCCATCCGTGCTCTGCGCTCCTCCAAACGTGAATGTCGATGCTGGTTTTTCCGGTCCTGTCAAAGAAGCAGTAGCAGGCGCAGGAGCAGGAGCAGGTGTAACAGAGTTTGAAGTCTGTGGGTTGCCAAATGTGAATGCAGGTGTTGTGGGTGCGACTTCCTTAGCCAATCCAGATGTTGGTTTAGTGCTTGTTTCAGCGGGGGCCGTGAAGGAGAATGCAGGGGTAGAGCTAGGAGCAGGAGTAGTATTCTGTGGAGTAGTTGATTGTTGATCAGCAACTGGTCTTGGTTTTTTCCTACTACCATCGACATCATTGAGAATATTAGGGTTCTCCTTAGGTTCTGCATCATCGGTGGTTTTCTTCTCTGTCTGCACAAGAGTCGTGGGTTTTGGTTTGAATTCTCCAAAACTGAATGGCACCGATGCAGTTGTGGCTGGGTTCCCGAAATTGAATGCTGGTTTATTCTCAGTTGTTTCCGTAGATTTCGAAGCTGTAGGATTAAACGAAGGTGGTTGGCTCTTGGAAGTTTCCGCAGCTGGTTTACCGAAATTAAAAGAAAGAGCAGTTTTCGCAATTGGAGGTTCAGTCTTGGTGGAGGTTGACGATGATTGTTTACCGAATTCAAATGAAATTGGATTGGCACTGGGTGGTTTATTATCGATTTTCTTATCATCATTTGGTTGTCCGAAATTAAAGGATAGAGCAACTTTAGGGATTTCACTAGTGGATTTCCTTTCAGCATTAGAATTAGAATTAGAGTCTGAATTCAACGTGAATGCAATTGAACTCTTTTTCGGTTCAGCATTAGAAGAAGAAACAATAGGGTTTGATGCAAGTCCACTAGAAGGGTTTTTGAACTCGAATGAAGGAATCTTTTTTTGGTCATTGTTTTGGTCTTGATTGAGTTTTGGTGTTTCGAATCCAAATGCCGGTGTTGGACCCGGACCGATTGAAGATGTAACTGGTGTTGAAGTATTTGTGTTTGAAGTTGAACTCAATTTATTTTGTTTCTCTTGACTAGACAAATCAATCTTGAAAGATTGAGTGTTATTATTATTATTATTGATTTTTGATTGTTCATCTTTTGCATTTTGTTTTGTTGTTGTGATAAGAGTATCGAAATTTGATGAAACGGGTTTAGGACCAAAACTCGAGACTTGTTTAGTTATTGGGAATTTAACCTTTTGACTCAATGGGATATTATTCTCAAGAATTGTAGATTTTTCAGCATCTTCATTTATTTCTTCATTGTCATATTCCAATAATCCATTGAATGAGAATGAAGTAGGATCATTTTCATTTTCCTTTTTTTCAATAGGTTTCAAAGAAGAGGATTTTAATTTGAAATCAGAAGATGGGTCTGAATATTGTAAGTTTTGCGTGTAATACGACATGTAATTAATTCTATTCTTATAATACCGATCAATCTCCATTCTTTCTTTTAATTTCACTAATAATGATCTTTCCAATGGATCTATAAATACAATGGAGCTTCTAGAAGGTGGAGTTGTTTGTGATTCTGTTTCTGTGGCTTTGGAATTACGTTGGGGTTGGGGTTGGGGTCTGGGTTGGGGCCTCGATTTGGGTCTTTGGTAATCATCACTTTTCCTGCGTCTAACCACAATTGGTCTTCTAGAAGGTGATGCAGGATGTGGCAATTCATCAACGACCGTCGAATCGATTTCTTTCAAGCCGTCAGTATCATCGTTATCACGCGAGTGATTTGCGGTTATCGGGGTGCTTAGATCTTTGTACAACCTAGCGTTTTGGTCTTGCAATTGCCCCAAATATTTCGATATCACTTGAAACGTATGTGTGGTGTTTTTGTTATTGCCGGGGATATTATTCGGGGTCTGTAGTGGTGGAGAGGCAGGTCTTTTGCGCCCCCCGACAATTGACACCTCTGGCGACGAGTCATATATCCTCGCGTGTCTCGTGAAACTGCTATTAGCCGATGTATTCGAATTTGATAAAGTGGATGGTACAGCTGAATCTCCTCCTTTGAAAATCCAGGTGAGTCCCTCTTTGAGCCTCTGGAGCTTGGACGGTGGCTGCCGGTCCGTGGCGGAAGTGCCAGCATCGGGTCTGTCTCGCTTAGACATGGTTCCAGTCGAGCGCTCACGTTCTCTGTGGTGGCGTATGCGGAGCGTGGGATGAAAGACACGAGATACAAATAATTCAACAAGGCACACACACGCTTTTACTTATTGCCAAATTCGAAAGAAACTCCTCTTGTGTTTGAGAAAAGTTTGAGAAATTTGGGTTTTTCGCGCGCTTAGTCAGCGTAACCGGCTTAGTCAGCGCGGGTTTTTGTTTCCTGGGTCAGAATTCTGTTTGAATTAAGACTGGAATTGAGGCAGATGTTCTGGGGTTGATGGCGGCGTTGCGGGGCGTTGCAGGGCAAGGAGCAAGATGGTAGTGCCGAATGACTGGGTGCCGAGAGTGTCCAGAGCGCTGGTGGGCAGCCATGAGCTGGGCGAGGTGGGTCCGGGCCAATTAGAGTATGTATCGAGTGGGGAAATTTTGTATATTTTTTTTTTTCAATTATGGGTACTAACGCATGTGTGGAAGTGAGGTGTTGAAGCAGTTTGACCCTGCTGAAGAGCTGCCAAGTGCCGAGAAAGTGATCGACGCGCTGGCGACGCACCCATTGGAAGCCGGTGTCTTACTAGCGGCATTGGCTCGACAGGACAACGAAAACGAGAACCGCCGAGCTGGAGCAGCCAGGGGAGCCCTGGGACCCACGATCAGTGAAACTCTTTTGGCGAGTTTGAAATTACCTAGGGTGGACTGGGACTGGGACTGGGATAGGGATAGAGAGAGCCAAGTTGCTAGAAATTGGAAGTTGAAAGTGCTGAGAATCTTACGTGTATTGGATAAAATTGGGACAGCTTCTGGAAAATACAATGAGAATTTACTGTACTATACCAATTTGAAATTACCATGGACGAACACGGAGATTGTTGGTGTGGCCGGTGAGTTAGTGGCGAATATAGAGGGCAAAGAGCAACTAGCCATTGAAATACTTGAAAACACGATCCGATCTGAATTAAGCAAGCTATCCAAGACACAATCTCCATTAGATTCTAAAGTGTCGAGCAGTAGTGGGCATGTACGAAAATTAGGAAAATTAGATAATTTACTAAGAGGAGATAGATTATCGAGTCCATTATTAGGAAGGCATGATCATTCTTTATATGATGTTTGGAAATTAGAAAATATTGGTAAATTTTCCATATTTAATGGTATTTTCAATCATTTATTGAATGATGATGCAAAAAATGAAATTATTATTGAAAAACATTGGAACATAGTGTTACCATTTTTATTATTCATGCTTGATGAACCTGAGACTACGATAAAGATATTAGGATGTCAATCATTATACATTATACTAGGGAAGATTACAAATTCCAATATACTAATTAAAACACAATCGATTGATGTTCTTTATAATGGATTAATACCGTCTTTGATGAGTTTACCACGTTTCACACCTTTACAAAAATCAAAATCTTTGCTTCGAATTGCTTATTCTGCGTTGTTTCGGTTGATTTCTACAATACCGAAAGTTGAAGATAAGCAAAAAAGAATTACTGAAATTATTGATAAATATTTGATTTCATCATTGGTTAAAGTATCGGAATATCCCGAGTTGGTGGTTGTGTTATTGGGGCAAATAGAAGTTGCCATAGTGGATGTTCTGGGCCATGTGGGGAATGGTGCGTATGCGATTGTGGTTATACCTAGATTAGTGCGCCCGATCCTCGATATTCTTATAGATCCGTTTATTTACATGGACCCAAAAGTTGTCGTTGAATCACTACGAGTTTTACAAATCTTGACTGATCGCCTGGAGCACGCGGAAGCTGCGCTGTTGGATGAAGTCAGGTTCGATACCATAGCAGCGCTGTGCGTGCTTCGCAAGCGTTCTGTCCCCGAGACGACGACAGACCAAATAGACCAGTTGTTGCGTACTCTATTGCCAGACCAGGAATCGCTCACACGACTGGGAATTGAATAATTAATTAGAAATAAAAATAAAAATATTCGCGAATTAGCAGTATATTTTATATTAAACCTGTAGTGTATATTTATAGATCAATTGAATGATGAAACAAGGACTTAACAGAGGAGGTTGTTTGCAGGCACGCAAGATGCCGTCGTTCTTGAACCTGAGTGATCAAGGTATGTGTGTGTGTGTGGGATGTGGGGTGTCTCTGTACATGGGGGGCTCGGGGGGCTGAGGTCTTGGTAGTGGCTATTTACTGACTGATTCTGAAAACTCTAGCAATCCTCGAGAGGTACAACAAGTTGCGAATTGAAGAACACAGGAGGTTACAAGCGGGTTACAAGGATGCGCAGTCTCCGTGGTCGACCCATACTGGTTTGCAGCGATCGAATTCCTTTAGGAACAGGTACAATGTGGTTCCGTATGAGTTCAGCCGGGTGAAATTGCAATTGCACTCGAAGGAAGAAGAAGAGGAAGAAGAGTTCTCTGATTACGTGAATGCCAGTAAGATTAGTATTAAATTTGGTGGTGATTCAGAATTGGAGAAGAAGTATATAGCTAGTCAAGGTCCCACTTCGAGGTCTGTTGATGTGTTTTGGCAGATGTGTTTCCAAGAGACAAAATCGGACACGGTGATAATCGTGATGGTTACACCATTGTTTGAGCACACTAGTGAGAAATGCTACAAGTACTGGCCCAGTGATGCGCCTGGGTCGGTGATCAGGGTCAACAGTGACGACAAAGACCAGAATGGACTTGATGAATTAGAAATCAAGACTGTTGGGAAACGTGATTTGTACTCTGAATTTGAATTACGGGAGTTTGAAATACGCAATGTAAAGACTAACAAGACGAAAAAATGTTTTCATTTCTATTACGATGCATGGAGTGATTTCAGTGCTCCGGACTCTCTTGAGCCCGTGTTAGAGCTCTCAAGAGCTGCCAATTCCCTCAGGGAAACCAAGACCAAGACCAAGAAGGAAAACGTTGCTGGACAAGACCCTATAATAGTGCATTGTTCTGCAGGGGTTGGGAGAACCGGTACTTTCATCACTATAGATTATTTCTTCAGTAAATTGGTTTACATATTAGAAGATCTCCATAGCAAGAAGAGTGAGCGGGATGAATTGGTGACACCTTCTTCACAATCTCAAATAGAAGGTGATGGGAGTACCAATGTGTTATTGGATCCCATTTATGAATTGGTGCATCAACAAAGACTGCAGAGACAGATGATGGTTCAAAGACCAGAACAGTTCTTGTTCTTGTACAAGAGTATCAAGAAATACTATGTAGAAAATTACCTCCAGCGCGCTTGAATTGATTTTGAATTGAATCGATTAGTTGTATGAGGTTTCTTTATAACAAAATGCAATTTTATATTCGTGGACAGGAATTAAGAGATGAGCTGGAGAAAGGCTTTGTAGACGGCGTAAAAGAGGTAAGATTCGTATCGATTGCACAGTTCAGCAAGCAGTGGGTAATGTGTATCGATAAATGGACAGACAAGTGTACGAGTATTTTAATTAAACAAGAACAAGAACGAGAACAAGAGGGAAATACGTTTTACAAGACAAAGTTGCCACTGATTACGAAGGGAGTCCCGAGTGTGAGCGGGATTGAAGTGGGCAAGAGATACACAATGCCTCTTGTTTGTGGGGTGGTTTGTGAATGGAGGGCTGACACAAGACAAGAACTTGAAGAGTTCTTGTATGGGCTTTCAATACTGACTGAACAGGCAGAACAAACTGAACAAGACTTGCACCAAATTGCCCGATCCCCGCCCGCGACATCGTTCGCGTTGTGGGGGCTCAGCAAAACGCAGTCCCAAGAACAAGAACAAGAACCCCCCGAACAAGAGACAGAATTAGAACCACTCACAGAAACAGAACAAGGAACAGAACAAGACAAGGAAAATCTAACAAGACATTCACTTACATTACACAGACAAGAAGTCAGTTTCCTAATTGGGAAACGCGGGGTCGCAATCTCGCGTATACGCCAGGAGTCACGTGCCACGATTTTAATACCTGAATTTGAATTTAATCCTCAAACTGATTCTCAGACAGAGTTACAAACAATATTTATAGTCGGGACCGGTGCACAGGTGCGCGCGGCGCTGGCGCAGATAGCGACGCGCCGATTTCTGTTCGCGACGGGTCTGCGCGCGCCGGTCGACGCGGGCGGATTTTGAGTGCGATTTTGAGTGCAATTTCTTTTTCTCTCCGGGCGCGGTTACCCGGCGGGAACGGGCAGAAAAAAACTTACTCTTTGGACTACCTCAAAACTCTCAGACTCTCAGACTCTCAGACTCTCTCACATACACTAAATGCACTGGCAATTTTTCATTTCAATTCGATTTTTTTTTGTTGAAATTTTTTTTTTTTTTCCCTCTTTGAATTTGAATTTTTCTTTTTTAGTTTCTTCTTTCCTTTTATTCCTTTCAGTCTTTATTCCTCCCTCCATCCACATATACACAGAAATGGCTGACGGTGTTTTCCCAGGTGCTATCGGTATCGATTTAGGTACCACCTACTCATGTGTTGCTACTTACGACAGTGCTGTCGAAATTATCGCCAATGAACAAGGTAACAGAGTTACCCCTTCATTTGTTGCTTTCACTCCTGAAGAAAGACTTATTGGTGATGCTGCTAAGAATCAAGCTGCTTTAAACCCTACCAATACCGTCTTTGACGCAAAGAGATTGATTGGTAGAGCTTTTGCCGATGAATCGGTTCAAAAAGATATTAAATCATGGCCTTTTAAAGTTATTGATGATAATGGTAATCCAAAAATTGAAGTTCAATATTTAGGTGAAACAAAAACTTTTGCACCACAAGAAATTTCTTCAATGGTTTTAACCAAGATGAAAGAAGTTGCTGAAGCAAAAATTGGTCAAAAAGTTGAAAAAGCTGTTATTACTGTTCCTGCTTATTTTAATGATGCTCAAAGACAAGCAACAAAAGATGCTGGTGCAATTGCTGGTTTAAATGTTTTAAGAATTATTAATGAACCAACTGCTGCAGCAATTGCTTATGGTTTAGATGCTGGTAAATCAGATAAAGAAAAACATATTTTAATTTTTGATTTAGGTGGTGGTACTTTTGATGTTTCATTATTAAATATTGCAGGTGGTGTTTTCACCGTCAAGGCAACTGCTGGTGATACTCATCTTGGTGGTCAAGATTTTGATACTAATTTATTAGAACATTTCAAAAAAGAATTCCAAAAAAAGACAGGTTCTGATATTTCATCTGATGCAAGAGCTTTAAGAAGATTAAGAACTGCTGCTGAAAGAGCTAAGAGAACTTTATCATCTGTTACTCAAACAACTGTTGAAGTTGATTCATTATTTGATGGTGAAGATTTCTCATCAAATATTACAAGAGCAAGATTTGAAGATATTAATTCTGCATTATTTAAATCAACTTTAGAACCAATTGAAAAAGTTTTAAAAGATTCAAGATTATCAAAATCTCAAGTTGATGAAGTTGTTTTAGTTGGTGGTTCAACAAGAATTCCAAAAGTTCAAAAATTATTAAGTGATTTCTTTGATGGTAAAGCATTAGAAAAATCAATTAATCCAGATGAAGCTGTTGCATATGGTGCTGCTGTTCAAGGTGCTGTTTTAACAGGTCAATCAACTTCTGATGATACTAAAGATTTATTATTATTGGATGTTATTCCATTAAGTCTTGGTGTTGCAATGCAAGGTAATGTTTTTGCTCCAGTTGTTCCAAGAAATACAACTGTTCCAACAATTAAAAGAAGAACTTTTACAACTGTTGAAGATAATCAAACAACTGTTCAATTCCCTGTATATCAAGGTGAACGTGTTAATTGTTCTGAAAATACTTTATTAGGAGAATTTGATTTAAAAAATATTCCTGCATTACCTGCTGGTCAACCAGTTTTAGAAGCAATTTTTGAAGTTGATGCAAATGGTATTTTAAAAGTTACTGCTGTTGAAAAATCTACTGGTAAATCTGCTAATATTACAATTTCAAATTCAATTGGTAGATTATCAACATCTGAAATTGAAAAATTAATTAATGATGCTGATGAATTCAAAAAAGCTGATGAAGAATTCTCTAAAAGACATGAAGCAAAACAAAGATTAGAATCTTATGTTCATCAAGTTGAATCAACAATTACTGATCCTGTTTTATCTTCAAAAATTAAAAGAGGTGCTAAAGATAGAGTTGAATCTTCTTTATCTGATGCATTAGCAGCTTTAGAAATTGAAGATTCAACTGCTGATGATTACAGAAAAGCTGAATTAGCTCTTAAAAGAGTTGTTAATAAAGCTGTTGGTTCCGCTGCTCGTTAAATAATTTCTTTTTAATTAATTGAGTATATAATTACCAAATTTATCCATTTTTAAATTGTCTCCTGAACTTAATGCTTCAATAATTTTTTCATTCTCTGAGTCTGAGTCTGAGTCTTCTTCTGAGAACTCTAGATCCTCTAAATCGTCTAAGTCTTCAAGGTCGTCTAAGTCATCCTCATCGCTTTCTTCATCCTCATCCTCATCCTCAGAATTATATTCGTGCTGCCTCATTGAAGAAACAACAGATTCAAAATCATCGTTTTTCCTTTTATTGTAACCTGTGGCTTTTATTTCCTTATCTAAGAACCCTAATCTTTCATTAATATCTCTTTTGAACACCGGATACCCGTATTTAAAACCTTCACCATATCCATCTTCATCTAACATTGAATTATTAATTTTAATTGGATTATAATTGAATCTTTTCTTAAAGAATTTTCTTATTGATTCCACATCTCTTTCGAAATAAAATTCTGCTTCTGGATGTTCAATCGATATACATTGTGGGAAATCAATAACTATAAAATCTTTACCAATCTCAGGTATAATGATATTATATTCATTAAAATCACAATGAATTAAACCATTTTTAGCTAATTTAATTAAAAATAACATTAATTTCGAATATAATAATTGATAATTATAATGCTCATATAATTTCCTCATTGTAAATCCTTTAATTCTTTCCATTATAATACAATGTCTTGAATAATCATAAGGTATTGGAATATCAAATTGATTCCGATACAAAATCTTCATGAATTCAAATTCTTTTTCTGCTGCAAGTTTTGAAAGATGTTGCCAACTACCTGATTGCTTAGTGTTTTGCTTTAAATAATCTCTTTTGTTCTTAACGGTTTTAAAAGACGTTCTACCAAGTCTATAAATCTTTAAGACCCTAGTACCGTCATTACATGAATAAATATCAGATTCTTTCCCAACATCAATCATATTTTCTAAATGATCTAAATTTCGACGATTTGTAAATGATTTTAAAGCCAAATAATCATTCCCTCCATATGTTAATCTATACCCATCATATTTGGCATTACGTAACTTCGAAACAAGCTTTAATTTAGCTAAATCTCCAATACATTTATTAACTGTATTAGAACCTTGACGTACACCAGATATTTGTTGAATTAATTTCGTGGGGACAACTTCATGGTTCTTAGACCCGTTTTCCACCGCTAACAGAGTCTTCCAGTCCTCAGCAGTAAGATACTGCATAGACGTAGCATCCAACTTCATCTTCGTTACTTTTTGTCACCTAATTCTGTGAGATTTACCTCTATCTTCAAGAGCTTTCAAGGTCTAATTAACTCTAAATTTACCTATACTGTACTGAAAAAAAAAAATATTTCAAAATATTATGCGGTGCACGGGTTTGAAGATCAAAACGTCGATCGGTGTAATTTCGACGCTAGAGGCTATCGACGCGACGGCGGGAAAGAAACGGGGAAAAACAAGAACTATGCCGGTTTCCGGGTTTTGCCCAAGGCGAAGGAGGCGAAGGAGGCGAATTTCACTAGTTTCACCGTGACTTCGTGACTTGTCTGTGAATTGCAGTCAATTGGACGTAGACGTGTCTACAGAGGTGCCCACGTAGGCGAATCAGGACTTGGTGTAGGTTCTGTGAGCTTGCGTTCTGTGCTGTTCTGTTCAGTTCTGTGCTGTTGCGCAGTCGCCATTTCGGTGTTTCAAGATTCTTGGAATTTCAAGCAAAAGAAGAAAAAGCACTGTACATTATGCATGCGCGACTCAGCGAGTGAATTTGTGTCTGTTTTTTTTAGATTTACCATTGTACTGTATTCTACTTTTGTTCATTATTTACCCCCCTTTTGCCCACTCGAGAATGCTTTGACCCTCTGGCTACTGGCTACTGACTACGGGGCTTCGAAGCCACCTTTTGCCACGCCTATATATATATATATATATATATGTATATGTAATCTTTTCTTGGATCTTTAAGTTGATCTTGTTTCAGAGATCACGGTAATTAAATCAATTAGAATGTCAGCGAACGAATTCTACAATTCTGGTGATAAAAGCAGCTACACGCCACAACAGGCCCAGCAAAACCAGCAAAACCAACAGGGCCAAGAAGGCGGAGAGAGAGGTTTACTCTCTAGTGTGGTTGGTGGTGCTGCAGGTGCTTATGGTGGATCTAAATTGGGTGGTCAGCACTCGACCCTTGGAGGTATTGGAGGTGCAATTGCCGGTGCTTTCTTAGCTAATAAAGTCGAAGACGGTGTTGAAAACTACCAAGAACACCACCACCAGGGCAATAACCAACAATTCGGCGGAAACAACCAAGGCGAATACCAAGGTGGACACCACGGTGGTAAGCACCACGGTGGTGACGATTTCGGTCGTCGTGAAGGTCAAGGTGGCCAGGGCGGTTACGGTCAACAAGGCGGTCAAGGCGGTTACGGTCAACAAGGCGGTCAAGGTGGTTATGGTCAACAGGGCGGTCAAGGTGGTTACGGCGGTCAAGGTGGCCAGGGTGGATACGGCGGCGGCCAAGGAGGATTTGGCGGTCCAGGTGGTCCACCAGGTGGCTTTGGTGGTCCAGGCGGTCCAGGTGGTCCCGGTGGATTTGGTGGTCCCGGTGGCCCAGGTGGTCCTCCAGGCGGATTCGGTGGTCCAGGAGGTCAACAAGGTGGCTATGGCGGTCAAGGCGGCTACGGCCAACAAGGCGGCCAACAAGGAGGCAGATGGTAATCACTCGATCAATCACTCATCGATCAATCGGTCTCTCACCCATACTATACAGTTCGTTGTTTATATTAACTACTTCAATTAACCCCACTACTGGAATAAAAACCTGTAAATCACTCCTCGATCTCTAGAGTCTTTTGAATTCGCGCCTGTGCAGCAGCGGCAGCGGCAGTGAAAACAAGTATCGAGTCCAAGTACAATGCAAGTTTGCGGGCTTAGCTCAGTTGGGAGAGCGTCAGACTGAAGATCTGGAGGTCCTGAGTTCGATCCTCAGAGGTCGCATCCTGTTTTTTTTTTCACTTGGAGAACAAGCTCTGACACACCCGTGCACCGAGGGGAAAAAAGGTGGGGAGAGGTGGGCATTTCTCCAAATACGCGGGATGTGCTATTATATTTTTTTAAACCTCAAAAATTTATTTTAATATATATATATCATTGGGGTATTTTGCTTTAAATCACGGTGTTTTGATGCCATTTGTTGATTTGTTCGCTGGAATTGAACAGAACAGATATGTCTGTGGCGTTATCTGCCGCTGCGCTGTCGTCGACGTCGTCCTCGGTCCCCGTGGGCGACGTGATCTACGCGGCCATCAAGCCGATTATTAGAATGTACCTCATATTACTAGCGGGATTTCTTTTAGTGCGCAAGGGATTCTTAAGTATTGAGACATCAAGGGCTATAAGTGATTTAATTTTATTGGTATTTATGCCTGCTTTGATCTTCGATAAGATCGTGACGAATTTATCCATTGATGATTTGAAACCCATTGGAGTAATTTTCTTATCGGGATTACTTTTTTACGTTTTAAATGGATTTATAGCTGGTTTAAATGTGGTTTTTAATCCTGTGCCGAAATACTGGAGAGGTGGTGCTTTATTAGCTGGTATCTTACAGAACGTGAGCGATTTGCCCATTGCTTATTTACAAAGTATAGC
Source organism: Wenyingozyma succiphila (assembly GCA_001599255.1). Taxonomy (NCBI): domain Eukaryota; kingdom Fungi; phylum Ascomycota; class Pichiomycetes; order Pichiales; family Pichiaceae; genus Wenyingozyma; species Wenyingozyma succiphila. The sequence goes on from BCGL01000012.1 coordinate 22,066, forward strand.
TACAGGTTTTGTATTCACTGCAGAACAAGGAGAAAAAGGTGTTGCATATGTGATTATTTGGTTGGCAACTTATGTCATTGTTCAATTTAATTTCGGACTTTTCCAATTAGTGGAATGGGATTTCAAAACTTATGATATCGATCATCAATTAGGTGGTAAAGAGAAAATAGATGGTGATTTAGAAAATTCAGATGAAGAAAATGCTTTGCCTCTTGCTTCAACTCCCACGACAAATAATATCTTGCATACCCCTACTACTACTACTACTACTACTACCCATACCGCTACCGCTGTCCCCGATTCCGCTATTCCTTCCACCACCGCCAGCTCTACCGCTACTCGCAACTCTAATATCCCCAGCATCTCAATCCCAATGACCAGTACACACTCAGTCTCTCAAAGATCTCAAAGATCACAGAGATCGACCACAGCTAGTGCGGCAAATAGGTTTGATACCAATGGAACCCCATTATCTCCCACATCTACCATTTCAGACACGAGTTTATCTTCCGTTTCATCGGTCTCACCAGCTTTGGTTCCTAGACCTTTGTTATCGTCTACTTCAAATGCGACTTCATCCCATAGAGCCGTTGTGTTTGGTCATGATACCCCAGTATCGAGAATTCCTTCAGCACGTTCACATCTTACGTCTAACCCATATGTAAGTGAAACACTCGCCATCCCGCTCTCAAGCACGCATAGATCTAGAAAATCAACTATTGACAGCCGTTTTTCTGAACGCAATAATAATAGTAATAATAATACCATTGATGGTCAATTGAACGATATTTTACAACCTGTTCCTACAAACAATACCTTGAATGAAACTGCAAGTTTCACCGATGCAATCATTAGAGAATATTCAAGAGTTCAACCTTATAATCAAATCCCAACAAACCTTTCAATTGCCATAGAGACAAATCTTTCCAGAAAAGACATTGAAGAGTCTGGAAAATCCATACCTTTTATCAAGAAATATAAATTACAATGGCTTGTATTTTTGATAAAAAATTTCCTTAAACCAAGTTCATTAGCCATTATTGTATCATTAACCGTGGCGCTTGTTCCTTGGTTAAAGGCCCTTTTCGTCAATGGAGGTCCTGTCAATCTGGCAAATGCACCCGATGAACAACCTGCATTGTCATTTATTTTGCAATTCGCCAATTACTGTGGATTACCATGTGTCCCCATGGGTCTTATTTTCTTAGGAGCCACAATTGGTAGATTAGAAATCAGAGAGACAAGTCCAGGATTTTGGAGATGTGTATTGACACATACAAGTTGGAGACTTTGTATATCTCCTATAATTGGATTCTTTTGGGTGAAAAAAATGATGGATATCGGTTGGATTGATGATAAAATGACTGCATTTGTCACTGCAATGGAATTTGGATTACCTAGTGCCACGGTCCAAATTTACATAACGGCATCCAATATGACACCAGATAGAACAGATAGAACTCAATTAGACTGTCTTGCATTTTATTTATTGGCACAATACATTGCATTGTTTATATCAATGCCCTTCTTAGTAGTTTGTATAATTAAACTACTTTTATAAAGAATACATTATTATATAAATGAAAATAAAAATCTGGGGATTGAAGGCTGACGTAATCACGTGAATATTTAAAATCTCAAAATTAGAGTGCAATATCAACTTTTGTTTCTAAAACCTGCTTGCTAGGGACTTTCAATTTCAATTTCAATCAATTCAAGGGGCAAGGGAATACAAAGGGTGACTATCCGATTCATCAAAAGTGATTTGGTTCAAAGGATTGCGGTATTTGTTCGGCCATTTGTCTCGAAAGGGCATTAGGGGAGAGAGGAGGAATAAATTATACAATAAATATTTAAGACCTTTGATAAAAGGTTCAAATAATTCAAATTATAAAACCCCATTATCTGCCCAATTCTCCAATAAAGATAGAATTTTCTACGAGATCTTGAAACAGCATACACCAAAGAAGAACAACAGTATCGAACAAGTGAAACAAGAGGGTAAAATGGGCTCATCGGCACCTTCTAACGAGCATGAACAAGAGAGCAATGAAGGTATTGGATCATTTTTCTCTTATGGAAAGCAGAGGTTAGTGACTGCTGTCAAGGCCTCTAGGGAAACAGGGTATCTCGGGACTATATCACGATCGATCCAGCAAGGTTTTGCACTTGAAGACTTGGATGGTAGTAGTGCTAGTGCTTCAATTCAATTACAAACCAATACACCTGTTCCTGATGAAGCTAAATTTCAACTATGGAAATCTTATTCTAGACAAGTTGGTGATCATTACGTCACTGATGTTAAAGGTGTTCTTTATACAGATGGTACGATGACTAGAAAGAATAGACTTTTATTTTCATTGGTTCAAAGATTATCAAGACCTACCACAACTGCAACAACTTCAAATGCAACATCTCAACAATTACAAGATGAATTAATTGATCATTTAAATAATCCAGAAATTGTTGACTCATCAGTGAATAGTACTGATAGTGCAAGTGTAATTTCATCTGATTCAGATGCTTCTTCTTTAACGATACCTCAATTGAATTCGAATTCTGATCCTTCAAATACAATTAAAGAAAGATTAAAAGGTGTTATGGCTAGAAATTTGGCTAGAGTTCCAATAAAAATTACAATTGATACAAAAGATGATCAACAACATCATTTAATAGATGGGAATTTCTTTACTGATACCACAGGTTGTTTTAAAATATCTATTGCCACTGCATATCAACCATCACAAGTAACTATTGTTGCTGTGGATAATACTAAAGTAATAGCATCTGAATCAATAGAAATTATCAATGAAGAAGGAATAAGTATTATAACAGATATTGATGATACAATTAGAATTACAGGAGTATTAAAAGAAAAAAGAGAAATGTTTACAAATATTTTCTCAAAAGATTATAAATCATGTGAAGTACCTGGATTATATGAATGGTTTCAAGAATTATATTTTCAATATAATTGTCCAATTCATTACGTTTCAAATAGTCCATGGCAAGTTTATAATATTGTTTGGGATTTCATGTCTTTTTTACAATTACCTGCAAGTTCAATTCATTTAAGACAATATTCAGGAAATTTAATAGCAAGTTTCACACAACCATCAGGTGAACGTAAAAAGGGTTCTTTAATAAATGTCATTCGTGATTTCCCCAAGAGAAAATTCTTGCTCATTGGTGATTCAGGTGAACAAGATTTCGAAGCATACATGTCTTTGGTTAATTTATTTCCTGATCAAATCTTGGGTATTTATATCAGAGCAATGGATGATGCTTTTTCTTATTTAAATAATAAGAAAGTATTCGCTGAATTAGAATCTAAATTAGAATTACGCAAAGCTGTGTTCCATTCTGTGCATCATGATGACGGAGATGAGGAAGTTGATCTCACGAATGCTGATGAAACTGCAAAAGCAAAAGCAACTGAAAATGCAAATGCAACTGAAAATGAAAATGAAACCGCTTCGAATTTCATTGATGGACCAGTGGCTCGGAATGTTTCGCAAAAGCACAAACCACCGCCAATCCCACCTAAGCCTCGTGGATTACGTGGAATACCAAACACCAACAACACCTCTACGCCTTCCAGACCCATAACTCCCACCACACCAACCGCCACCACCAGTACGCCGACCAGCCCGCATTTTCAACACCGTAAAACTGGACCCGAATCCTCAACACCCGAGAACAAAGCAGCACAAACACCACCACCGCTTCCGCCACGTGCATACAAATCCGCCGAATCAGCTTCAACTCCAGTTCCAGATCCAACTCCAGCCACAGCACCATCGTTGCCACCACGCAAGCCACCCCCACAGAGCCGGGGTAGCAGTAACGTAACTGGATCCCGAAGATCCGTACGGAGTCCCAACGTGGAACTAGCCTATGATTCCTCCACGGGTCAAATCAACAGCGTTTCCAATGACAGACAGCTAGATGAACAAGAGGATTCACAGTACGAGGAAGAAGATTATTATTACGGAGGCGATAAGAGGAAAGATCTCTGGAACGAAAGAATCAATAGAGTACTCACTGAACTTCCATTACATATTGAATTTAGATTCTTCTGGGATGTTAAAGACGTGAAAGAATTGTCGTATCAATTAATACAGCGGAATTCCAATGTTCAACCACCAAAGAAATCACCATCACAACCACCAGCAAAAGAAGTTGGAAATTTAATCGATTTATGATATGAATTAATCAGGGAAAAATATATATTTAGTGATATACATACATAATTAATGTTCCTTTTCTTCTTCATGATGATAAACTTTTCTCTTGAATTTGTCATTACTCCAAGATATAGATCAACAAAGAGAATTAGCCCATTAGGGATGCAATTTTTAGAATTCAAAAATCAAGCCGTCACGGATTTTGGTTGTGACGCTAGTTCTTGATTTTCTGTATTAGTGGTATTAGTAGTATTGGAAGCAGAGGCAGAAGCGGAAGGACGAGCTAATTGAGACTCAGCAAATGCATCATCACCATCTCCGTAATCCTTGACATTCTCTTCTTCATCCTCGTCAACCTCGTGTAATTGTTTTCTGAATTCTGACATATCGAATTCTGTACCTTTATCCTTAGAAATTTCTTCTTCTTCGTAGAATTTATCTTCGAATCTCTTTTTAACAATATCTTTACCGCTAGGAATTGCTTTTTCTTCTAATTTATTCTGTTCATTGAGCCTCTTTTGTCTATGTTCTGCCTTCCATTTGGCGAATGATTCAACGGTGATAGGTGTCAATTTGCCCTTTGGTAATTTATCCCTCTCTGTTTCTATGAATTCTTCCAAAGTAATCTTCGGTTGACTATCAGCAGCTAATTTCTCTAATTTTTTCTCTTCTTTTGTCTTTAATACAAATCCTGGTGGTAAAGAATGCCTATATTTACATTCATCACCTCCATTGGGACAAACCCAAAACCATCCATATTTCCCATTTTCAACAGCTTCGATGAAAAATTTACAAACTTTATCGGTTGTAGTCTTTAAATTACCATGTCTTGAAGTAATAACAGATCTTAATTTTGCTTCATCCCATTTATCCATTGTATCTTTCTCTTTGGATTCTGCATCTTCTCTACCATCAGTATACAAATCTTTCTTAGCACCTTTTCTCCCCACATCCAAATCATGCGAAAATTTACATTTTTTACCCTTGGTACAAGCACCAAGCTTGAAAAATTCACATAATATCGATTTAGGATCAACTCCAAATGGAACTTTTTGAACTGTAACGGAATTCGCAAGCAATTTACTCGCCTCTTTCTTTGCCTCCTCAGCAGCTTTCCTCTCAGCGGCTTTCCTCTTCTCATTGGCCATCTGCCTCTGGGTCTCAGCCACACTGGACTTTGTCTGTGAAACGAATTCTTGAACTTTCTTAGACTTATTCTTATTCTTCAACCCAAAAGTCTTATCTTCAGCGGCCTTCTGGGCCTTCTTGGCCCTGTTCTTCTTGTCGGCCTCGGCCTGGCCGTTCTTCTTGGGTGGCATCCTCGAGCGTGTGCGTGTATATCTGGGGGTGTATCTGGGTGCGTTAACGTCTTACAGAGCGTGCCCGTGTGTCTCTGAAATATTTTTACCTACCAGTGTGCGCTTTCTTTGCTGGCCCACGCAGAAATTCACAAATTTGAATTTTGCACCAGCGCTCTTTCAGCTTTTTTTTCTCTCCCGCTTACCTAATCTGCGGGTACACGACCTAGATACCGGGACTGGTGTCCGGGTGTGGTGTCCGGGTGTGTGGGAATCTGAGTTTTTGGGGCACTTTTCAACCCCATTTGTAGTTTTTTTATCATCCAGAAGCGCCGAGCCAGCTGGGGGAGGTGGCCGAGTTGTGAGCTGGACTGGAGATTGCTAGCGACTCCGTATGTTTCCACTCTCGGTAGCATAAACCGGCTGCCGAGGTCTCCACGGATGGTTTCAGAGCATCAGGGCTTGTACTGCAAGTTCGGGCGTACAACCTTGAATACCAGAAGTATATATATAACCAATGCATGCATGCCAGGCATGCAGCAATGCATCCATCGTCTTCAGACCCATGTAATAAGGAACTCAGAGTTTGAGAACTTGGTGGAGTAAAGGGAGTCTGGAGGCTCTTACAATTGTTTACAGAGGATTAGGTAATCGTTGTTCAGTATTCCTGATTAAGAACTATGATAATACTCTTTCAAGACACTCAGTACATTGTACATTTCGCCAAGCCAACCTCGAGAAATACAAGCATCAAGAAAACACCGTAACGGTTATAGTGTAACAGGCACATAGCATGTACAACTCGAGGTTCAACTTGCAAGAGTCAATTAAACGCACAACATCCGCAAATGTTTCATACCGATCACTAGACAAGTTCCAATATGGATACGGAGAAGCCCAGATATCATGATTTGTCCCGATCCCCAAGATCTTAATGAATATGGAAAGGGTCCTCCTCGTGCAAAGAAGAAGAAAAATAATCATGCAAAATAACACATTCCTTCGTAAGAAATCTCTTATAACCTATAGGGTACCTCGCCAAGAACCCTGAACAATGCGACTAATCAATTAACCCATTTTGGACAATATTGATCTTCAAGATGTTCGAGACTTCCATTTTTCATTTTTGTTGGGGTAGTAGGAGTATCTTTCGAATATAAATTAGACCAAAAGTTCCTGTTCATGTTCAAGACTTTAATCTGTGGAATGTGAAACAGAGATCAACTTAACAACTCGTGAACAATGCAACTCACAAGATACGGTATTACATTATCGTTTGCCAGTTTGATCTGTGCTCAATCTTCTTCTTCTGCTTCATCTTCTGCAGAACCTTCAGCAACTATTTATATTGCTGAAGAGGCAACAGAAGCTGCTAATGAATGGAAACAAGATTGGAACAAGGATATTGAAATCCATACTTCATGTAACAGAACACAATATAACCAAATTGTTAAAGGTTGGGAAGAAACTAAAGAATTAGCCGCTGTTGCAAGAGATTTCACTTCTCGTTATGGTAATTCATCTTTTTTCTACAAATATTTTGGTGATTCTCCAACTGGTGAAGTCATTGGGTGGTATGATAATGTTGTTAATCAAGACAAGACTGGAGTTTTGTTTAGATGTGATAATCCTGATGGAAACTGCCAATTGGATGGTTGGGCAGGTCACTGGAGAGGTGAAAATGGTTCTGATGAAACAGTTATTTGTGATTTGAGTTATACTTCAAGATTGTATCTCTCACAATTATGTTCTCAAGGTTATACAGTCTCTGGTAGTTCTAATGCTTTGTTATGGGCAGGTGATTTGCTTCATAGAATCTGGCATACAGATACTATTGGCCAATTCACAGTCGATCATTATGCTGATAGTTATGATGAAGTTTTAGAATTGGCCCAAACCAACCCTGAAGAAGCAGTAAGAAATTCTGCCACTTTAAGATTTTACGCTTTGGATGTCTATGCCTATGCCATATCAGAACCAGGACAGGGCTGTACTGGTGACCACGAGGATCACGATCACGAAGATAGCCACAACCATAGTTCCGATGCCGTCTGGAGCGCCAGTACCAGTTCCAGTGCTGGAAGCGCCAATGCTACTCCAACCAGTGCTAGTCAATCAGGTTCCGAGAGCACAACTTCCACTACCACTGGAGGCACAGAATGCCATACACACTCCGATGGCGAAGTCCATTGCTCTTGAATTGGGCCTTGAAAAGGAATTGTCCTCTGTTTGTTTGTTTTTTGTCTGAAAAGTAATGCAACTGCATTTCAGATTATTATATATTTTTATTATTATTAGAACGATTTTTGTAATTCTCCTAAGTGGAACACATAGTTTTGAATAAAATTGATACCACTATGCGTAATTGAATGTAAAAAATGCACTTTCAGGATTTTGTACACTGTATGTATACCCAATTCACGAATTACGACACTGAAATCCGCATATGGAGCCCCATGCAAATTTGTGCTACATAATCGAGTCCGCGATAGTTTAATGGTCAGAATTCTCGCTTGTCACGCGGGAGATCGGGGTTCAATTCCCCGTCGCGGAGTGTATTTTTTTTTTATTTGATGTTCCTGAACCCTGTGCCACTATCTCAATGGCGTATTGCAAAGGTTGGACACAGAACAACGATGAGATCTACTTACAATTCAAATGAGAGTCAAAGGAAAAGAACAGAGCATATGGAAGTCAATACCTGCTTTCCAAAGAAATCGCGGGGTTGAAGCGGAAACAATATCAAACTCGGCGGTTCATCTTCGTGAACCCGCAACAACGATTGTTTCATCAGAGATCTTGCAACAGTAGCTTGCACTCAATTGCCGCCATTCAGATGATGTGGTTACCAGTTAACTTGTGGAGATTGTAGTCACTAAGAGTGACAACCGCCAGCGGAATCTGATAGAAACACCCGATTACGTAATCCTAATCAGTTGCATGATCAGTAGCGGAGAAAAGAATCCAAATTAAGACTTTAGAGATATGTAAATTTAGTGCTTCTTTGTGTCTGTGATCTTTGAACAGAACCCGAATTGTGCGGGCTTTCACAAATTCATACCACACTCTTACATTTGCATGCAGCTGGCTGTGCATAGGAACATTCAGTCAGTTGAACCAACACTCAAATCTCAAACTATAGCATCTAGGAATTTTGTGCCTTCTCATTAAGCCCCAAGAAGAACAATCCTATCCAAACTCATCATGGAGAATGAGTACCATGTGACGCAGGTGGAGGAGTTCGAAGTGTTACAGGCCATATATCCAGACACTATAGTCGATCTTACGCCGACGTCATCTGCTTGGAACAAGAAACCACCGCCCAAATTCGAGATTAGATTATCTAGTGACCTTGACAATGAGCCTGTATTGTCTCTTACGTTATCAGTTGAATTCACGGCAACTTATCCCAAGACAGTTCCATTAATAAAGCTTTCTAAAGCTCAGAATGTACTCAATTCCCAATTGGACCAACTTAATCAAGCAATTAAGCAAATTATAGTGCGAGAAAAGGGTCAGCCGATGATTTACACAATAATTCTCTACATCGTTGATGAATTGAACGAATTTCAGAAAAATGCCAGAAATGGGGTGTCATTGGAAGTGGAAAGGGCGAAAAGGTTGGAACGTGAGAAACAAGAGATGGAACAACAAAGACAGAAGGAACAAGATCAATTAGAATTGGAGAGAGAGAAAGAACAAGAACTTTTGGATCTCATGGTTCAAAGCGAGCTTCGAAGAAGAAATAACAATTATGACTCTGAAGATGCCTTCGAGCAAACTGACCCACTAAACAAAAATAACAAGAGAAAGTCTCTTCCGAACGACAAGGCAACAAGATCTGGCGGAGATGTTGTGGATCAACATTTGGATGATGGCGATTCTCAGGTGATTGATCTCCCTGAGAATGGTGAAGATTATTTCACTTTCGACAGACCAATTAAAGCCAGATTAGATGACTCAATTAATTCTGCAGACTTCACATTCAGATCAGTGACAGGTTTCGTGCCAATCAAGCCCGTGGGAGTACTGAAAGAGGTATCACGTCAATTTTTGGTGAAGCCATATGTATCGAAAACTTCTTCTTTGCACGGAGTTCTCAACAATAATCCAAAATTCTCTGATGATATCAAAGTACCTCCACAGAACTTGAGACAATTTCTACTCACTGAAATCGTCTTAAACAATCCTTTCTGGCAGACAAGTCATGGTAGAAAAGCCATTATGGCTTTGGAACGTGAACTTCAGGCAGTTATCGAGTTGAAGAGCGAGAATATCACGAGCGTTTATGCATTTAATGTAGAAAAGTTGCAAGTGACATCTACTGGTGATGTTTCTTTAAGAAACAGTGCAGCAAAGAAATTGACCAAAAAAATTTCAGAACTAAACGTTAATGATGATCATGGAAGTGCAACGAAAACTTCAGCTGCATCGGGTCTTGATAATTGCATTTGGAAGATACGTATCCTCAGTGATTATCATAATACTTTGGGTGAATTACTTTCTACCATCACCTATGTCAATTTGCATCAAGCAAGAGAATGGATGGTTCAATTACTTGAAGGTCTTGAATTTATTCATAAAAGAGGTCTTATCCACAAATATTTGACATTGGACTCTATCAGAATCCATCAACCTTTGGATAATATCGGTCAAACAAGCGTCAAGCTTGCGGATATCTGTTACGGCCATTCTATATTGTCGATGATCAAGAACAGTCCCAATGTCGAGCCAATAACATGTCCGGATTTCATCTTCATTGATGAAACCAGCCACTGGACAGCACCAGAAAGGTTAAACCAAGGAGATAAAAAGGCTTCCAAGCCACAGAGAAAGACAGATGTATGGGACCTTGGTGTAGCATTTGTTCAAATGATTGCAGGTCCTGATGTTATTTACGACTATAATTCTCCAGAAGAGTTGATTGATAATTTGAGCATGGTTGCTGATTCGCTTGTGGATTTCTTACGAGACATTTTTGAATTTAAAACCAAGAAAAGACCCGACCCATTGGAATTAATGCCTTCTAAGTTTTTGAGAAGTAGTCTCAATTCATCTCCCTTGGTGAACATCTCAAATTCTTTGACTGGGAACAACGTTTCAACTAATAAAGACAGCTTCCAAGGTTTCTCAGATGTTGGTACTCTTGCAGATTCGTCAACTACCAATGCAGGATCTACAATACCCACTCATATGCAACCATCTGTGTCAGTCAATTCCACAAAGAGTCGTTTGGCTGTCACGGGGAACCTAAATCCCAGAAGGGAGTCATTCAATGTGATGTCGGAACAATCATTTTATTCTCGTTATTCAAATGATTTTGAAGAAGTTGGAATATTGGGTCGTGGAGGGTTTGGAGAGGTAGTGAAAGCAAGAAACAAATTGGATGGTAGATTCTATGCAATCAAGAAAATTAGACATACTGATGATAAATTATCGAAGATCTTAAATGAAGTGATGCTTTTAGCTCGTCTAAACCACCAATACGTTGTGAGGTATTTTGCAGCATGGTTAGAAGAAGATCACAGTGTTGATAGAAACTCGTCTGCAATATCATCTGACGAAGAAGATGAAGAAGAAGCAGATAGTGACAAAGATGATGAAGATGACAAAAGTGATATAGAAGGTTATGTAAATAATACGCGAACCAATAGCCATAGTTATGTGGATCTGATTTCTGGTTCTTTGAATCCTCAATTCAATTTTGACTATTCATCCGATAGTGATAATGGCGATGATGACGATGATGATAAAGATGTTGATCAGGACATTGAACACGAAGATAACGATGCTGATAAAGACATGGATTTATCAAATGATGCATTCACTTTTGGACATGGATCTAGTGATGATGAAGATGATTCGTCCAAGACAAAGACCAAATCCAAGAAGAATCTTACACCAAAGGCAAAGAAACAGCAACGAAGTGTGTTATTCATTCAAATGGAGTACTGTGAGAATCGAACTTTAGCAGATCTTATTCGACAGGGATTACCCAACAATGAGGCTACTTATTGGAGAATTTTCAGACAAATTCTTGAAGCATTAAGTCATATACATGCACAAGGAATTATTCATAGAGATTTGAAGCCCATGAATATTTTCATTGATGAAGATCAGAATGTCAAAGTGGGAGATTTTGGACTTGCTAAGAATGTTCATGGTTCTGAGAGTTCTGGTTTGACGAAGGCAATATCGAGTTTAGATATGCGATCATCTGAAGATCTTACTTCTGATGTTGGTACCACTCTTTATGTTGCTGTTGAAGTTTTGAATGGATCTGGTGCTTACAATGAGAAAGTTGATTTGTATTCATTGGGTATCATATTCTTCGAAATGGTGTATGCATTGGGAACTGCCATGGAGAGATATACGATCATTGGGAATTTAAGATCATCGTTGATTGTTTTCCCACCTGATTTCGATAATGCTAGACTTTTAACAGAAAAGAAAATCATTAAGTTGTTGTTGAATCATGATCCTGACAAAAGACCATCTGCACAAGAACTCCTACAGAGTGGTTTAATCAAATTAGCACAACAGGACGAACTTATGAAACATGCATTAAATGCTCTTGCTGATCCTTCTTCGATATGGCATCATCAAGCTAGAAATGCATTATTTTCACAACCTTATAGTTTTGCTCGAGATTTGTTATTTGGAAATGACTCTTCGGTGATACAGCAGCAACATTTAAACAAAGAAAATAATGATTATGAGCATGTTGAGACTAGTATTTCAAAGATAAAACAGCAAAATGTTGCCACGTTGGATGATTATTTATTGTATTCGAAGATCATTGAAGAAATAGAAAGAGTTTTCAAAAGACATGGAGCTGTTAAATTCAATGAAAAGTCTCAATTGTTCCCGAAATCTCCACTTTATGATACATCGAATCAAGTTTATCAAGTTTTAGATAAAGCAGGATCTGTTTTACAACTTCCTTATGATTTGACATTACCATTTGCTAGATTTTTGGGACGTTCAGAGCAATTACCAATTCATAAAATTTATCGAATTGAAAATGTTTTTAGATCCAATGAAAAAGATGAAGGTTCTGGTCCTTTACAATTCACGGAATTAGATTTCGATATCGTTTCTTATGAAACAGTTAATAATGAGACTACTAAATCTTCAATTTCATCATTAGATCCTAAATATCAAGAAAGTTTTGCATTTGAAGATGCAGAATGTATCAAAGTTATCAGTGAATTAGTCAATGTTTTCCCATTCATGAAGAGATCCAATGTTAAGATTGCATTGAATCATAGTGTATTGTTAGAGTCAGTACTTGATTATTGTGGGATTGAAGCTGCTCAAAAATTGATTGTGGTGAAAACATTGAATGAAGTTGGGTTTGGTAAAACAATGAAAGATGTGAGAAATATTTTGAAAAGTGAATTAAACATTTCAAACACTGTGTTAAATGAACTCGTTCAATTTGATTTCTGTCTTGGATTCGACCATGCTAAATCTAAGTTTGGAAAATTACTTGTTGATAGTCCATATCTTCCTAGAGTTAATGAAGCCTTGAGTTATTTAGAAAAAGTGATTCATTTCTTGGAATTATTAGGAGTTTGTGATCGATCAAATGATTTAAAAGAGAATAATTCGTTATTTGCAGTTGAAATCTCACCTTTTGGTGGTTATAATGCTGCATTTTATAAAGGTGGGATTATGTTTACAGGAATTTATGAAGAGAAATTTAAGTCCATTATTTGTGCAGGTGGTAGGTATGATAATTTGATATCATTAATAACAAGAAACAAAACTCCTAAATCATTACCCAAAGCAGTTGGATTACGATTAGCATGGGATTTCTTATTCAAATCAATCAAGCGGTATTACGAATCTTTCATCAGCAAGAAAAAAGTTTCTGGTGCTGCATCCAAGAGAAACACAAACAAGTTTTTGAAACAATTGGGAGGTGATAAGAGGAGGTTATTGTATTGGAGTGCCACTGCCAAACGATGTGAAGTTGTTATTGGATCTTTAGCATCTCAAATAAAGGAAACTGTACCATTTCTATTACAATTGTTATGGGATCGTGATATTAGTGCTGATATGTTGACGAGCTCTTTCACCACTGAAGATATGGTGAATCAAGCAACCCATGAAGGTGCAAGATGGTTGTTGATAATCAAACCACAAGTATCATCTATTCAAAAATTGACTCTTTATAATAGTTCCAATGGTAGAACAAAGGGGAAGAATAATGTTTATAAGCCTTTGAGATTGAAGAATTTGGAGACTCAACAAGATTATGATGTTGATCTGAATGAGATGATATCATTGATCAATGAAGCTTCAATTGAAGCACATGGTTTATTTAGCAAAGATACTGGAGGAATTGATCATGAAAGAAATATATCCGATGAACAAAAAGATTCTGTTGGTGGTATTAACGATGTTGCATCTGTAAGTGGTGGTGATTCTGTTTTAGGTAATGGAAGTGATACTCAACCTGGTGGTGGAAATGGTAATGGCATAATAAACGGTGTAAATAGTTCTGGTGGATCTGGTGGTAGTGGTGGTATTGGTGTTGGATCTGGAGGAATAATTATAGGATCCGGGAATAATAATGGATCTGAGATTATAGGTGGTCAAATGAATTTGAAAGTGAATGTTATACCCAATAATGCTATAAATGCCAATAAGAGATCCAATAAGAAACTTCATTGGGTTGTTGAAGATGAGACTCGAGTTGCAGCTGTTGATGTGATTGGTGATCTTGCCAATACCACAGTATTCACAATCGATGTTAGGGATGAAGTGATGGATATGATATCCATAACATCATTGGTGCAAGCCGATGAATGGAAGAGACGTGTTGGAGGAGCATCAAGTTCAACAGCTAGGAGTTTTATTACCAATATCTACAATGCACTGTACAAGGAGTATCAAAAGGGAACTAGATGGGCAATTTTGTATAGTCCAAAGGGGAAAAAAAGTTGGATCTGTGATCTTCAAAGATAACTATTTATTATATAAAAAAGATATTTCATAAGTATATTTACTGGGTGTATTTTTCCCATCCATTTGGTTTTTTTAAGCCTTTAACGTTATAGAATTTTGGAGTACAAGACCATCCTCTCCAAGTGAAATCTTGAGTTGGAGAACAAGCACATTTCTTTTCCAATCTTACTTTTTCATCCACTGGACAATTATTGAATGGAACATGATAGTATCCAACATCATCAAAGAAATGTACTTTATCCTTGGGTAAGAACAAAGAAGCAGCAATAGAATGTACAGGAGCATCACCCCATCTTTCATAAAAGAATCCACCTGCTTTATCCAATTTTTCGAAATATTTTGTATAAGCTTCTGATCTCCATAATGATAAAGCACCAATTTCGAAATTTGACCAAAAATGGCATCCATTATATGAAGCACCACCATCATCAGAGATGAAATCTAAAAGATTATCTTCTGCCACATATTGTGGATTTTCTTGAATGAATTCTTTTGTTGTATCCCATAAAGTAGCAATTGTTTCTTTATATTCAGGTAAAGAGATTGTGAATCCATAAGCTTTATTATTTTCCCTCATGAATTTGAATAAATCTTGATCAATATCACAGAAGATAGAGATTCCTGGTTCAACTCTCCAATAGTAATCGAATTGGTCTAATAATGGATGTTGGTAGAAAAATCCAGATTCGAATCTACACATGTGTCTGTAAGAGATACTATCACCATAAATGATTTGCTTTTCTTTCATTTCTTCTCTAACTCTAGCGGCTTTTTCAGTATCGATCCAAGGTGGGAAACTCCAGTGTTCATGTGGGATGACACCGTAATGAGTTTTACCTGAAATTAAAGCAGTAGTAACCGCTATGAATTCTTCATTGAATTCTTCATCATTCAAAAAGACCCAATCGTACTTGAACTTGTTATTGAATCTGTCCTCGATCTGTCTGATCGAACCAACCAATTCCCACAGATCGCTGTTTCTTGCCAGGGAAACGAAAGTAGCCTTTTCTTTACCTCCAGCACCTCCTGCAGGGGAGGTTGCAGCTTTAGGTGGAGTCAGGGAGTCCTTGCCAGAGGATGATGAAGAACCTGAACCTGCCACTGCGCCTGCGCCTGAACCTGCCACAGCGGTGGGCACAGCAGCACCGGCGCCAGCGGCACCAGCGGTGCCAGCGGCGCCCTTGACGGCCTCCTTCACGGAGGCATCAGCGGCCGATTTGGGGGTCGCGTAGCTGGACGACGAGCCATGTGAAAGAATGTACCCAAAGAGGATCAGCACCACGGCAAAGATACCGAACCTCACGAGTCTTGCGTTTACTCTTGTCGAAGCCATCTTGTGCAAAATTCCACAAAAAAAGGAAGCCTCTGTTGTGGGAATAAAGCAGCAAGCACACACGCCTCAAATATCAACTTGATTCACTTACAGGCCAAATCACCAAAAGCGACTCAATGCAGCGCGAGTGAATGCAAAGCGATTTTTTGAGGACCTCATAGAATTAAAATTAAAATTAAAATCGCGTCTGACGGCGGAAAAAGACAAAAAGACAAAAAAGACACCACATAAAAATTATGTTTTTTTTATAGACTACAAGCCGTCGCCGTCGATCGGCCTGGGGCGAGTTTTGTGTCACGTGTGTATCACGTGCTGAAGTGTTTTATTATCACGTGCGAAGCACGTGACGAGATTGGAATGTAGTTTTATATTGCTTTATGTACTGTATGTTGCAAATATGTGTTTATAAGTGGGCTCTATTCAGTTCGAGTCTTCAGGGAGCGCCTCCTCGAGGACGGGCAGGCCATCGGTGTTCCTCTGGGCTTGCTGTTGTTCTTCTTGTGGTGGTGGTGGTGTTGTTGCACCGGCTTCAGCTTGAGGCTCAGGTTGAGGCTCGGCTGTGGGGGTTGCCTGGGCTGCCTGGGCATCTTTTGCCGGGGTAGTTCTGGGTCCTTTTCTTCTATGGGGTACTACTTTACCCTCTTTCTCGAGTTGTGCTTGCAACTTGCGTGATTCTTCTTTACGTCTTCTTCTTTCTTCAGCGGCTTTAGTACGTTGTTCTGCTCTTTGTCTTGCCATTTCTCTACGTTGTTCGAGCAATTGTTGTCTTTCCTTTTCCTTGCGTAATTCTTCATCTTCTTTAATCTTGACGTACTTTTCATGATCTTTCAAAGGATCTGTGTTTGTAACTTCCAAAAATTGTGGATTGCATGAAGATGATGAAGTCCATGACCAATCCAAAGCAGGATCACAAGTGCATCTTTGTTGTAATCTTAATTCATCATCTTGTGGACATGTTCCTGCCACTGTATGTCTATAACTAATCTCTTGGAATAGATGGACTTCATCTTTAGGTAAAAGCATTGCTACAGCAATTGAATGTACTGGAGCATCACCCCATCTTTCATAAAAAAATCCACCTGCATTATCTAAATGTTGAAAATAATTCTCATATAATGGATCTCTATAAAAATCCAAATTTGCAATTTCAAAATTTGACCAAAAATGACAAAGATTATATGTTGTTCCATTATCATCTGTAACCCAATTTAAAAGACTTGTTTCAGGATTACTTGCAGGTAATCTATCCCAAAGATCTTGTTGATGGAAATAAGTTTTTGAATTCGCCCATAATGTAGGAACAGTCTTAGCAATTTCACGCATTGAAATTGTAAATGCATATTTTTTATTATTTGTTTTCATAAATGTGAAAGGATCGTTTAAAATATCACAATTATAATCAATACTTGGTTCAACTCTCCAATAATATTGATATTCATTTAATATTGGATGTTTATAAAAAAACCCAGAATTGTATCGACACATATGTCTATAACTTTCACTTGATCCATATGCAACATTTGACATTTTCCTACTTCTACGAACTTCAGCAGCTTTTTCTTGATCAATAGAATCTGGATATGACCAATGTTCATGAGGAATTAATCCAAATCTTGCTGTACCACTAACCATATTGCTCACTTCTGTGATAAATTCTTGTGTAAATGGTTTATCATTTAAGAAAACCCAATCATATTTAAAATTTCTATTAAATCTATCTTCTAATTGTCTAATTGAAAACAACATATCAAACATTTCTTCATTTCTAACAAGACTTATAATTGTTGCATTTTCTAATTGTGGTAAGTTGGTCCCAAGTTGTTCTTTTGTCTTGATGATTCTTACCTGTTCAAAAGGTGGATATCGATTCGTCATGAGTCCTGCATGACGAATCGGCACGGGGGCCTTTTCTGCATTTGTATTCAATGGATTATCAAATACTGTTCCATTGTAATAGTTCTTATCGGCTTCATCTTCGGCTTGTTGCTTTGATTCACCGTCTTCACTCGAAGAATCCGACTTTTCGTGATCAGAGGTGTTTTCACCATTTTGAGGCTCACTACCTTCCACCACGGGTGTTTCGTCTGAGATCTGATCTTGCTGGTGCTGCTGGTTCTCTGCTGCGAGCTGGGTGATGCTGTTCTTGAAAGCGGTGTCCAGCTGGCTCATAGACTGCTTGACCTGCGCTGCCGAGTTTCTCACGGCGATGAATAAACATATCGCAAAGACCAAACCAGCGGGCAGGATCACGGCTCTGGTTCTCCAGCGCATGATCTAGTGGGGGGTTTTGCGGTTGCACGCGGTGCTTCGGGGTATCACGGGGGTATCGCGGGGGGAGTAGAGCAAGACTAAACGAAGCGAAGGAACCAAAAGAAGCAAAGGGGACAGGAAGCGAAAGTAAATGAAAGTGAAATAATGGAAAACCCCGGTAATCAAAAGAATTTCAAAACTGATCTAAACTATAATATGTAAAAATTCGAGCAATTAACTAACTAAACTCTAATAATTAATCAATTCAGCAATTAAATGGCAATAAAATGGCAATAGTTCAGAAATGTATGCAAGCCGTGCCTGGGGCTTTCGCCGAGAAGCGAGAATTAAACAACGAGACAGAACTTCGAGGCCAGAGAAATGACTGGGAACCCACTAACTAACACACTGGAAACTCGCGGGAACTCAGCCCAGACGCGGACGCGGGGCGAAAACGCAGTAATTCGAGTAATTCCTGCCAAATTACCGTGAATTACCGCGAATTACTGCGAATACCGCCATTTTACTGCCAATTACTGCCAATTACTGCCAATTACTGCCAATTACTGCCAAATTACAGGGAAATTGCAGGAAATTACAGTCCCGGTGGCTCGGCCGGCCGCCGTTCACTGCGACAATTACGCTTAGACCTCTAAGCTTAGACCTCTAAGCTTCGCTCCGCTTAGCTAGATTGCTTAGGCACTCCTGGGTATTCTTAGTACTCCTGGGTATGCGTTATTCTGCTCAATTGGTACGCGTTATTCTGCTCACTCAGCCACTTCTTTCACAGGTTCACAGAGTGTTAAATTTAGATCACAAAGCCGTTACAGGTCAAAATTTTGAATCTCGCGTACGTTTTCGTGGGCGGTTCAAAGCCGAGGCGTAAATTACTGCCGATCTGTACATCGATTCCGATTCGATCTGTGCCTGTACTTGTGCATGTACTTGCTAGAAGGCAAAGGTACTGTAGCAGCATGCTGTATGACGAACGACCTTCCGCGGGAGTGGGAGTGGGAGTGGGAGTGTATACGCACTCGTGTACGCACTCGTGTACGCAATCACGTATACGCACGCACGTTCTCAGACAGCGTGTAGCCCCGCTTTAAGCCTCTCTGCGCCTTGATTATCCATCTCAAGTATAACCCCTTTCAATCCTGCATAGCTCATTACAAGCACACACTGCGAATAGTAAATTGTATAATTAAACTCACTCAGCGGTTTTATACTAATCACTCGTATTCGATCCTACAGTGGCTCATGTTCCTGTACTCTTGCATATCCTGCAAGTTTAGTGTAAATTGAGGTTCAAGCACACACCATTCTATTCAAACGTTCTTTTCTTCTCTAAACAGGGGCATACATGAAGCGCCAAGACCATTCCTACGGTGATTTTTTTTTCTTTTCAGGCGAGTTTATACTATAATACACGATACATATTTTATAGAGTTAATCTAACAATTAAGTATACTCTTCCCAATTATTTGGTCTTTGTAAACCTGTTACATCATAATATTTGGAACCACAAGAATAACCACGGAATGTAAAATCATCATTTGGATTACAATCACAAGTATTATCAAGCCAAATTTTTTCATCAATTGGACACATTGAATAAACTCCATGATTATAACCAATTTCTTCAAAATAATGTATTTGATCTCTCTTTGCGAATAATGCAGCAGCAATTGAATGAACTGGTGCATCACCCCATCTTTCATAAAAAAATCCTCCTGTTTTATCTAAATAATTAAAAAATTCTTCATAAATTGGTGATCTCCAAAAATCCATATCTGCAATTTCAAAATTTGACCAAAAATGACATAAATTATATGTTTCACCTTTATCATTAGAAATAAAATCTATTAAAGAATTTTTTGAAATATAATCAGGATGAAGTTTTAAAAAATCTTTAATATGACCCCATAATGTTGCAATTGTTGGTTCAAATTCATGAATACTAATTGTAAATCCATAAATTTTATTCTCTGTTCTTAAAAATTTAAAAGGATCTTTATCAATATTGCATGAAAATTTAACATCTGGTTCAACTCTCCAATAATATTTATAATCTTGTAATAATGGATGTTTATAAAAAAAACCAGAATTAAATCGACACATATGTCTATAACTTTCTGAATCTGCATAAATGATTCCTTGTTCAGTTAATTGTTTTCTACCTTCAGCAGCTTTATCTAAATCAATAAATGAAGGATATGACCAATGTTCTTTTGGAATTAATCCAAATTTTGCTTCTCCTGAAACTAAATTTGAAATTTTTGTTTTAAATTCTTTACTAAATTCTTCATTATTCAAAAAAACCCAATCATAATGATACTTTCTATTAAATCTATCTTCTAATTTCCTAACAGATTTAATAATTGACCATAAATCATCATTTCGACAAAGTGTTAATATAGTGGCATTTTCTCTTTGTATATGGGATTCATCATTGAAAGTTTGAGCAGCCCCCTGGGGGTTTAATTTCTCCAGATTTAAATGCTGAGCAGAACTCACAGAACTCACAGAACCAGTGGGTAAAGCATGTGCGGAAGAAGGTGGTTCACTCACTAGTCCAGCACTCGAGCTCAATATCCTATAAAATGCAAAAATAAACGATGCTGTAACCAATGCATAGAGTACATGTATAGTCCGGAGGTGCTTCCTGCTATGACCACTATTACCAGCACCTCCACCACCACCGGGGCCGGTGGCGCCAGCGGTCTGTTGTCGAAGGAACACCACGATCTTGCTCCAAGTAAGATTCATCTTGAAGCCCCTGCACACCCACCAAAGAGATCAAGCACTATTACAAATTTAACACGTTCATAAATTTAAGTATTATATAATGTATGCCCGTTTGAACATCCAAACTTGGCGGCACCCCCCTTGGGCCTTGGGCCTTGGGCATACAAATCAAATATCTTTTTTCGCTTAGACAGAAAAACCCAGCGAGTGAGAAATTGACACGGAAAAAGCACAGAAAAAAGCACGGGGAAAAGCACGGGAAAAAACTGTTTCGCGCCGTTTCCTGCTGTTTCGCGCTGTTTCCTGGCTGTTTCCTGGCTGTTTCCTGGCTGTTTCCTGGCTGTTTCGTGCTGTTTCGTGGCTGTTTCGTGCTGTTTCCTGGCTGTTTCTTGTTTCCGGTTTTGGCAGGGAAGTTTCCGGACTGCGCGCTCGCGGGGATGTGGCGCGGTAGAGGTAAGTCGAGTTTAGTAAAGTTTACTCAAGTTTAGTCAAGTTTAATCAACTTTTCGCTAATTTGTATTGGCATTAGCCACATATGCATACACAGATATGAACTGATGATTTGACGTATTTTTTGTACTAATTAATTTTAATTATTTTAACTTAATTTAACTTTATTTATTTATTTCAATTTAATTAAGATTTTAGAGCCGCTTTCACGACTTCTTCAACTTCATCTATATCATGACTTGGTATACTTGTCATTTCTGGGTTTCCAATATCTTCTTTAATTTGATTAAATAATTCAAAAGATTGCTTATCATGTAAAAATGTAATAGATACACCAGTTCTACCAAATCTACCAGTTCTACCAATTCTATGCAAATATGTTGAAGGATCAGCATGACCATGTTTATCAACTGGAACATCAAAATTCACAACTAATGTAACTGATGGAATATCAATTCCTCTTGCTAAAACATTTGTTGTAATTAAAACTTTTGATCTACCTTCACGGAAATCATCTATAAGTCTATCTCTTTCACCAACTTCTAATTGACCATGTAAAACACTAACTTTATGACCTTGATCACTAAGATTTTTATATAATTTATCAGCTGTTTGTCTTGTACGCACAAATATAATTGATGATGCAATTGTTAAAATTCCATATAATTCACCTAAAACTTCAGTTTTATGTTCTTCAGAATCACAATCCATATATAATTGTTTAATTGCATCAACATTTAATTCATTTTGTTTTAATTCTAAACTATTAGCATTTGGTACCACTTTACTTGCATATTTTTTAACTTTTTCTGGAAATGTTGCACTAAATAAAACAACTTGTGTTGATCTTGGTAATGATTTTTTAACTCTAATTGATTGATCTCCTAATCCTGAACTTGAACCTGCATCACCACCTTCTAACATATTATCAGCTTCATCTAATACAAATACTTTAACTTTTGAAGGATCTAATTGTTTTCTTTTAATTAAATCAGTTACAGTACCAGGAGTACCAACAACTATATGTGATGTAAATTTAGAATCTTTTGCATAACTTTGAGGTATTGCCAATTGAACTTTAATCTTTGTATATTTACCCATCTCACTTATAACATCTAATGTTTGTCTTGCTAATTCTCTTGCTGGTGAAAGACAAATTGCTTGAACTGCATTCAAATTTGGATCAACACGTGATAACATAGTCAATGCAAATGCTGCAGTCTTACCAGTACCTGATTGAGATTGAGCAATCATATTTTCAGGAGGATTTTTCAATAATAATGGTAATGCCTTGGATTGAACTTTTGAAGGACGACTGAATTTTAATGCATAAATACCTTTCAAAAGTTCACTGCTAAGTCCTAAATCTTCAAAAGATTCAGCACTATACAATGGAGAATTTGGATCCGCTTGTAAATCAGCCAATTTCACCTTGACTTCATATTCAGATTGTATAAGACTAACCTCTTTGGGCTCTTCTTTAGGCTCTTCTTTAGGCTCTTCCTTTGATTTTTCCTGGGGTAACTCTTTGGTACTATCATCTGGCTTAATTATGGATTCTGATTCCGTAGTCGAACCATCCTTTGGTTCAGCAACTTTTCCACCCACTTCAGGCTCTACCGGCGTTGAGTTCTTCTCGTCTTTATCCCCCGCAATGGAGAGAGATGCAAGTAAAGTAGACGCATCTACATTTTTCTCTTCTAAAATATTTCAAATTAGTACAAAACTTTCCAATCAACTAGGAACCAAAATCAGAAATCAAACTTGATACATACCGGACATGGTGAAAGGAATCAATTGCAGATTTCAACTATAGACACTAAAGAAATTTTATTGCAATATTAATAAGGCAACAAGACAAGTCTAGAGCTATCCAAAAGTGTCTAATTTATTACCGAATTGGTGTATTTTTCTTGATTTCGCCCTAATTTTTGAATTTTTGAAAAAAACCACATCCGGGTAACACTTCGTTGCGCGTCGATTGGCGCGTCGATCTACACGCCAATCGATATGGTGGCGGCTCTTTAGATTTAAATCATAGTACATGTACATAATATATAATGAATTCTACATTATTTTTAGTCTATAGTGTAAAATAGAGTTAACAAAAGTGCTTTAAAATGAGTGAAAATATGTAGGATACACTATGTGAAAGTTGTCAATATTTAAAAAATGAGTGGATAAAACGCAAAAAAAATTATACAGTCGTTACAAGTAAAAAGGATAATACAGTATTGTTGTGTTTTGTAGAAATGTGTTGTTTGTTTGTTTGTTTGTTTGTTTGTTTGTTTGTTTGTTTGATTGTTTTGATTAGGTCAATCGTTTATTGAAGCACCAGGGCGTTTCCAAGTATATTCGCTATCTTCAATTTTGTAATCCACAATACCCCTTAGAATCTTTATAACCCCGAAAGATTCATGGTACATTTCATCGTAACCTAATTTATTCTTAGATTTATTTCTATTACCAAATTGTGGATTTGCCCATTTACAATTGAGTCCAAGTCTATCACATTCTTGACATTTTGGTTTTGATTCAGAGCATCTTTTCTTACGTGCTCTACAAGTCAAACAACCATAACGTGATCTTGTCTTTTTAGCATTACTACTTGCAGATGATGAAGACCGACGATGTCTAGGTATATTGAAAGATTGTTGATGATCTTGATCTTGATCATATTCTGATTTCTGTGGATATTCCAAAGATTGAGCGGATGAAGATGAAAATGATGCTAAATTTGTAGATGGATTGAGATGAGGCGGTAGAATTGAATTATTCGAAGTTTGTAGCGAAGAAGAAGATTGGGTGTAATCATGCTGAGATGAATTGGAAAGTTGCTGGGCGCTATTAAAATTTGGAGATTTAGGAGGTTGGTATGTATATGAATGCTGATGAGATTGCAATTGTTGTTGTTGGTGTTGTTGATGGTGTTGCTGTGAAAGAGGTTGTCTATACTCTAATCCCAGATGAGACTGATTTGAAGCATTTAAGTTAGGGTGCAATTGAGATGACAGAGAAGGTTGTAGACTTGTGCCACCAATTGAATTTGATTGTTGGAGGATATGTTGTTGTTGTTGTGATAGTGGTGGTGGTGCTGGTGGAGGTGGCGGTTGCTGCGGTTGTTGCTGTGGTTGCTGCTGTTGCTGTTGTTGGTGATTTTGGGAACTATTGGCCTTGGAATCGTTGCGAACTTGTTGGTGTCGCTGATAGGCAGATTTTGTGGTTGTTGAAGAGCTCATACTGGGATAAACATCAAATCTGTAGAAGGAGATATCTTATAAAACAATTGCGTTAAAAGAGCAACGCAGGACGGTCTCTTTTTTTTTGGAGTCCCTTGCTTAGTTTCTTTTTTTCTTCCTTTAAGCTTCAAGTTTTCAATCTGTAAATACGAAGATTGACTTGAAGAAATCGACTCACTGGGAAAACTAATGAGGTAGGTGGAGTGGAGTGGAGTCGAGTGGAGTGGAATGTAGGTGGAGGTGGAGGTGGAGGTGGAGGCAGGTGGAGGCGGGCGGGAGGCGTGGTGTAGGGTGGTAGTATCGAATATTTTTAAAATGCTACCTGTGACTGTGAGAAGGAGAATTGTATTACAGTAATACGCAGTGGCGATTAAAAGAGGTGCGTAAGATGTAGAGAAGAGTTTCTGCGAGAGCGGTTGCAGAATAAAAGAGAAGACAGAATGCTTAAAGAAAAAGACAATATGGAAAATATGGAAAATATGGAAAAAACGACCAGTAGAATAAGGTAATATAAAGCAAATAAAGAGCAAAATAGAGCAAAATAGAACAAAATAGAGCAAAGTGAAGTAAAGTAGAGTAAAGTTAAAATAGAAAAATAGAAAAAATAAAAAAAGAATTTAAGAAAATGTACCAAATTACATAGTTAACGAGTGTTTCAATTTAGATTCAAGTTCAGGAGTAAATGGGGGCAGCAGCTATTTCAGGCTTGCTAATGCTGATTGAGATCAGACAATACAGGGGTGGGATTCATAAAAGCGCAAATACACAGAATAAGTTACATCACAGCACAGCAGCAAGCGAGAAAGACACAAGCTTTCTGGTGCGCGCACGCCGCGCACTTGCTCATTACTATATTTGTATGCGCATCCATGCGTATCCATGTGCGAAAGCGCGCGAAAATGTGCGAAAATGTGCGAAAATGCGTACAACTGCATGGGTATGTACGTAGGACGCGTTCGCATGCGAGACACATGCACGCGGGTGCATGTGAGGGGCAGTGCGGCTATGCGCGATGGCTAGAAGTGCTGTACGACGAGCGCGCAGAATGCCCTGCGGGCACTCCGCCAGTGCTCGCGGTGCTCGCAGCTGCCAAAAAGGGGAAAAAACGCCCAGGGAACGCCCAGGATTCCCAGATTGCCGTTGCACGACAGAGACAAAACAGACGACAAACAGACTTCTTTCTTACCACTAGTCACTTCTAGTCACCGAGTGGGTTTTAATGATTTGAGTGGCGCGCTGTGTCAAAAGGGAGTAAAGCATAGAATAATTTATGACTTATTTTTCATAAACGATTTTTTTTTTTTCACCCTACACTGCAGCGTGTGCAAATGCAACACGACGATGCGGTGTCAATTCTAGTTCTAGATAAAAGCAGCCGTGCTTGTCGGCTGATTGATTGATCAGTCGATTCACTCTTTGCAAGCCAGATAGCGGAAGTCGGACAGGAGTTAATACAGGAGTGGGATTTGGGCCACATGCTATAATTACAGAGAAATGATCTTTGTATTAAAAGTAGATGGCGCAGGGAAGATGACGAAGGGTACGGTACAGACCCGGTCAATACCGCCAAAACAATAAAAAAAATTTCAATTTATTTCAATTTATTTCAGGCTGATTATCTTTTCAAATTGAGATTCCGAAATTTTTCAATTTTTCAAAGATCTTCCCTCGAAAATCTCGAAAAACTTGTTACGGTATTTATGTACATTGCTGTATGTACATTATGTACATTAAGTACATTAATATGTGGTGTGTCACCGTATTACAGTATTTGCAGTTTGCAGTATTTGCAGTTTGTAATATTTGCAGTTTGTACTGTTTGCAGTTTGTGGTGTTTGCAGTTTGTGGTGTTTGCAGTTTGCAGTGGCTTTACCACCAATGAAACACGGGACTTAAATCCATTTTTTTAATTTTTCAATTCGATCACACGCAGCACTTGCCTGATACGTCCACTGCACATACGCGAAACGCAAAACATAATTTACAATCCACAAACACCAACAATCACAAACATAAACATAAACAAATGCTCACTTTCACGTTCACGTGCACGCTCATGCTCATGCGCTAGCGCAAAATCGGCAGCAGGTGCGGGGTAGTGTATGGGTGACTATTCAATTTCAGAAGCGCCCGAGAAAGCGATTGAGCTCTTCTATTGTCTTGAATAAATACTGAGTGACGGGCACCCTGGCGTAAGTGCGGATGCGGCGCATGCATCTGCGAAATGTACGTAGTAAATGTGGGTGCATTACTCGAGAAAGAAAGAGGAAAAAAGGTCGGTTGTCTCCGGTACGAACATGACCCCTATTCGGTGTTTCAGTTCGCCGTTCGAAAATACCCTTCTGCACAGTATCGCATTCTAAACCTTAAGACCCCCCGAAGGAGCACAAAAGGGAAAAAAAACACGAAAAAACGAAAAAACGAAAAAAAAACACCGGAAAAAAAACAAAACTACCAGCGCTTTTAAGTTTGACTGCTTTAATACGAGAAAAAAGGGAGATGATACTGTACGAGGACTTATTAGCCCATAGCGGGTTTGTTCGCTGAAAACCCACAAACTAGCAAAGGGGGTGGTAAAACGGATGCGATTAAACTTTTCCAAG
Organism: Wenyingozyma succiphila; assembly: GCA_001599255.1. Classification (NCBI taxonomy): domain Eukaryota; kingdom Fungi; phylum Ascomycota; class Pichiomycetes; order Pichiales; family Pichiaceae; genus Wenyingozyma; species Wenyingozyma succiphila. The sequence continues at coordinate 49,147 of BCGL01000012.1, forward strand.
TTTAATTCTTTTTTTCTTTCTTTGTTTTTATTTCAATTAAAATATTCGTTTTGAAAGGGATATTTATGTATAAATAATATCCACTTTATTACACCACAAAGCCTAAAATTCAATTTTTATTCTCCCATACCTTTAAAAAATAAGACAAATTTTATTTTTTTCCACTTGTAAGTTCCGGAATGTTATATGATTATGTAATATATATGTACATTCACAGCTGTGCACGGTTGTGTTGCCGATTTGGGTAGAGTCACGTGCCGGTGATTATGGTCACGTGTGTCATGTGTCTGTGCACGGATGTTGCATGAACTGGAACACCTGTACACCTCAAAGACGCGTCTGCATCACGCGGCAGTTAGCAGTACTGAAATGCCAAATGATTTGCTTTAGAAGACAGTGATTTACACCGATACTGGCACGCACAGCTGGACTCTGAGAGAAAGACAATCCGTCATGACAGCGACAAAGTATCCGTTAGAACTAGAGCTTCCTTGGTATGTGTTTTTATCTCCGATGAGATTCTGATTTTTGCCAATCTTACTAACTTTTTTTCTTAAATTAGGGTTGAAAAATACCGTCCAATCACGCTTGATGATGTGGTGGGGAATAAAGAGACAGTCGATGCTCTGAAAAGAATAGTCAAAGAAGGTAATTTACCACATATCATAATCTCGGGATTGCCCGGTATAGGTAAGACAACATCGGTATTATGTCTTGCTCGAGAATTATTAGGACCCGAACTTTTAAAAGAAGCAGTATTAGAATTAAATGCATCGGATGATAGAGGTATTGATGTTGTAAGAAATACTATCAAACAGTTTGCACAGAAAAAAGTTCAATTACCACCAGGTCGTCATAAAATAGTCATTTTAGATGAAGCAGATTCAATGACTCCTGGTGCTCAACAAGCATTAAGAAGAACAATGGAAATTTATTCAAATACTACAAGATTTGCATTTGCATGTAATCAATCCAATAAGATCATAGAACCTTTACAGAGTAGATGTGCTATATTAAGATACAATAAATTAGCAGATGATGAAATCTTGAAAAGATTATTACAAGTGATTGAATATGAAAAAGTTGAATATACTTCAGATGGTCTTGAAGCTTTAATTTTTACTAGTGAAGGTGATATGAGACAAGCAATAAATAATTTACAAAGTACAGTAGCTGGTTTTAAACTGGTCAATTCAGAGAATGTTTACAAATTGGTTGATTCTCCACATCCTTTAATAATCAAAAAAATGATTTTGACCGTGGTAGAAAATAAAAATAATATTGATAAATCTTTACAAATTTTAGATTCTCTTTGGTCAAAAGGTTATAGTGCTGTGGATATAGTGACAACATCTTTTAAAGTCACCAAATCAATCTTCCAGATAGAAGAATCAAAACGTTTAGAAATCATCAAGATAATAGGTTTCACCCATATGAGAATATTAGAAGGTGTTGCAACTTATATCCAATTATGTGGAATGTTGGCCAAATTGGCCAATATCAACTGATTATGTAATATATTTTTTCCTTCTTTACTACAGTATAAGATTATGTATACGTAAGGTAAACCTGCAGTAGCATTTACACATGATCAGCCAAAGTTGGTTTGGCTATTTTATTACTTGACTCTGTATAATCAATTGACAATGAATAGGATATCACGAAGGTCGATCTCACAGCAGCAGCCGCCTAAGATCATAACCTCTTCGAGAAACCATTCTCACAGAACTCACCATACTTCAAGCGAAAGAGAAGATGGCGTTTCAAGTTTGGACAAGTTGAAAACTGTATTAAGGCCAGAATGGGAAGTGGACCATCTTGATGAAACAGGGGATGATGCTAATCATAATGAGGCGCTAGATTTGCTCCTTGAACAACTTTCAACATCTTCCAATCTGAATACTTTGCAAGAATTACGATACCTTTTGACTCAAAGACAATCCTCATTTCAATCAAAAGAGGATTTTGAAGCCAAAATTGATATATTTAAAGAATATAATCAAATTGTCATTGATTCACGGAAATTCTTGAAACCTTTATTTGATTATTTAGATCATTTTGAAAAACAATTGAGTCAATTATCTCGTGGTATGGAATTCTTGCAACAAAGATCAGAATCTTTAAATGCTGAAATTGGAGATAAAAAACAATTAGACAGCAAATTGATTCCAATTATAAATGATCTTACCATACCTCCGGATTTAATAAGGTCTATAGTTTCTGGAAAGATTGATTCGAAATGGATTGAAAGTTTAAAATTCATCTCTGAGCGAAGAGAAATTTATTTTAAATATAGTCAAAATAATGAAACAGAAGGGAAGCCAAAGATAAAAGGATTGGTTGAACTCAACAAGATCTTGGATGCACTGGAATTACGAGCCGTGGAAAGAGTTAGAGATTTCTTGATTGTTCAAATCAAAGCATTGCGCAAGAATAATGTTTCTTCACAAGTTGTACAAAAAGAATTACTTGAAGTTAAAGAAATTTTCCCCTTTTTACATTCAAAACATCCACAATTGGCAAATGAATTAAGGCAAGCATATACGTATACGATTAGATGGTATTATCATCAAAATTTCGTCAAGTATCTTTATTCCTTGGAGAAATTGAAACTTCATGTACCAGATAAAAGAATTATATTGGGAGTAACAGATGATGAATCTCATTCTAATTCTCAAAAATCCAGTTTCTTGAGTGCTTTATCAAGTGGTACATCATCTTCATCTTCCAATAATTCCAATTCATCATCTTCAAGCATCACTATTTCAGAATATCTCAATCTTGGTAAACGATTAGATTCTTTGAAAGTTGAAAATCAATCTGTCATACTTGGTCAAATAGCAGAATCAAATAAGATGGTTCATTGGTTAGAAATTGGATTCAAGAATTTCAATCAAGCTTTGTTAGATAATGTATCAACCGAATACTTATTCCTATCTGAATTTTTTTTCCAACAAGAACCAAATGATCAAGTGAATGAATTATTTAAATTAATCTTTCATCCAACATTTCAATTGGGTGTTAATTATACGCGATTTTTGGTAAGTGATACTTTTGATTCATATGGCGTTTTAATCTGTATTAGATTGATACAAAGAATGGAATATGAATCCCAACATCGCAGAATACCTGTTATTGAAGATTATTTGAATTTACAATTAATTAATCTTTGGCCCAAATTTCAAAAATTGACCGATTTGAATTGTGACAATATGAAACGTATTCTTTCACATTCATCAACTTTCATATCAAGACATCAACAGTCTTCAAGTTCAACCGCTCCTTTACAACTTTCTCAACATTTTGCAATGTATGTGACGGGACTGTTGAAATTAACATCAGATACTTTTTATGAAGTGGAAACATCTGAACCACTGACAAATAGTGTCAGTAGACTTACAAGCGTTTATGAAACTGTTTTGACAAAGTTGAGTACAGGTATAAGCAATGGTAATGAACAAAGGAAGGAATTGTTCTTGTACAATAACTATTTCTTAGTATTGACCATCTTGACCGAAGTTGATGATTCAAAACTTGCTCAATCTCAAAGAGAGCATTTCGAGCAATTAGTAGAAGCTTATAAACAGTAATGGGCGTATATAAATGTTTAATTTGAGCATTTGAATAGATTGTGGTTTTTGGGAAGGAAAGGCTTAACAAAAGAACCATTGAAGGCTTCTAGATGTGGGCGAAATTTCAATCACAGCTCGTAGTTTCAAGTTCCAATCGAACTTGATTAGAATCGCTGCTCTCGTTTTTACACGCTCAAAAGCTATTACTATCTGAGAGAAGAAAGTACGTGGCTCAACGGCAATTAACCGTTAATCTGGTTGTTCTTCGTTGCACAGGGATACTTTCAGGTATGTCTGATCTGCCGCCCTCATTTATTTCCTGATTCGGCAAGCCTGCAGGGTGTAATAGGGATAAAGCCGATTTTCCAGAACTTCATGGTATGTTGAGCAAGGATTTCTACATTTCAGGAGCAAATACTGAATCTGGGAAAACTGAATTAGGGATTGCTTCCTTCAGAATACCGCCTCGAGCTCTAAGGGAGGATGTAACCGGCCATATGTCATGGTAATAATCTGAAAAAAAAAAATTCTGTCATTTTTGTAGTGCAGTATTCGATTCCGAGAACTCAAGGATGATGAGGTTACGCAGATCCCTGAACATGTGATTTGATACAGTATTGAGTGTTTGAAGTCTCATATCCCTTCTCATTTAAGACTACACCTATGAAGAGCTCTGCGTAGAATAATAAATCGCCCTGGTGATTGCTCCGAAGTCAAGAGCGACACCACGTGAGTAGACACTGCTACTACTGTTAGACATCATTTCCATCAGAAGATGGTTTGAGCAATTGACATTCCATTTTTGAATGCCCTGCGCATATTCTTCGCCAATTGCCTTCATTAGTTCTACAAATAATTAGGCATATTAAATTATTCAATTTTCTTGGATGATATTTTTCAAAGAGCTATATCAATTAAGTACATACGGAATAAGATTTACTCTTGTTTGACTTCAAAAGGAGTCAAACGTAAGTAAGGCTTGATAACTCTGAATTTTGGGAAGAGAGTTTTAGCTTCTTCGTTAGAGACAGATGGGTGAACAATGACATCATCACCTGGAACCCAGTTAATTGGGGTAGTGATTCTGTTTTTGTCACCAATTTGTAAAGAGTCAACAACTCTCAAGACTTCAGCAGTATTTCTACCAGTAGAAGCTGGGTAAGTCAAAATTAATCTAACCTTCTTCTTTGGGTCAATGATGTAGACGGATCTGATGGTTAATTGAACACCTTTGTCATCAACATTGGTGGCATCTTGGAAATCAATTTGGTCAAAGGCCAAGGCGACTTCTCTCTTTGGGTCAGCAATGATTGGGAAAGTCAAGTGAGAACCGGTGATTTCATCGATATCCTTGATCCAAGCTTTGTGGGAGTCGGCGGTGTTGGTGGATAAACCAATCAACTTAACACCTCTCTTGGTGAATTCTGGTTCCAATTTAGCAAAGGCACCCAATTCGGTGGTACAAACAGGAGTGAAATCATCTGGGTGGGAGAAGAAGACAACCCATTGGTCACCAATGAATTCGTGGAAGGACTTAAGTGGACCGTTGGAGGTCTCAGCAGAGAAGTCTGGGACGGTAGAACCCAATCTCAAGGCGTTGTTTGGTGGGGAGAGAGACATTTCGTGGTATCAATTGAGTCAAGACTGAATGATTGATTGGAGAGAAGAAACAGAAAAGAAAGAAGTAGGAGGTAAATCAGTACTTAAATTCCAAATGGACGACCAACAATCCCAATTTATGGTCCGATCAGCTTGCAGAAACCTCTAACCCCGGCCAGCAAATTGAGAGAATTGAAAGAATTGAGAGAATTGAGAGAAAGGAGACAAACCCTGCTTCGCCAGCGCTGCCTGCCTGCCAAAGTGGCCAAATTGCCTGCCAAATTGGCAAAATTGGGCCCAATTTCCTGCCCCTCGATGGAGAAACTGGAGGTTCAAAACGCTCTCTGCCCTGAAAAGTCTGGAAAGCGCTGGTTAACTACGGGGGAAAGCGTTGATGCGAGATCACGTGAGTGTGGCTAATCGCCAGCTTTTCCTAGCTTTCGCCAGCTTTCGCTACGCCTGCCAGACGCCGAGGTCGAGGTCTGAAAAATATTTAGTTTTTCCAGAGTTTTTTTCAAAGAGGACGCAAAACGGGGAGGCCCCGTGTTCTTATGTAATCACGTTCTTATGTAATCAAGTGGATTCGTTTTTTTTGATTGCTTCCTTACGTAAGCTCAGTCGGTCTCATTTGGAGGCGGTGTATGATACCCCAGGCCTCGGGGTTTCATCGACTGTGAGGTGGAAAATGTCATTTCTGCTGTAGTGTCCTGCGGGGTCAAAGTCGTAGGAGGCAGAGATTATGGAATCGTCAATGTCTTGCTCACTGATGAGCAGACCCTCCTGGCCTCTCAAGGGGCCGGCCACGATCTCACCCAATGGATTGACAATGACTGATCCTCCGTTGATGACGTTGCGGTCTTTCTCCCACGTGGGTAGGGTAAGACCAGATTCTTCGGGCTTTGGCATGAAAGATACAGCAGAGACAACAAATATTCTTCCTTCACTTGCAATTGTTCTGATCAAAGAAGTCCAGCTGTCTCTTTCATCTACAGTAGGAGCAACGTAAACTTTAATTCCTTTGAAATAGAAAGATGTACGCAGTAATGGCATGAAATTCTCCCAGCAAATAGCACCACCAACTCTTCCAATCTTGGAAAGTTCTGGTGCAGCTAAAGTAGATCCATCACCTTGTCCCCAAATTAGTCTCTCACTTGCTGTTGGCATGGTCTTACGATGCTTGGCAACATAACCCTTTTCAGTATCGATATACACAATCGAACAATACAGGGTCTTACCGTCTCTTTCAATGACACCACAAACAATATTAGCACCTGTTCTCTTACTCAATCCTTCTAAAGCAGTAATCTCTGGTCCTGGAATACTGATGGATTGTTTGAAATATTTCGTAAATGCTTCTCTACCTTCTGGAGTTCTGTAACCTACATATGTACCAAAAGATGATCCCTTGGGATATCCACCCAAAGTTGCCTCAGGAATGACAACAAGATCAACTTTTTTCTCCTTCAATTCTTCTTCATATGATAGAATCTTTTCCAATGTATTTTGAGTGTTATTTGGATCATATCCGATCTGTAATGCTGCCAAAACTGTCTTTTTATTACCCATTTTTCTATGTGTTTGCTAAAATATATGTTCAACTATGTCTTCAAAGTGTAAGAAAAAAAAAGCTTAACTCAAATTTCACGAAATTGCATGGCCGTCGCTCTCATCTTATCTCTTGACATTTATTTCTTACTCAGATTGATATCTCAATTCAGCAGTGAGTGAACAATAAGAATTTTGAAAAAATACCCGAGATTTTTATAGCAGAGTCATTTGGCAGGGGGGAAAAATTCCGATTTCCGGTTCGCTCCTTAGTGGAAGGGTCGTTGTCCGAGTCAAAATTCGAAAATCAAGGCAAATTTGCTTCCACTACCCCACAGCAGCACTAATGAGTCTGGGTAGTTCTCCATGAGACTACACATGAGCCAGGACATATTAAACAGTCATACAGACAATCTGTCTTGGGGTCATCGGTAGAATTAGAAGTCAGATTTTCACTTTCTCAAGTAAAACATTTTCCCATGTTGAAAATTTAATTTTGAGACAAGTGCTGAAACACTGTACTATTTACAGAAAATCAACAAAAATCTTGCAACCACAGAATGAAAAATTCGATGTAGAAATATCTTCCAATATAACGAATTTCCCACGACATACGTCTTTTCGATAAGTCCTTTCAAGTCTTGGTAGAAAAGTACGAATGTGACGTGACTGCTGTGTAATTTTGGTATTGATAGATTGTGTAAGGTTTCAGATGCCGAGAGCCCTGACTTCAAGAGATGGTGCATCCTTGTGATGCTGTACGCAAGTTGGATCAATGTACTCCTGCTTGGTATGTTTCGTCAAGTGCGACCAACACGAGCATATTGTACAGTTGTTAAAGCATCAAAGACGCCAGGGTTTTTTAATCTCGAATTTGTTTCCGTTCGCGTCAGGCTTTCAGCCGCGAAGATCTGCATAAGACCGGTTTAACGTCTTTTGATGCAACGGCGGAAGCGGAATCGCCAAACTCACAACAATCAAGACATACAATAAAGCGGTAAAACCGCAAAAGTACGCTGATCTATCTTATTGTGGCTCTGATATTGTAATAAACATAAGAACATACATCTCGAAAGACTCTTGTATGGAAGAAGTTTACAAAATGAAAGACTTGCACTGTGTGAGCTTACAAGGTTAGCACTGACTGGTTCTATCACTTAGTTTCAACATGTCCAAAACACCTTTCTTAGGAATTCTACAAGTGGATACAAAATTTCACAGACCAAAAGGTGATGTGGGTAATTTAGAGACATGGAATATACCTGTTAAGATTAGGGTTGTTGTCGAGGCATCTAGTGATGAAGTTGTCACCAGCTCAAGAAATTACAGCCAAGAATTCATAGATGCATGGATAAAAGCAGCGAAAGAATTGGTTGATGATGGTGCTGCTGCAATTATAACATCTTGTGGATTTTTGGCTACTTTACACCCACATATTCAGGCACAAGTAAGTGTTCCTGTTGGAACCTCTGCACTTCTTCAAATACCTCTTGCCAAACAGTTGATCCCAAGGAGCAAGCAATTGGGGATCATTACATTTGATGCAGATAATTTAGGGAAAGACCATTTATTAGCAGTTGGCGCACCTGAAGACATCCCAATTGTTGGTGTCACTCCAGGAGGAAAGTTTCAAAGAATATTACGTGACGGTGAACCATACGATTATGATGCCATAGAGAAAGAAGTATTGGAAGCTGTTGAAAAATTACAAAAGAGTGTTCCTAATCTTGGTGGAATTATACTTGAATGTACGAATATCCCTCCTTTCAAGCATGCAATTCAAGAAAAGTCAGGTGTTCCTGTATGGGATATTATCAATTTTGGTAACTATCTATACGAAAACACTGTTTCAGTAAATTACAAATAAATAGATATTGTTCTAAAAAAAAACTATTCAGTATATTTAAAATCTTGATCTGTACTACGAGGGTCATCTTGAACAGACCGTTTTCCGATTACAACATCTTTGAGCCTGTTGACGTCTTCAAAATCATTTGGATTTCTCCATTTGAAAAGTTGTGTGTATTCATTGGATCTGCCCTCGATAACATCAACAACAAACTTTCCAAGAACAGGTAAGAACTTGAATCCATGACCAGAACCACCAGTGACAACAAGCAATCCTTGTTTTCCTGGAGCATAATCAACGATAAAATCATCATTGATAGTATCAGTATACCATAGTAAAGGTGTACTGTGTATTCCAAATTCAGCAAGATCAGGCACAATGGCTTTGATGAATTTCTTTGCTCCAAGGACGACACTTTTAGCCAATTTACTCTCTGGAGGATTTGAATTGACTGTAACTGGAACAGAAATGACTTTACCATCATCAAGTTTAACAGGATTTGTATGCTTGAAATCTCTTGTGATTAATTTCACATACCCTTCTGGAGATCTTGGGAACACACCAAAATTACCAATTTTACTTGTATCATCATTTTGACCTTCTGTCCATATGTAAATTGGAAACTTTTCAGGAGAATATTTATCTCTCAAATCTTCCCTGTCATCAGGAATCTTGACAATAATGACATTTGCTTGCTGAGCCTCATTGAGACCTGCTAGATCGGGTAAAAGAGAAGTCGACCATGGCCCCGCAGCTAATACAGTCAAATCAGCAAAATGTTCATTACCGTCTTCTGTTATGACCCCTTTTATTTCACCGCCATCTTGAATGAACTTAGTTACTGTTCCTTGTCTCCCAGTGACAAATTTTACACCTTTAGAACGCAATAGTTTATTTACGTACAAAGCAGCATTGTAAGCGTACAATAATCCAGAGGTGGAGTCCAAAACACCGGAAATCTTTTCTGTCTTACTGACAATGATTGGCTTCAACTTGTCCTGCCAGCCTTCTTTCTTTGCCCTTGCTATGTCTTTTTCGTCATTGATATCGAACTGAGTGTCTCGAAGACCGGATTCAGAGAAATGTTTCAAATGAACTTTTTCTTTCTCCGGTAACTCGTCACTATCATAAACACGAAGGAGACCACTGGGTTCGAATATTTTCAAGACATTGAGATAATCTTCAATATCTTTCTCATCGGTGACTTTCTTGATTTCCTTGTCCCACTGCAAGAAGTGCTCTTTTGCCTCTAATGCTAACTTGTGGTAGTGCTCGTCCGCATAATAGGCTCTGAAAGTTTTGTTAAAATCTGCAGAAGCAGTATCGGCACCGTAATCGACGTGGTAATGGAGTTTCAAGAGGTCCAATCTATCGAAGATTGTGACATCTTTGTAACCGCTGTTGACTAGGTGTAGAGCAGAACTCAGTCCAAAGACACCCGATCCAATGATTATGATCTTACTTTCTTTGCTGTAACTCATTTCCGGTATGTGTGAAGCAGAAAGCCAATTGTTGTGATTCGACTGCTCATCATCAAAACCTGGTTTATAGAATTGTTATATGATCTATATTCCCGCTTGTAATGACAAGAGAAGAGTGTGGCAATATTGCGAATAACATTGCCCAAGTCACATTAGATTGCGGAGCCAAAAAAACCTAATTCCGCCAATATAGTTTAGTCTGCTTTGAAAAAACGGTCGGTTATACCCTGCATGAAACCAGTTGCGGAAGCGCAAAAAGGGGTTCCGCAACATGGCGGTGGCTTAATTTTTTGTTTTTGATTGCATATAGTTAATGCAGATATTTTTCCGGTATTTGAACGGGTTCCTGGATTGATCGAAGACAATAAGAGCTTTTGATAAAGAACTGCGAGCCATTGTATATTACCATTGCGCTATTGCGTTGATATTCGGAATTCTCAGCATCTAATATTTGGCAGCATTAACCCCGATTGTGGTGGCACATGGCTTTAGCGCTCTTTGACAACTTGCGACGCGAAGCCATACTTTTCCATCTTTGATAGACTTGGCTGGGTATATTTATTGATTGATCCGCAAGTTCGATCACTCACAAGATGGGGAACCTGATACTTCCGAGCTTGGAAAAGCTCAAGACTCTGCTAAGACACTACAATATGGCAAGTAAATATGATGCTCTAGATCAGAGCTCAGGGTCTTCGACAAAGGTTCCAGTTGTTGTTGAGGTAACCGAAGACACAGAGGATGGAAAAGTGATTGCTTCTAAGAATGCAGATGTTACTCTTCAGCTCTTCGCCGAATATGAAGCTGAAACACCCGAATTGACTCCACAAACTGAAAGAAAACTTCAACGCAAACTTTGGTTGAGAATTTTGCCTATTATTTTCATGGTGAATTTTATGTTGTTCATGGATAAAAATGCAATGGGATACGCATCATTACTGGGATTATTTGAAGATACAGATTTGAACCAAGCAAAGTATAACAACTTACAAACATTGTTTTATGTCGGTTACTTGATCGGCCAACTTCCAAGTCACTTTTTGTTTCAAAGATTACCTCTTTCAAAATACATCACTGTTGTCACGGCTATTTGGGCCTTCACATCTCTTGTTCAACTGGGTGCCAAAAGTTTTGCTCATTTGGCTGCCATAAGATTCTTTTTGGGGCTCTTTGAGAGTGGTGTAACACCTGCACTTGAGCATACAATTGCAATGTGGTTTACGCCATCGGAACAAGCAATGGTCAATCCAATTTTCTGGATCAGTTGTCTGGCTCAAGGTATTCCTGGTGGTCTCATTGCTTATGGTACACAATTTGTTGATGGTATTAGTCCTTGGAAAATTTACTGGATTATTATCGGAAGTGTATCGGCTATTTTGTCAGTAAGCGTTTTCTTCTTCTATCCTGACAACCCAGCCACTTACAGATATTTCACGGTTCACGAGAGAATTCAGGTAATCAAGAGAATCAAACAAGCAACAAATTCGTCCATAGAACAGAAAACAATCAAAAAAGAGCAAGTTTGGGAGGCTTTAAGGGATCCAGTGAGCTGGCTATTTGCTTTGTTTGTGTTCCTTAGTATGCTTTGCAATAATATCAGTTTCCAGTCAGCTATTCTTTACAAACAATTAGGCCTTTCAAACTTACAATCTACTCTTGTCGGTGTCGCATCTGCTGGTTGGAGTGCCGCCATTTCAATAGCTGCCACTATTTTACTTTCTATTTTCAGAGCCCAAAGTGCCCATGTTGCTACATTTTTTGCCCTGATTGCCCTTCTTGGTGGTATTTTAGCCGTATCATTGCCTTTCCATTCTACAAAGGGTATTCTTGCTGGTATATTCTTAACCAATTCGAATGGAAATACATTCATTGCATCCTTTTCTTGGAGTCAGTCATCAGCTGCAGGTTACACCAAACGTTTGGTTAGAACTGCTTTATGGTCAATTTCATATGCAGTGGTCAACCTATTCTCTTCCCAGCTTTGGAGAGCTAAAGACAAGCCTCGTTATAAGCCAGCTTGGATCACCATGATTGTAGGCTCATGGTTTGCTGCTCCTGCTATTCTGCAAGTGATAAGATTTATACTCGCTAGAAGAAACAGAGAAAGAAGACAGTTGATCGAAGACATCAAGAATGGAGTCGTTGAGGATACTATTGGATACGTGACAACAACGGACGAAGATGGAAACCAAATTAAAACGAAGGTCGACGTCTCCATGTTGGATCTCACGGATCTCGAAAACAAGAAATTCATTTATCCGTTGTAATTTCTTTTATTATACGTATTGCGTTATATATCACTCGGGCAGTGAGATCGCCAGGAAGTAATACAATAAATTAATTATTATGCGTGGTCTGTTGTGTACCTATATTAAAATTTGTTCCCTCTTATTGTCGGGGATTTCATGCGACTTGTGGCTCAAACAAATATGGAGTCGCCAGCTGCGACAAACGCCTACTGATCCGAAGTGCAAGTAATACGCCATACCGAAAAAGAAGTTACGATACCCCCTGGTAATGAAATTAATATGTGTGGGAATCAGGAACTGTGTGCATGTGCGGCTGAGCGTTTTTATTGTACCAATACAAGGAGACGGGGGTTGAAAGCAGTTACACCATGGGCAATGCCGATGGCAACGGACAAGAGGGTAACGCAAAGCTAAATTCCACCCCAAATTGTGAACAAAAAATACTTTTTCAGACTAAAATTATGGCTCACAGCATACAATTACATCTTCCATGTAGTAGCGGCCGCAAACCGACCATCTCACACTCATTTTCGGTTTCCATCCACAAAGTCTAAATTCGGCTGTCGGGCAGGGGCAAGATACGCCAATGTGGTTTTCGAATCTTTCGCTAGACTTTTTTGTCGGTCTTGGCGGTTCCTCACTGTCTTGGCAGAAAGAACATGTGCATGAATCCCGGAAGCGCGCGGTTCAACTGTAAATGGGGCCGTTTGCGGGAATTCGGCACTCAGTTTAAGCCAGCCCGGTGCCGCTCTCCGTTTTATGTGGAAATGACATTATGCTCTCTTTACACTTACATTTTCAGGTGAAAGCCGTAAGTAATAATAAGTTAACATCTCAAGTTATCAGCGTGAGAGGAATAATGTAAATCTGCAGCGCACAGTTTAATGCACAATTTGGGCCACATTTTGAGGCAAGGTGAGCGAAAGCGTAAGTTTGATACAGGAAGGATTTGCGTTCAATCGCACTTAATTCGAGGGTACTGAGTATCCCTCTACTTGAGCCTCGAATGGCTGCAGGTCTAAGAGTGGGTAAGCGATGAATCGGACTGCAGGCGAAATTTAATCGTGGTGTCGCTCAAAACATGATGAGGCTTGCATGTAAATTTGCGAACCGCAGTGCTATTTCAATGACGCCACCCCCCCTTACACAGTTCCTGCTAACGGCAGAATAATCATAACGGGGTGGACCAATCTGCCAAACAAGGATTAGCGATATCCTTTTTTACAATGAACTGTTGGATTGACATGTCTTGGCACTACTATCACCCCTCCAACTCGTGTAATGTTCTATTTTGTCTCTGAAAGAAAGGACTTTCTTTTACCCGGAGAATTCAATCACGTTCACAGATTATGTTGTAATATACTTGTAGAGCAAAAACCTTCTGTCACCTGTAAGGGAAAGCGGGCTGTACTTTGTGGTTTAGGCAGGGATCGTGCAAGTTACAATTACGTCCAAAATGACTGGTGCTTATTATGCTGCACGCAAAATTCGGAATTCGTAGGAAGGCTTTGAAAATCACGTATTAATGCAGACACTGAGGCTTCATTTCCACGACTGCACCATGCTGTTACATTTTATAATGTTCATCCTGCGTTATCTGTAGCTAAAGATGTTTTTTTCATCGGTCTTTGAAAAAAATTTGAATTGTTCATTACAATACGCAATACGGTAGTGATGGTCTGTAATTCAACACTTTTCAGAGATCAGGACATCTTGAGAACAATGTATAAATATCCGAGTAAGGTCTTTGAAGGCAAGGAATGTAGATCTCGTTATGGAGCATATCAATCATCTCCCGCTTTGGACATCGGCCCATCATGAGCGATTCCAGTCTACCCAAGGTTGAAAATGAGCCAATAAAAAACAACTACGTAACCGAAGTTGTTGAACAAGAAGATAGCAGTGATATCGATACCATTCAAGATATCGATTATAAGCCAACTGATGTTGATCAACTTTGGAAACCAAACAAGTTTGATGATACACTTTCTGGGCAAATTATAAGGCTGAAGAATCTCTTCAGAAAGAATGCCGATATAGATGATCATAAAATCGCAACCAGACTCTCTGTTTTCGAAGATGAAGACCCTGAACTGGCTAGAAAGTATTGGCCAACACCAAAATACGAAAACTACAAATCTTTTGATCCATATTACAGATGGGATTTCAAAGAAGACAGAAGAATCACAGCAAAGATTGATTGGAGAATCTTCACATCAGTTTGTATTCTCTTCTTCTCTTTGAATTTAGACAGAAGTAATCTTGGATCGGCCGTTGCTGGTGGTTTTCTTAAAGATATGAAACTCACTACCAATGATTACAATTATGGTAACTCTTTGAGATCTACAGGTTTCATCATTTCTGAAATTCCATCTCAGATGATCGGTAAAAGATTCGGACCAGATTGGTGGATTCCTTTGCAGGTTTGTATTTGGAGTTTTATTTCATGGGTTCAATTTTTCATGAGGTCCAGGTCTGCATTTTGGGCTTTAAGATTTATGCTTGGTATAACCCAAGGAGGATTTATCGCTGATGCAGTCCAATACTTGTCTTATTTTTACACCAGAGAGCAAATCACCGTTCGTCTATCTTTGTTTTGGTTCACACTATCTGGATCTGCTATTATTAGTAATTTCCTTTCCATTGGTTTCCTCAAAATTAAACTTCACAATCTGGAAGGTTGGAGGTGGCTGTTCTTATTTGATGGTCTTATCACATTGACTTTGGGAGTTTCTGCCTTCTTCTTCATGGTCCCTGGTCCAACACAAACAAGAACAAAAATCAATCCTAAAGGTGTGTTTACTAGACATGAAGAGATCATTATAACAATGCGTATTCTTAGAGATGATCCTTCCAAATCAGACATGCATAATAGAGAAGCTATCAGTTTCAAAGAATTTTTAAGAACTTTAATGGATTATGATTTATGGCTTTTGTTTATCATTTCCTACATGTTCGAAATTCCAGGAGGTCCAATCAGTAGTTATCTGAATATCAATTTGAAATCTTTGAAATTTTCGACAGATAAAATCATCTTTCTTGGGGTCCCTATCGAATTCTTCACCATGATCAATATTGTTTGGATCACTCTCCTATCAGAAGCGATAGATGAAAGGGCTTTGGTGTGTTGTATCGAGCAAATATGGGTGTTAATATGTGTGGCTATTGAATGGGGTGCTGCTCCAAAGCTGAAAGCATGGCCTCAGTATGCCGTTATGTTCTTTGCAACCTCTGCTCCCTCGTCGCAACCAATTGTCGTCTCATGGTTATCTCGTGTCTCTTACTCTGTCAGAGCAAGAACAATCGCCTCTCCAATTTCAAATATTGGTGTTCAACTTGCCGGTCTTACTTCCTCCAATATTTATAGAAAAGACGATGCTCCTTACTATAAAAGAGGTAACAAGGTTTTGACAGCTCTTGCTCTGGTTAACATTTTCCTCTTCATTGTAACAAAGTTTTACTTCATCAGTAGAAACGCTTGGAAGAGAAAAGAATGGGCCAAACTCTCTCAAGAAGAAAAGGAGACTTACGTTAGAGAGAATATCCACAAAGGTAACAAGAGACTTGACTACTTGTTTGAGCATTGAAATACACACACTATGTGTTGATTTAATTACATATGTACACTCAGAAATAATATATTCGTATAAACATGAGCGCTTAGCACGACTGAGTTCGAAAAATCCTATTGTGCGCTCGAACCCTAATAGATTATAACCGATCTTTCAAAAATGTTTCCGAAACTCTTGGATTTTCGCAAAACTTCATGCAACTTCGCGAAGTTTCATGAACTTTTACGGAATTTCACGAAACTTCGCGAAAGGCTTACAGAGTCGGAAGTCACACAGAATCCAGCAATATCTCACGAGAATGCCACAAAATTGCACAGCCTTTTGGTATCGTAGTAGTTGTACATTGCAAAAGAATATCTCGATTACCCATATTTATATATCACGGGCAGAGATGACGGTTAATGTGTTTGTCTTTGCTTTTGATTCCTAGGGGCATATAGAGTACCGAATAAGTACCGGATCGTTTTGCTTCAATATTTCGATGGTCTCTATATATATTAGATTCCTAGTTAAACATTTTGCTTCTCCGTAAGACCTTTGACGACCCTCACTTTCAGATAAAATAATAACATAGTACTCACAGACAGTAAGACTCCATTATAAATAATTGCATTTTGATAGTCTTTGGCTGTTTGAGTTCCATGTTGAGAGTAATTGATCAATAAACCAGCTATGGGGGATCCAATTAAGTTTCCAATACCTCTGAAAAAATACATGAGTCCGCTTATCGATTGATAATTTTTGACGCCGAATATTTCCGAGAGGCAAGTTGGTAACAACGAAATGATTGCACCTGAAAAGACACCATACACGACGACAAACGAAACGAAGGTATTTCTTGAGCTAATCAACCATAATGTAAAAACACTTGCAGCACTAATGAAATTACAAATGATGATCATGTTCAATCTACCTGTTTTATCAGCTGCATAGCCAAGAAGAATTTTGAAAATGGCATTGACTCCATTATTAATAGCAATAAAATTGGCACCTTGGTGAGCAGTGAACCCCAAAGTTTCACCATAAGTCGACATATAATTCAAACATATTAAATAACCAGCTGCTTGGAAAAACCCTGCACCAAGTTGTGATAACAATGCACCTGTATCAACAACTCTATAATTAAACATTTCTTTCAAACGTTTGTAAGGAACGCTCTTCATTGAAGGATGTTGATTAACCATAAATGACGAAGTCAAGGTTAGTGCAATGTTGGTGAAACATAAAACACGCAATGACCAACGCCAACCAAGTTTTGAAATTAAAGTTCTTGAAAACGGAGCCATTACTAAAGCACCTATTCCTGAACCTGAAAAAAGGATACCCAATGCAATACCACGATATCTTGTATAGTATGGAGGCGCACAAACAACAGGAGGTATATATACCATCGATGCACCTATGCCGAATAAGAAACCTTGTGACAAAACAAACTGATAAACTTGATGCTGTTCAGCAAATGACGCAAGTAGTAAACCAAGCGACATTATGAGCGTTCCAATTGACATCACTGTCTGCGGTGTTTTGAAGTATTTCAATAGTGAATTGTTGAAAATCGCACATGTGTAAGTTGTTGCACTTGCAACTGTACCAATCATGGAGACAGCTGCTTGTGATTTTGAATTTAATGGTCCTTTTGCTGATGTATAAAACTCTTGGTATATACCAAATGTGAAACAAATTCCAAATACCATGAAATTTGCTATGAATCCCGCTATTATGATTTGAATTCCATGGGATTTCGAGGATATTGCAGGTTGTTGAGCCGGCACGTCATGGCTGACTGCATTCTCTGAGGAGGCTGGTGCTTCAAGGCCGTTCAGTTCAATTGCAATTGAATTTGGCGATCTTTGCGGTTTGAATGGTGTTTCTTGCATCACCAACTTTGGTGAAAGATTGGTCTTGCGAGCTTCGAAATCCATAATGCATGGAATGATATATTAATACTTTGAGACCGGAACAATTGGAACTTTGGACTCTAATTCAAGAATTTCAATGAATTCAGGGAATTCCAATGATTTTGAACTGAAGAAAAGTTGGGGTGATAATCGGCTTCAAAGCTTTGAATGCAATACGAAGGTTCGTATTTTGTCTTACACCTCGTAAAAAACAGGTTAAAACCGAATAGCACTTCAGTAATGAAAGAAAATGGAACTTATGTGGTTAATTCATTGCCAATGTAAGCATAAGCTTCAAGAAACCGTTTGACTCGTAACATGAACATGCTGAGTTGAGTCATCGGTCGTGCGCTGCCAATGGCATTCATTGAGATCGGCAGTGCGCGCCCGTCAGGTACATGCATATTCAGTGTGGGGTCTCCGCGAATTTTCAGTTGGTAGATTTGAGGATGAAGAGAGGCGGGAATAAGCGAGGAGTGAACCAGTAAAAAAGAAAGAGATACTGTGTAAGGTGTATGAATCAAAAGAATTGGAATACAATTGGATTGGAGAATGAGCTTCAGTTGAATTGGAGATAGTATTGGGAAGGAAATGTGTGGAGTGTGACGATTAGGATGGATGTAGTTCTCGTGTGTAATCTAAATTTCAAGTTGATGGCAGAAATTTAAATTTTTGTAACGACATCTTTACTGTTGTGAGAATAATTGTGAATTTAAATTTAAGTTCACGGAAGGCTGTATCAATAAATTTGTTTTTATCAGTTTAAATTCAAAACGGTACCGTACTTCTTACTTATTATTAAATAGGGACCAGTGCTACAGTGAAAAAGTAGAATAGCGTCTAGGGTTTACAGTGTCGAGAGTCACTGAACGGTGGCTATGCTCTATGCTTTCAGTAACTCGAAACTTTTGGAAATGGACGACCGACTACTCCGGTTCATCAACGCACCGATAATCAGTTAATTGAAGATACCGAAGACATATATGGTCTAGTACAGTGCATTCGAAAGACAATAATATAAATACTTGATCTGATCCCCTGTATGAGTGGTTTTCTATACATCATTATCATCGCATTTCATTGATACCATGTCTCCCTACAATCTGATTTCCGAACCCAAAGCACGCCCAGCAGTTGCAACGGGTTGAATTGATTACAACACTGCAAATTGCACAGTTGGGAATACCTTGGAGCCCGAAAGGAGATCGTAGAGAACGCAATATAGTTTACTTCAGCAAAACCCGTCCACCTGGAGTTTGAATGCCAAGACATGTCATCAGATCAAAATACGAGGAAGGGATACCGAATGTGGAAACTGTGGGGCAGCGACTTCATTTTGGGGTGGGTAACGCTCACTCTACACAGCGATATTTTGGGGAATACAGCACTGCATCAAACAATCATAACAAGCCCCTCCTAATCTCACACAACAACTGACCTATAATTGCGTTGTTAATGATCGTTGTTGACTCGTACCCCCCTCATGTTGGTTCATCCCCCCATTATGTTATTTCATCCCCTCATCACGTTGGTTCGCCCCTATCAATTTTTATCTTCTCGTTCAGTTAGCCGAGCTTATTTAGTTTACTTGGGAATTGGACACTCAATCTGTCATACCCAATAGTAACCTTCAGTTCTCTCGTACTAATACGCTGCATTGCCATACTACGGTACATGGTTTGGGGTAAGCAAAGCCTTCTTCCAGTCTATATATTTCTTTACTTCTTGTTGTTCGTATTCGCAGTAGAGATAAACTTGGCGAGCTGTATGTTAATCACACACACACTTTGAAACGCCAAAAAGCTAAATGGCGAGTTTAATTATCTCTGCCAAGGGTTGAAGCTAAAATCTACCCCTGAAATTGTGGGGTTGAATTTTCATGCGACATCTGTCGGATGCTCAAGAGCGGTTGATCAGAATGCATTGTTTTGTTTACCTTCGCTCTGTGTTCCCCCGCCCAGCCAAAACGGAAATGCCACGGTACAAGAATATATCTTTAACAAAAAAAGGTTTTTCTTATATTTTTAATAAAACTACTAAAAAGCTTATTCTTATATTATTAATAAAACAACTAAAAAGCTTATTAAAGCTGTACTGTAGACATACTCACACCAAGTAGGGTGATGGAATAATTGCAAAATGTGAAAAGGGAGTACGGGATTGTTGACAACGCAAGTTCGCAAGGCGTTCAAGTTTTTGCGGGAATATCAAAGTAAATTGCTTTTACCGAGCCGCACATTGTGATGCAGCACATCGGGATGCCGAGGTCGTGGGGGGAGGGGACAAGTAGGGGACCAACCCACTGGAAAAAAAGTGGGGAAAGCGCGAGGTGCAGGAAAATTTGATGTATTCGCCGTACGGTGTCCTATCTGACAGTTGTTAAGAAAAAGGTCTTGAACAATGAAATTTGGTCTTGAAAGATTTCAACGGGTACTTTTTGTGTTGAATGTTTTCTCTGAAATCATTGATCATCAGCATATGCTTGTACGAAGCTTTTGTGGACTGACATTCAGTCGATGCAGTCACACAGGAAATGCTAAGCAATTTAATAATGAAAAAAATACGAGTTTTTCCGAGGGGTGAAATTTTTCCGAAATATATGATGAGCTTGGGTGCCCCCCTTCCCCTCCCCCGGATAAAAATTGAACGTGGGCCTGGTGAATTGTTTTTGGAGTACAGTATCAATTGATTTTCCGCAAAAATGATCGTGATGGTATCTGCAAGTTCGCAAATTGGAGAATTTTGTTTTCAAACAAGGTATTCACCGACATCCCCCCCCCAATACTATAAATTCCTCGTGATTTTCCTCCTTATACTTTATTACAATAACTATTTTCCTATTCTTTTTTATTATCCACTAATCTGCCAACTACTCTTTTATATATAATAAAAATGGCTGATACTATTGCTGTTGGTCAGGATTCTCCTGTACTGGACCACAATGTTAGTGATGGTAAGAAGTTTGTTACTGGCACTTCTGACACAGAACGTGTTGAAGCCCCAGTCACTATCAAATCTTACCTCATGTGTTGTTTCGCCGCTTTTGGTGGTTTTCTTTTCGGTTTTGATTCCGGTTACATCTCTGGTGTTATGGGTATGGACTATTTTATCCACGAATTTGATAACATAGACAAAGCTACAACCCCAGCAGACAAATTTGTCTTGAAATCTTGGGAAAAATCTTTGATCACTTCTATTCTTTCTTGTGGTACTTTCTTTGGTGCTATCATTGCTGGTGACTTGGCTGATTACATCGGTAGAAGACTTGTTATTATCATTGGTTGTGTTGTCTACGCTGTTGGTGTTGTTTTGCAAATTGCTTCCTCCACCGTTGCTCTTTTGGTAGTTGGTCGTCTTATTGCTGGTTTCGGTGTTGGATTCGTCTCTGCCATCATCATTCTTTACATGTCTGAAATTGCTCCAAAGAAAATCCGTGGTGCTGTTGTTTCTGGTTATCAATTCTGTGTCACTATTGGTCTTATGTTGGCTTCTTGTGTCGATTATGCTACTCAAAACCGTTGGGACAGTGGTTCTTACAGAATTCCAATTGCTGTTCAACTTCTTTTCGCTATCATTCTCGGTGGCGGTTTATTCTTTCTTCCAGATTCTCCAAGGTATTACGTTAAGAAAGGTCGTATCCCTGATGCCCAGAAAGTTCTTTGTAGACTTCGTGGTCAACCAGAAGACTCCGATTACATCCAAGATGAATTGGCTGAAATCATTGCCAATCACGAGTATGAAGAATCTTTAATTCCATCCAACGGTTACTTCGGCTCATGGGCTGCTTGTTTCAAAGGTGGTCTTAGAAACCCAGCTTCTAACTTGAGAAGAACCATATTGGGAACTTCTTTACAAATGATGCAACAATGGACAGGTATTAACTTCATCTTCTACTTTGGTACCACTTTCTTCAAAGATTTAGGAACCATCTCCAACTCTTTCCTTATCTCTATGATCACCACCATCGTCAATGTCGTTTCTACTCCAATCTCATTCTACACAATTGAAAAGTTCGGTCGTCGTCCCTTGCTTGTTTGGGGTGCTTTAGCGATGTTGATTTGTGAATTCATTACTGCTATTATCGGTACTGCTGATGGTGATAACCCAAACTCTGTTAAAGCCATGATCTCCTTCATCTGTATTTACATCTTCTTCTTTGCCACCACTTGGGGTCCAGGTGCTTGGGTATTGATTGGTGAAGTTTTCCCATTGCCAATCAGATCGCGTGGTGTGGGATTATCTGTTTCTTCCAACTGGTTATGGAACTGTATCATTGCTGTCATTACCCCATACATGGTAGACAAGGACGAAGGAAATCTTGGTGCTAAAGTATTCTTCATCTGGGGTGCTCTTTGTACTGCTTGTTTCGTTTACGCTTACGTTCTTGTCCCTGAAACTAAAGGTCTTACTTTGGAACAAGTTGATAGAATGTTGGAAGAATCTACTCCAAGTACTTCTAGCAAATGGAAGCCACATTCCACCTTTGCCCATGACTTGGGTCTTGCTAAAGACGAAAAAGATATCGCTGCTAGCCATATAGAGGATGCTTCTGTTGAAGAATCCGTTTAACGCTTTTGCTAACGAATTATGTATCCAGGTATATATGAATAGATTTACAATTTTTGTGGTGGTGTGTGTTGTGTGTTGTGTGTTGTGTATGTGGTGTGGTGGTGTGGTGGTGTGGTGGTGTGTGTGGGTGTGTGTGTGTGGTGTGGTGGTGGTGTGTGTGGTGTGTGGTGTGTGGTGGTGGTGTGTGTGTGGTGTGGTGGGTGTGTGGTGGGGTGTGTGTGTGTGTGGTGTGTGTGGTGGTGGTGGTGGTGGGTGTGTGTGGTGTGGTGTGGT
>BCGL01000013.1:0-12754 GCA_001599255.1 Wenyingozyma succiphila
GCTGCTGAGCCTGAACATGTTGAGCCTGAACCTGTTGTTAAGAGAGTTCATTTCCCTCCCGAGATTATGGCTCAAGACTTGGATAAGCCACCAAGGTTATTCGCTCGTGGAGCAAGTCGCATTAAGTCTCGTCTGTCAAGACCAATGTTATCACCTGAAGAGTTGAATGCCCAGCTTGGCCAATTTTGTTCTGGAGATTCTACTAATGATGATATTAGCGATGAAGACTTGGACCAAGCTGAATCGGAATTTGGACCCTTGAATTCAGATGATTCACCTGTTGATGCATATACTGAAGATTCACTGGACTCAGCAGTGGATGATGCACCCAAGCAAGTTCGTTTCAGTGATGTTGTTGAGTACTGCGAAGAGCCGCATAGAGAGATACAAATGGAGCCACCAAAGTATAAACTATCCAAGCTGTCTTCTGCAGATTTCGAGAGGTATATGAGGTCCAAATCAAAAGAACTTGACCAAGATCGCAGGTATGAAAAAGGCATTGCACAGGAGTGCTTTGATCAATCGGTCAGATTCACGGAAATGCAATCTCAGCATGAGGCGGATCTCAAAGAGGCCAGAATTGCACTTGAGGCCGATCGGAAACTCAAAATAGAAGCATACAAGCAGCTCCAAGAAATCGATAGAAGCTGTGATGAAAAGATTGAGGCGCTGGATCTTGAATTCAAGGATTTGTATGATCGTTATTCCCTCATTCGAACTGAGAACGAATTGTTATCTACTTGCTGTGACCAAGCTCATGAAATAAGTAGAAAGCTGAAAGATGAGTTTGAACTCTTGGATCAGAGGAAACGTCGTGAACAAGCTGCTTATGAACAAGTCAAGCAATCATATGAGCTTGGTCAATCTTATACCCTTGAGGAGGTGACGGAATTGGAAGCTGATTGGCATGAAGAAAAGCATGGCCTCAAGGAAATGTTGAGGGAAATCCGCTCCAACCGTGTACGTCACCGAGACGAACACCGATTCATGCATCATCAGGCCAAAGAATTGCAACCAGAACATAAAGAGGTTTCAGATAGCTTCCACAAGGCGTTCAAAGACTTACAAGATGGGTATCTGGATGCCTACAAAGAGAGAAATTTCAAACGGGAAGAGGTTCGCAAGCGCATGGCAGAGGTTCATAGTCAAATTGAACAGAGCAAAGTGCGGGTTGGTCGTATCAAAAATCGACTCAGAGATGTTGAACCTTTTCTTACTGCAATCTCTTTGAAACAAGAGCATCTTGCTTTGAGGGCTGATATTAGAAGACACTGGGAATCTCAAAATGAAAAGGTTGAATTCCCGGGTTACAATGATGGTGGACTTTGTCAATTAGATGAAGATTTGGAAGAATTGTACAGAATTGAATATGAATCTCTCCTTGAGGAGGACTCATATAATAGTCAGACCGCAGATTCATTTAATGATGATGCTGACGATGACGATGAATTCTGGGATGGCGATGATGAAGTACTAGCGAATACAAATGCCAATGCCATGATGGAACAACAAGAAAAAGCACTTGCTAGAGCCGAGGAAAGAGCACATATGATGGATCAAGATTACTTTGAGAACTGTCGAGTTGTTGATAAACAGATACGTGAATTATATGCTCTGGAACGTGATGAACTTGAAATAAGTGCCGGAATCGATGAGAAATTGCAGAAGATCATTTCTTATTTCGAGGTACAACTAGGAGTGAGAGATATACGCCAACGTGAGTACAAAAAATTGAGAAAGAATCAAGAGAAACTTCAAAAGCAAGTTCGTCGGAGGCTATCCAATATTGCAGATGAATTCGAAGAATTAATGCATTCTTTCGAATTTGCTGGAAAAGGGGATGCAATTGAGAGATGCAAAGGCAAATATCGTGAGATGTTTGGTGATGAAGTTGACAATTGGCCATTTTAATTCAATTAGGAAGATTTCAATGATAACAGTAGCTACCACCTACAGTTATCAGAGATAAAATGAATGATGACGCTCATTCCTGTGCCAGGGAGTGTTCTTCTAGTTCCAGAATTAAAATGAAACCATCAACACTCACCATTGTCAAGTGACTATTTGAATGAAACATCTCAAGACTAACCATTAACTTTTCCTCTTCTCCAATTACACAATTCCATAATTCTCTCATTCTCAAGTACTTGGAGGTCTGATCTAAGATATAATTATTGGTCCAAAGTTTTCAGAATTATCTTTGGACTCACAAATCTTTTGAATCATTCCTCCTCTCTGCAATCTGTCAATCCATCAATCCCAACCCTTCCTTCCCTTCCAGTCACCCAACTTATATAGAGTAATACCTTAGCAGCCTCTAGTTGTCTAGATGGCCATCGGATAGACCAAAAATAAAAAAAAATAAAAAGAAAAAACTAAAAAGAAGACAATATAAAAATACAAAAACAATAACAAAAAACTATGTATATCATATTATATTATATTATATCTATATATGTTAAGAGGCTTACTCCTTTAATTTGGGAAGTAATGGTGTACCACGGAGTATACACCGCATTTCGAAAAATTGAAACAAGAACATAGGTCATAAATTGCGAAGAGATATGTAAATGGAATCGTTCCCTTATATAAAGTATGTATTATAGTGAGAAACAGTGGGAGAAACCGGCATACCACTTATTTGGAAGTGTCAACAACGTATCTACCCAAGATCTTACCTTGTTCCATAAGACTGTAGATTTCTGGCAATGTAGAAAGAGGAACTACCTTGATTGGAGATCTTACAAGACCTCTGGAGAAGAATTCCAAAGCTTCACGAGTATCAGCTCTGTTACCAACGTAAGAACCCTTGATTTGAATGGATTTGATAACGTGTTGGAAAACAGGCGATTTACAAACAGCACCAGCTGGCAAACCGACTAAGACGACCTTACCGGTAGGTCTGACATATTCACATGATTGAGAGATAGCACCTTCAGAGACAGAAACGTTAATAACACCATGTGGACCACCGTTAGTAGCTTCTTGAATAGCAGAAGTGACATCCTTAGTGGTCTTGAAGTCAACGAAGACATCACCACCCAAGCTGTGGAAAAGCTCTTTCTTGTCATCACCACCATCAATACCGATGACTCTGTAACCTAAGGCTTTAGCGTATTGAACAGCCAGTGAACCTAGACCACCAGCAGCACCACTGATGGCAACCCATTGACCGGCTTTCAAATCAGCAGTCTTCAAGGCCTTGTAGACGGTAACACCGGCACACAAGATTGGAGCGATTTCAGCCAAATCAGAACCTTTTGGAATTTTGGCAGCTTGAATGGCATCAGCAGTTGCGTACTGTTGGAAAGAACCATCGTGGGTGTAACCAGAAAGATCGGCATCTGGACAGTTGGATTCGTTACCTTCTTCACAGTATTCACAGGACAAACAAGAACCGTTCAACCATTTAATACCAGCGAGATCACCAATCTCGAAGTTGGTGACGGAATCACCTTTAGCGACGACAATACCAGCACCTTCGTGACCACCGACTAAAGGTAATTTGACTGGCAATGGCCAATCACCTTTCCAAGCATGCAAATCGGTGTGACAAACACCAGAGTATTTGACATTGATCAAAATTTCGGTAGGCTTTGGCTTTGGAACTGGAATTTCCTTATATTCCAATGGACCACCATTGGTCTCAAAGACAACACCCCATTGCTTCTCTGGGATGGTGTAGGTGGATTGGAGTCTGAGGAATCCAGTTTTGGATCTGTTGATCAAAGATCTTCTGACGGTTTGAGTGAACATTTCTGCGATGATACTATGCTATATGCAAAGAAGAGAAGAAAAAAAGAAGAGAAAAAGAGAATTCAGAGTTCATTCCCAATTATGGAGATTAGGAAAGGGCCAAGACTATATGATTTATATAATAATTGGAATCGATTTGGGGGACATTGATGAAGCAATACAATAAGAGAAGACCGACGATTCAGCATCAATATTTTCAAACGCACCTACAGGCGCATGGAGTTTCGTGAGTGCTTTTTCCTTACCAAAAACTGCAAGGAAGCGGATGTACGCAGTGGGGTGAAACCTGTACACGACCATTCTGCGTCGATATCATGCTCCTCCCTACACTTCCCAAGAGATGGTTCGAATTCCCTCCAGATGCGAGCGCCGCTGTTACTCCGCTGCTGCTCCGCTGATGTTCCACTTTTCTATATTTTACGAGCGGTGGCCAAACTCTATTTCAGCTCTAGTACTCGCTGTATGTGTGTTCCCCACGAACGTCATCCTTATTTTTTGTGGTTCGACGCTTCAAGAGTATCCTATAGATCTTGTCTGTATTAGGCTTTCGACTGCCGAGAAACCAATTCTGGAGAGAAAAAACAGGGGGTGCCGTAAAGTCCTAACGGGGATGGGAAATCGATTTAGGCTCGAAAAAGAAAGCACAAAAAAAGAGGGACGAAATGGCAGGGACAAAACACATACATAAAACGTTTCCCAGGGGAAACATGGGGTTCGACTCCCTCTCTTTCGGGGGTGCCGAACAGAGAGTAACATGACCAGCCCAATTCAATCTTTAATTTGTGGGCTGCTCTTCTGACACTATTCTAGACAACAACAGATCAAGATGATGAGAACCCATTTGACGTAAGTTTATGCTACATTCAGGACACAACTTTTCAAGGTGCCCAACAATCAAATGCGCGGACGGAGTATCCTTGTACAATTGGCTTTCTCCAAAGTCCGCATTGGGGAATCCCGCCGAGTCTGGAATGAAGACAAGAGCACCGGTACTGCTGTATGTTGTCCATTGCAGATAGGGCTGCCTGGAAGTGGGGCTGAAAGAAAAATAATTAAAATACATGTGAAATTATTTTTCTACCGCCCCTCAATTCTGGGCTGATCTGGCTGATTTACACAATCTCTGATAGGCTACTACTAGTTTCGGAAGTGTACACTAATTTGTGGGGATGCTTAGATGTATATCAGCTGTCTTTATGTTTTTCTACGGCTCCACCCTCTGAACGTAAAAAGGGTGGTAAGGCTCGAAGTAGGGGTGCGGACACACCGGGTGTACAGTGGGGGTCATATCGGCCAAACCTATCAGGAATATTGCACTAGCTAAGGGGATTTGAACGGCTGTAGATGGTATCCGCCATTATGTGTGTATTTCAAGGCGTTTGAAACGTTGGTCCATGCAGTAAGTCGACGTGCCTATATGCAAAAGATTCACTCCCAAAACCGAAATTCGGACAAACCCTCATAGCGAAATGCAAACACGGGGTGCGGTCTCCCATAAAAACCTGCCCCGCGCCTGTATGTACAGGGGGTGTGGAATGACCAACCGCAAGGCTTTCTACGCATTTACCTGGTAAGATTTCAACGGTGATGAGATTCAGCGGAGTATGGGGTGCGTGTTACTGATATATTCATTAAATAGGTTTCCTGAATAAATCAAGTGTGCGTTTTACTTCTAGTGGCTTCTCTCAATTGGCAATGTGGATATGCAACAAACCAGGGAGGATATGAAGGATTAGAAAAAAAATAGAAAGCAAACTCGGCATTAAGGAAGGAAGCCACCAAGACTCTCCAGTGTGAAAAAAAAGCGAAACACCGGTGACTGGCTTCCGATACATGCTGCTGAAAAATTTCCCTTTCGGAGGGCAAGTCCGGTCGCAATTCATGCACGTTGACTGGAATTGGTGGGGGAAAAATGCCCAGATGTTAATCCAAACACTACGCTATACATTGTTACACCGAACCGGAGCAAAAAGCGTCACTTGGCCAGCAGTAACACTTATCGGTCTATATATAATTTAGATTAATTTCTCCACGAATTCTTCCCACTTTCGTCTCACCATTGGAAATGTAACTTCCCAAGATAGCCAAAAGAAAACAATACTGTAGATCGTACCGGATTTTCCGATCATCATTGAAGTATATACTTATTTACACACACATCAAAGATCTCAGAGTGTGTCCACATTGACGATTTCATAGCCCTCGTCAATGAACTCACCTTCTTCCTGTTCCTCTTCCCCGTGATCTCCGGTTTCTTCTTGGGGGATATAATCAGGATCATCTTCATCATCATAATCATCTTCTTGTGTGGGATCGAAGCCCTCGTAATTCCCACTGAGAAACAACGTCTCTGGAGAACACACAAATTTCACACCTTCTCCTTCTTCCGGCTTCTTTTCGTCTTTAGGCTTTTCTTCCGTGTATGACCAAAGTTCAGAGAATTCACCTCGGTACCACGCAAAGATGGACAAAGTTAGAATCAGACTTGGCGAAAGATACAACAGAGCTGGTTGTCCCCTTCTTGTGACGGTCACTGCAATCAATGCCAGTGATATGCCGATGAAGTAGCCAAACACACTGGCTTTGAAATATGGTTTGTCAAATCGTTGATTTCTGTAATACTCTAGACCTGGATTTGACTCATGAAACCTGTATAGATCGTATCTCAGTGAGAGAGCAGTGGTAAGACCAGGAAGTACAATATCACCTAGACCGAGGATGGATCGCTGTCCTTGAATGGTGAATGAGAGCTTTACCGGAGTTTCCAATTGCAACGCAACTGACTCCATCAACGTAGTTCCGAAAACGAAATAGATATCATAGATGAAGAACCCAGTCAGAGTGACAAATGCAATTTTGAAGCTCGGCACTTTCATGCTAGAAATTCCGAATATAGTCATTGATGCACCAATCACATTGACAGTGAAAGCATTCGTTCTTGTAGAGTGGAAAGCTGTCAGTGTCACTGCAAAAGCCCACGAGATGATCTCCACCACAGTCAAATAGTAATTGAGAAGCTGGTTCTCCTTTTTCACAATCGTTCTGTTCTCATTCAACTTCTCCTCCTTGATTATTCTCTGACGCTCTGTAAGCTCGGGCAACATGCTGTATTTCTCAGGCCCTGTAGAGTTTTTCAAATCAACATCATCGGAGAACGTAACTCTATATCTTGTGATGTTAAGCAATTTACCCCACTTCCCAGACAATTCGACATTATTGTCACCTTTGGTGAGCTTAAATCTCAATTTGCGTAAAGTTGTCTTCAATGCCCAATTGACAGTACTGGAAGTCACAGGAATAGAAGATAGTGAAATGTATTGGTTCATAATCCAGCTGATCAGTTCAGCATCAAAAGTCTTGAAAGCTAAATAAAGCAAAAATAGCGTACCACTAGCTCCAATTGGCATGAAAATTGCCGAAGTTAGTGTGAATTGCGCCAAATCTTCCTCATCCTCTAACTCGTTTTCTCCAGAAGGATCGTATGCATCAAGAAAGAATCTGTCTAGATCACTTTGGTCAAACAGAGGATGCTTCGGTGCAGGTTTTGATTCCGGATCAACATTTTTAGGCTTGGACAGACTCGCATAGCTACCAAGAATAAGTAAAGTGACAGCTGCAAATACTATTGCGAAATTCAAGAATAATCTGACGGTCAGTAGCTGTACCAATTGATTCCAATACGCAAGTATCACCAAAGAAGAGGTGCTCAGTATGTGATGGACATCGATTTCACTTTCGCTCACCCGAGCGAGATGATCTCTCCATGTCTCCACCGAGGAGCTAGCCAGTTCTTCAACCGACATATTCCTGTGCTGTTCGGATCAAAAGTAGAGGAATAAATCGTCGTTTGGGCACAAGAGGCCAATTGATTGACATTCAGAATTAAAGACGCCTATATTAGTCTGCTATTGTTTAGTCTTTCGTTTGTTGGTCCACGAAGGCAAGATTACATAATGGGCAATACTTACATAAGCACGATTATGGGGATCAAGAAAATTTGGGTTTCTGAAGCTGTTAGAAGTATCTGAAATGTGATCCTAGTGGCTTTTAAAAGGGGACATCTAAGGCAGTTTGCTATCATCCACCATGCCAGGGGATCTGAATTTGAAGAAATCATGGAATCCGAAGTTGATGAAAAACAGGGAGAAAGTGTGGGTCAAGGAGCAGCAAGCATTGACTGAACACAAGAAGATACAAGAGCGTCAGAAGGAGTTCGAGAAAGAGAGAGAGCGTAATGAACTTCTGGGTATACGAGGTACACCTGCACCTGATAGAAAGATAGGATGGATATACGAAGGTGGGGGTAATGAACCTGGAAAAGACAGTGGTAGTAGTAATGACCAAAATGATGACTACCTACTGGGAAAGAAGCGATTGGATACTTTGCTTGCAGCTGCAGAAAACAAAGACAGCAAGGCAAACCCCAGTTCCCGACTAGACAAAATTTTAGCAGCTCCTAGCCGGCCGGATGATGAAGATGCCGAGTACGAAGCTAGAAAGCAGCGAACTGAGTTGAAGTTCTCCAAAGAGGAGGCCAAAATAAACAAGGAAGATCCTTTGTATGCCCTCAAACTGGATAAATTACGGAGAGAGAAGATCGCAGCGCTACTTAAAGAAAAAGAGCGCAAGGAATCTAAGAAATCCAACGAAGAATCTAAGAGCCGGTCGAGTAGTAGACATCACCACCGCGATCACCACCACCATCACCATCACCGCCAGCGCAGCCGTAAAGAGGGTGACGATAGGCGTGACACACGGACTACAACCCAGTTGCAGACACATTCACGTTCACGTTCTAGATCACCCACAAGGACTTAACCAATGAATTCATGACTAAAAATTTGTACAATACTTTATATATTACCTTGTTTAATATTTCGCTCGAACCATGTTTGTACATCTGGCCCAAGACTTGAAAGATATTCATAGCTCGGGTCAGATTTAACATTCTTATCAGCAACTTTACCAAAAGAGAAAAAGGTGGACCCACTGTGAGAATCTGCTTGTGAAATTTGTTTCAAAAGCAATACCGACTTGCTATTAATATCCAATTTGTAGATCCACCAATCACTCAAAGTTCTATAGAGGCTCTCCCTTGGTGTCCGATTTTCCTTAGGAACAAGACCCATTTGAATAATCTCGTTTTGCACCGAGACAAGATCTTCTCGTTTCTTCAGATCAGAGATCAATTGCTGGTCATCTAACTTACTTCTCTCAGGATCTCCTTCTTCCTTACTGATCAAGGACAAAAGCTGCTTGAATTGGACAAGAGGAAAAGTGGCAGCCGTTGTGGCCACATTGATAACTTCGTTGGATGATGCAAGTAAGAGTCTGATAACAGGGTTGTTTCTGTCTAGTATCCCATCGAGGAAGTAATTTTGATCCAAATCATCGACCAAAGGTAACACTGGGATATAGGGTAAAGAAGTGCGGTAGCCCTTTGTTTCCCAATTGTAGATCACATGATAGAATGTTGCCTCTTCCTTCTTTTCCTGGACTTTGACCTGATTCAGCTCATACAGGTCATTGAGGAAAACTTTGTAAATATCATCTAATTCGTCTCTCAATTTGCCAAAGTTCTGCAGTTGGCCATCAATGATCAAGACGTATAAAATCCCATTTATGTCATATGTCACAAGTCTATGAGTCTTGAATTCATCACTTCCTTTGAGATTGAGATATATTTCTTTTTGTTGAGATTTGTCGTCAGTTCCACTCAAAAAGTTCCCGATGAAGCGTTTTTGATCATCAGTTGGATGAACTTCTTCCTCTTCTGCCGTATTGCGTGGCAATTGTAAGTCCTCAGACGAAATCTGAGCGCTGCTGCGTCTTGAATATGTTGATTCGCTATCCTCGCCCTGCCCCTCCAAACGCTCTTGCAAAATCTCAGTCTCCTCATTGTTACCTCCTGCAATATAGCTCATACCAGGTATCTGATGGAAGACATTGGTTGTGGTGTTTGTGAACGCAGTGAATGCAAGATTAATTGGGTTCACTACGTGAGACGATATCTGGTCCTGTACGAAACCGACAGGTTGCCTCAAGGAAAGGTACCCACTTGCTCCACTACCATTTGCTACAGCAGCAGATTGTTCCCTTTCAAGTTGTTGCTCCCTCAGTAATTGCTCCGCTTGCAGCTTCTGTGCGGCTTCGGCGTCCTTCCTTTCCTGCTCCTGCATCAGATACTCAACGTAATCCGTTATACTCCTCAGATTATTGTGATTCAATAGGAATTGAGATAAAGCTTCAGCACCATATTGTGCGAGAAGAAGCTCAATGTAATTGATTAGGCTGAACAAGCTGGTTTCACTAATTTTGGATTGCTTGTTTCGCCATATCACTCCGAAATCAGGCTTCCTGGTATTATATATGAACAAGTCAACTATTTTCAACTCTGCATCTTTCGAGAGAGCTTCAAGTCGCACCTCCAAATTATCACGGAATCCAACTGGAGTGTTACCTTCAGAGACTCGATACCCATTGAGCAAGTTAGCAACTCCTCTGTCTCCGAGTCCACAGTTTGCCACACTTGACGTGACAACAGCGAACTTGTTAGACAGCCATTGCTTCCACCATTGTTCAATATATGCACTGGCGTCATCCCTCTTTATCACAAACTCGCTGAAGGGACCATGATGCAAGAGCCAAAATTCATACCCTTGTTTCAACACGGTTGAGAGATAGTCAGCAGAACCAACTCCTTGGTCCACATAGGTTCGTGCTTGAGAATTTGTTGTTGTGAAAAAGCCCAGGCCTACACTCAGCATCAGCCACCATTGTGTATTAGCTCGCTTTTCTGCCTGAATGACAATGATCTTCGATTTGTCTGTGGTGATGCTATTCGATGAGTATCGGCCATCGTGAGAGAACCTCGAAGCGAAGTCTTTGATTCCCAGATTCAGCCCCACTTTCCGCACTTGCTCATGCAGTGACACTTCTCTCTCCTCGAAGTTCACGTAGCTTAGAATTCTATCTGACTCGTCCTCGTCCTCGTCATCTTTATCGGGCACGTCTGTTTCTTTATATATTGCGAGAAATTGCAATTGCGGATGATGTACCTGGTTTTCGCTAGCCTCACCTTTCGGAGCCACTTCTATGTTTCCCGCACCGGTTGATACATGTGTAGTGGCACCGACCATAGATATCAACTTGCCTGAAGAAGCCCAATCTAGCGCAATAGTCACCGGAACAGGTACGAAATGACCCATTTATGTCCACTTAACAACTTATTGCACGTGAGCACAGAATCAAAATATGCGGAGATGGGGCCGATAGTCGCGAACCGACCCCTCGAGGTTTTATCGTGTAGAGGACAAGAAAATCAAATGGCGAAGAAAACCTTGAAAGGTTGGTTGAGAAAGCGAACGAAGCCCCACCATACTGTACCATACTATAAAATCCTATACTGAAGTCTACCATTTTTTTCCAAACCTACTTGGCAGAGACTGTTGAAGCATCATGGTTTTGGCAGATTTAGGTAGAAGGATCAACAATGCTGTGTCCGATGCAACGAGGTCAGGCTCTGTGGTGGACGAAAATGCTGTTAATTCTCTGGTGAAGGAGATTTGTACAGCTCTTCTCGAAGCCGACGTCAATATCAGATTAGTAGCTAGGCTTCGTGACAAGCTGAAGAAGTCCATTGACACAGAGGACACCAGTGCGAACAAGAAGAAAATCGTGCAAAAGGCTGTTTTCGACGAACTTGTGGAGCTCGTTGATACTAAAAAAGAAGTTTACAAGCCAAAGAAGAAGCAATCCAATGTAATAATGTTGGTTGGTCTGCAAGGTGCTGGTAAAACCACCACAGCTACAAAACTTGCTGTCTATTATCAAAGAAGAGGTTTCAAGGTCGGTCTTGTGTGTGCGGATACTTTCAGAGCCGGTGCTTTTGATCAACTGAAACAGAATGCCACAAAGGCCAAAGTGCCATATTATGGTTCTTACACAGAGGCAGATCCTGTTCGTGTGGCTGCAGAAGGTGTGGCAAAGTTCAAAAAGGAAAAGTTCGAAATAATCATAGTGGATACATCTGGTCGTCATAGACAAGAGCAAGAGCTATTCGAAGAAATGGTACAGATTGGCGATGCCGTGAATCCAGATCAAACAATCATGGTCTTGGATGCATCTATCGGTCAGGCTGCAGAGCAGCAGAGTAAAGCTTTCAAGGAGAGTTCCAACTTCGGTGCTATCATCTTGACAAAATTAGATGGTCATGCGAAAGGTGGTGGTGCCATCTCTGCTGTTGCTGCTACCCAAACGCCAATCGCATTCATCGGTACAGGTGAACACGTCCAAGATTTGGAATCATTTACACCACGTCAATTCATATCAAAGCTTCTGGGCATTGGTGATATAGAAGGTTTAATGGAGCATGTACAATCTTTGAAACTCGATCAAAAAGATACCATAAAGAATTTCCAAGAGGGTAAGTTCACCCTTCGAGACTTGCAGACACAATTGAACAACATTTTGAAAATGGGACCATTGTCCAAAATTGCAAATATGTTACCAGGTGGTATTGGTCAAATGATGAACCAAGTAGGTGAAGAGGAGACCTCGAAGAGGTTCAAGCGTATGATTTTCATAATTGATTCGATGACAAAGCAAGAATTGGATTCAGATGGTACTTTATTCATTGATCAACCGGAGAGAATAATCAGGGTTGCTAGAGGATCAGGAACTTCTGTGACTGAGGTAGAAGCCGTTCTTTTGCAGCAAAAAATGTTCGCCAAGATGGCACAACAAAGCAAGGGTCTTATGGGAGGTCCAGGCGCTCAAGGTGCAGGTGCGCCAGGTGCTGGGGGGCCTGGCGGTAGATTCTCGCCAGGAAACATTCAGAGGGCAATGTCACAAATGCAATCCAATCCGGGCATGATGCAAAATATGATGAAAATGTTTGGTGGTGGTGGCGGAGGCGCTGGTGGTGCACCCGACTTGAGTTCCTTGATGGGAGGCCAAGGTATGCCAAGCCAACAAGAAATGATGAGTATGATGAACA